>OZ018324.1:41692608-42277608 GCA_963969495.1 Ceratothoa steindachneri | reverse complement strand
GATAGACTAGAGCCTACATTTGTTCAAGAACGCCAAATTTATTTCTGAGATAGATTTGTGCAAGGCGTACTTTTAAATTCCCCTCAAGGATAGTATTCGGAAATATACTGCCTTTCCTACAGAAATAGGGCTCCGTTTAGTTTAGTCACTGCTTGTAGTAATTACAAGAAAATGATGCACCACATCTTAGATGGTCTAAACAATGTGTCATTCTATTTTGATAATGTGTACGTAGCTACACGCACATGGGATGAACATCTAATCTCCCTTCGTTCCCTCTGTAATAGGCTCCGAGACCATGGTCTGACCATGGGTCCTTCTAAGTGTCATTTTGCTTACGACACTATCAAGTACCTTGGATTTCAAATTGGGGAAAACCAAATAACGCCCCAGCAAGAAAAGGTCAGCTTCATTTTAGATATTCCCCTTCCCCGTACTAAGAAGCAGCTACGTTCATTCGTGGGCTCAACATCCTTCTACAGGCGCTTTGTACCCAACTTCGCCGCCCTAGCATCCCCGCTAAACTCCCTCCTTAAGAAAAAGTCCCCAGATTTCCTCGTTTGGAGTCCCAAGGCAATTTCCCACTTCCAACAGATGATAGATAGGCTGATATCTGCCCCCATATTGTGGCTCCGGAACCCGAACAAATTGTTTGAAATGCGTAGGGATGCTAGCAAAGATGGCATAGGTTACGTGTTGCTACAGTACGAAGAAGAGAGGAATAGCTATCCTTTTGCTTATACAAGCCGGAAGCTGTTGCCGCGCGAAAGAAACTATGCAGTAATAGAATTTGAGACTCTGGCAATAGTTTTTGGTTTCCGGAATTTGGCGTACTTACGAAATTGTAAAAGCCAAAACGGAATGCTTATGTGCTGGAGTCTGCTATTGATGGAATATCAATACCGAATTTTGTATGTAAAAGGTAGTGAAAACTGTGTAGCATACATCTTATAAGTTCATGTAACTATTCGAGCTCGTTGATCTCCCCTATTAAATTTATTATTTGTGCTTGTATAATTACACCCGTATTTTAGTATATTGTTTGTATATATGTGTTGTAATTATTGATATATTTTTATTATTTCCTGGATTGTCCCACCGCTTGATTGATTTCCTATTCTAAATTGTGGTATTGCTTTTACATGAAACTATATATATTTTAATTAGGTAATTTATTACTCATTAAGCTTGTGAGTAGAAGTTTTATCCGTCGTTTGGGATTGTAGGAGAAACGTCACCCACCCGTTCTCTCTCAGTGGAGACCCGAGATGTTAACCGCAAGAGCATCCGGCCAGGAAACACGGGTCAAGCTCTTAACCGCAGCGCCACTCGTCGCTATCAAAGGCCTAAAGGTTAAAATGCAAGATATCCCTTACGAGAGTGAGATTCAATTTCACCTCAAGTAAGAAATTGGAGACGTGTTTCTCCCAAGCTCGAAGGCTAACGGAAGCCGATGTAAGACTTGGTGAGAAAAACCGTTGGGAATAAGAATCTTCCTGGGCCCGTCCCCAAGCCCCCCCCCCTCTTACCCCTCCCCCAGTAAGGTGACGAGGTATAAATTAGAAACACTGAGGAAAATTTAGGTAGAATACGTAAGTCTCCAGGTAACGAAGCCCCCGGATTAAGACCCCGGGCTACCGAGACTGGATAGGTAGAATACGCCAGTCTCCAGGTGACGAAATCCCCGGATTAAGATCAGGCTACCGAGACTTGATAGGTAGAATACGTCAGTCTCCAGGTGACGAAGTCCACGGATTAAGACCCCAGGCTACCGAGACTCGACAAGTAGAAGACTTGTGTGGCCAGAATACGAAGTCCCCTTCAAGAGAGGCAGGGCTACCTACCTTAAGGGGCTAAGAAGCAGCTCATCCTCGAGCTAGTCCCTGGCTATCAAACTGAACGTTAAGTTAACTTGTTCAAGTTCAACTAACTCCCGTCAGAGAGACTCCTCATATCTTGGTGCATCATAAGCACCAGGGCTATTCCTCGTCCTTGAGGAATTAAGAAGAAGGAAAAAATGCTTCCCCTAGAGCCCGTTACTTGGTGGCCACACCAAACACATAAGTTAACTTGGTTGAGGAACCAAGCTCAACTTATTCTCGTCAGAGAAACCCCTCTCTGTTATACTCGCCTTTGAGGAAGACTGGAACTAAGAAGAAGCTCATCCTCGAGCTAGCTCCTGGCTACCAAACTCACCTTTAAGTTAACCCCCCTTTTCGATCCTGGCACTTAAAGGAGACCCCCCCCCCACACGATTACAATCCTCGTCCACGAGGAATCAAGTAACGAAGGTAAAAAGCTCCCCCTTGAGTTTGTTACTCGGTGGTCACACCGAACTCTAAGTTAACTTGGTTTAAAAACCAAGTTCGACTTACTCTCGCCAGAGAGACCACGCCTACCTTGGTGCCGCCTAAAGCACCGTGATTGTTCTGCTATCCTCGCAAAAAGTACCTCGTGATCTCGACCACCTCCATCTGGCCGGTCAGCACGCGTCGTGGAGCCAATAACATCCCTGAGGTTCTTAAACTCCAGTAGAGTCCATAAGCCTAAATCTTGTATATTGAAGTGCGTAGCGAATTTAGCCAATTTTAGAGGGGCAAGCTAATTAAAGTAATTATTCGGAGTATTTCTGTGGTTAATGTTTAGTTTTTGTGTATTAAATTGTCAAAGTTAAAATATAACTTTATTTCGGGGAATTATTGTGCGTTTCTCTATATCCTTACGTGTTTGAGACGGCTCTTCTTTAAAATAACAATATTAGCACTCTTAGAACAAAGCCTACTTCATCAAAGAAGTATATCACGACCACAAAGAATACCACGACAAAAGCAGTTTGTGTGTAGAAAGATGAAAAAGGGACATTCTGCTACATAAAAGTGGTATCAGGTGTGGAGTGATCAGAAGAGGGAGGCATTCTACGACAGGGATCAAACAGAGCAAATCCTGTTCGTACCTTGATGGCCACCGTGTCGGCTGAAATTTAAATATTGATGAGTTTTAGTCGAGAAGACCATTTTCCTTCCCCTTCGTATCGGAAAAATCACCATATTTGGAAGGAAGGCATGTAAGGAAAAAGGGGACGCCAAGAAGAATAGCCCCTTCTTTTGTTTCTTGACTCCACATAGAGTAAAAAGAGCTTTATCCTAGGAGAGGAATAAAAAAAGAAAGAATTTGAATATCAAGTAAGCTGGCCACTAAAAGCTTTCACCTAGAAATCAAATACTAATCTCCGTAGTCGGGAAAAGGATGGCCGAATGTTTCAACCAACATCGTTAGTGACGATTAAGACCGGTTTCGCAAGACAAAAGAAAATCCCTCTCCGCGCGTGAAGCTTTCTCTCAGACGTCTGTGCCTTGCAGCTAAGGAGCACCATAAAAATGATCGGCAGGTTGAGTTTGAGATCTCATCGCCTTCGGTTCAGATCGGGTATCTGTTTTCCTAAGTCCCAGGTATTCGTGTTTCCTATTGAGGTTGGATCTCACCAGGCAGATCCATCTCTTTTGTGAAGGATTACTCTGTTCAGAGAAAAGCCTGGAACTGTTTTGTTGCCAAATGACTGGCCGGGATTCTTCTCGTCTCATCAGAATCTTTTTCAAGAATCTCCAGTTTCCCGTGTGAGATTTCGCGCCGAGCCGCGTCAGAGTCTCGATTTTTGGAGGTTGCACTTCTCTGGAGCAGAGGTGTCTTCATCCGTCTCAAGGAAGTTCGTGAACTCGTCTTCTGCTCTCTTCCCTTCATCCTCGTAACCATCAGGATATTCGGCCGAGAATCACGATTATTTTCCGTCTCCATTCCCCCACACCGACTCGCTAAAGGAGTCTCTTTCTTGAGGACTCCCTTTAAGGTAAAACGATTGCATCACCCGGTAATAGACCCGCTTTCCGACTTTTAAATATTCCTTCTGTCTAACTGATTTATAGAATCCCATATAAAAGCTAATTATCAAGTAATCAACATTACCCGATTGCCAATTTTCTATAGTCTGTCAGTATTATTCTTATTTACATTTTCTATATTTCCCGTATGTATATATATATATGTTAACTAGTGACCTATTAAAAATCCTTTTTTGGTTTTTACACTTTAAATATATCCGTGAACTACAACTTGGTAAACTCATTAAACGCTATCGGCCCCTGTATTTAAATCGCACTCTTATACCTCGTAATCAACGGATTACTTTTACGAAGTGAACTTGTACGTAGCGAATGACGCGTACGTACATTAGAGGATATATGTGTATGTAACTGTATGTATACATATTCTCGTGGCTTTTATCTCTTTCCTCCCAACCAATAGACACATATATGTATATATAGACGTATTGTCTGGTGAGTGAGTGACCTATTCCTCGACACTCACTACTAGAGATTGAGGTTCATTATATGAATTTGATATTTTTCTTTTTATTATTCGACCTCGTGTTATAGTATACTAGTTATTAATTAAAACTTGGATCTATATTTCATATCATATATATTATAAATACATTTTTAAGGACTGGAATTCGAAAATTCAGTTAAGCAATAAATAGAACAAGTACAATTTGAAGGGACTATGCTTGAATATATTGATCGTCTTCCCCAAAACGCTTCCATTTAAAGCTACGTCTGCTCGTTTATATTTTACTCTTCTTCTATTTTTTACCTAGATATAATTTTACACCTTCTTACAATAAATATATAAAGATCTTAAAAAATCAAAGGAGTAAGGAACGTCACGCAATTTCAGCCAATCTCATATGAAGCCTAATTTTATTAATAAATCAATCTCCATTTTATTTAAATCTATTTTATACTTTCTTCCTCACATTACGTATAGAGAGAAAAAGGTCGGTGCTCATCACTTTTTCCTGATACAAAACTTTTCCTTCCGCAATTATCGATAATCGCCATGTTGAAACGAACTCTAGGATTCATTTGGCTTAGAAGAATCTCTTGTCAGGGATTTTCGAACCTTTCTTATGAGTGTATCTCATTAAAGGATTATGTTTTAAAATACTTGCAAACTCCATTTAAAAGTTTTTAGCAGGCATATATATATATATATATATATATATATATATATATATATATATGTTTGAAAACAATTAGCACATGAGAAAGAAACAAGTGTTTCCATTTATGAAGGCAAGATAAGGACATTGAAAAGATTGTACAATGAAGGCAATCCATAATTAGAAAACACAAATAACGCAAGGGTAAAAAGTTGGATTATCTCCTGCCAATAGCCTCTTTCTCTCTTTCTGTGTATATATATATATTTTATTAAAGTTGACTGCTAACTTATTGTTAATTGCTTTCTTTTCGACTCACTCGATTAGTCTTATGGATTAGTTCACCAAAATTCATTGGAAAGGCGTGACGCACGAGGGCATGAAAACTGGTTCACTAAGCAAAACGAAATCCTTTATTGGCCTTACGCGTATATACACATATCATTTTCAAAGGCTACACAGGTGTGGCTAGGGAATAAGATACATAGCTATATATACGTGTTAAGCTGCGTTAACATTTATACGAACACATTTATAGGAAATGGGATTTCTCTAAACACAAGATATACATGCAAAAGGTTGAGACACTATAACAGTCACAGGATTAAGATGGGGAGGGATTATTATTAGCGGCTGGCGGATTGGAGGATGGTAAGATCAATTGCGAATTTGTTTAGATATTTAATTTCGGTTGCTTTTCTTTGGTGTAAATGGCCTCTAATATATAGGCAAGTTTCATCGGTTTGGGGCGGGTGCTAAGATTTCAGTATTTTATTCAAGCGATTTCCGGTCCAATTGTTTTCCATGCTTTTCCAACGCATGTGTCCTGAGAGCACTGTTGCTCAAGTGGTAGGTCATTCTTCGTGTTAGCTTTGTTTCGGTCATTCCAATATATGAATGAGGTTGGAATTCACAGTCTCCCATTTTACAAGATATTCATATATCAGGTGACTTCATTGTTTGGGTGTTAGACTTGGTCCTGGGTTGTTTCTCATTGTGAAATTGGACGGGCGTTGGTTGTTGTTGTAAATTATGAGGAAAACATTTTTCTGATTTTGTGTTTTTTTTATTCCTCTGTTTATGATTTCCTTTATAACTTTTCTGTTTTGCCGGCTGCGCTCATTATGTTATTGTAATAGAGTTTAATGATGTTCATTTCTGCTTGTTGATTGGTACCATCATTAGGTGACATATACCATCTTTGCCATTTTTTGCGGATAGCGGCGTGTATGAATCCGTTTATGAAGCCATTGTTTACGAGTACTTGTGTAGCACGCTCAGGTTTTGGGTGTGTATCTTTCCATGTTGAGCAATGTGTGAACGCGCGGTTGATGTATGCATTTATTATGCTTTTTTGTAACGTTCGGGGCATTCACTTTTTGCCTTCATGCACAGACCTGGATGAGTATTTTGACGTAAACGCTGTGAGTTATTTTGTCGTTATGTTTAGTCGTAAGAGTATCTAGAAATGGTAGTTGGTTATTTTGGCTATTTTCGATTGTATATTTAAGAAAAGAGCAGTTTTTGAATGTTTCTACTATTTCTTGCATTTCTTCTTTTGTTTCGATTGTATATTTAAGAGATGAGCAGTTTTTGAATGTTTCTACTATTTCTTGCATTTCTTCTTTTGTTTATAGATTTATGTATATATCGTCTATATATTTGCAGTAAATACGTGGTTTTGGTAAACCTGAAAAAACTCGTTCTTCGACTCTTCTCATGTAAAAGTTTGCTAACATGGGAACAGTGAAGAACGCGTTTTTTTTCAAGTTTCCCCGAACCACATATTAACTGAGGATATATAGACCATATATATATATATATATTTAGTACCATGGTTATTCTGGTTAGTATGTTATCAGGCCCTTCATCAAATTCTTGTTAGTGAGTCCTGATTTTTCTGGTGCCTTCTGCTTGAAGAGCGAAATTGTGGTCTTCAAATTTTCTTTGTGATCTTCGCATGGATACGGCCGTAGATGTCTCTCCTTACAGCTACAAAGTGGTAGAGATGCTTTTCATCGACTTCTTTGTTAAGTGAGTGTATGTTTTTTCTCTAAATCGATGTTGAATTCAGCATTATCCTCTGCGCTTCTGTGAAAAATCCTCTTCCAATGTTTCCTTAATATTTGTTCAATCTTATTATCTTCGTTTTCTATGCTGTTTCCTTGATTGACTTTTTTTTAATTTTTTGTTCCAGCTTTGCTTTTATTTGATTAACCTTTCTCTAAATTCTTTTGCTTGTGAATCATTATCAATCCTTCAGAATGTTTAACTCTAATGTTCACTTTCTTTTCCTATTATTTTTGTAGTTAGTTCTCATTGTTTTCTTTACATTGCGTTGTTTAGCTCACACGTTGTGCCGTTCACTCTTATTTCTTCCTCGATTTGTCCTAATCATCTGTTATTTTGAACCATTTCGGGAATACATGCGAAGTTTTTAATAGTTTTGTAGTCGTTTATAGGTATTTCTCTTTCGCCCGCTTCTTGCATTAAGCTCCTTTTTTTTCTAACTATGCATCTGCATCTCTGAATGTCGCTCCTTCTAGTGGTTCTGTATTTCTGTATCTCTCCCAGTCGGCTCTATGGTATGCTTTTTTTCACCTTCGCGTGATCTTTAGTGGTCTGTGTTTGATGGTTAGGAGAGTCGCTGTGTGGTCTTCACACAGGTATATCTTTCGGTTGCATATAATAATTGTAAGGTTTTGTTCGGTTTTGAAGCTGTGGCCTCTGTTACGTAAGTTAGGTAATCGGGTAGTAGTCGATGGAACAGGTCTCTTGCGAACAGCTATTCCATTTGCCTTCTTGCTCTGTTTTTATTTATTTATCTGATCACTCGACAATGGGCATTTAAATCGAAAATGAATATCAGTGGGTTTCTATTATTAAAGCTTTCGATAAAGTTGTTAATCGGCAAATGATTTCTTCTTGGCAGTTGATAGCCTGAAGCTATTATGATGTTCGTTATGCCCGTTGTAATTTTCACAGCGATATAAGACTTGTCTACTTCTTCCCGAGTTCTGTAGTCTTAATTGGACTATAATTTATGAAAATTATTAATAACGCAAACAACTCACTTTGTAGACGAATAAGGTGAAAGAGTGACCACGCGCTCTTCTGTATGGCCGTGGTTTTAAGATCAACGCATGGAGCTTTGAAAGCGCGACTAATCTACGGTGATGAGGCGGTCCACGCCGTTTTATTGCACCCCTCTTTATTTGCTTAGGGACACATTTTCATTGTCTCACGTGGCCTTTCAGCCAGCCTGCCTGTCTTTCAGCATAGATCAAGGTTCTTCGAACCTTATACGCCAACTTTTGACGAATTTGTTAATCAGCAAATGATTTCTTCTTGGCGGTTGATAGCCTGAAGCTATCATGATGTTCGCTATGACCGTTTTAATTTCCACAGCGATATAAGACTTGTCTACTTCTTTACGAGTTTTGTAGTCTTTATTAAACTATAATTCATGAAAATTATTAATCATGCAAACGACTCACTTTGTAGAAGAATAAGGTGGAAGAGTGACCATGTGCTCTTCTGTACACCCGTGGTCTCGATATCAGCGCATGGAGCTTTGAAAGCGCGATTGATCTACGGCGTGGAGGCGATCCACGCCGTTTTATTCCACCCCAGCTCTATTTGCTTAGGGAGACATTTTCGTCGTCTCACATGGCCTTCCAGCCAGCCTTCCTATCTTCCGGCATAGATCGAGGTTCTTAGAATATTATACGCCAACTTTATCTCTGTTTCCCCGAAGGAGTCGCTGCCATTTCCCCAAGATCACACGAGTCGTGAAAGCCCACACCAAGCCATTAATGACACCCTGCAGACCGTCTATATGATCTCCGACTTGGTTTAACTTGTAGCACCTCAAGACTTTCAGCCTAATACCGCGTACCAGCTAAGGAAACGCTCACCTATCGTGATCGGAGACAACGACGATTTCGATTTGACAACGAAGGCTAAATCTATATCCGTGAACTCTGCCATAGTCAATCGGCGAGTATCTGACGAGGATTTCCATTTTTGAATGCCAAACTACGTGTGCTACCTCATTGGTCCTGTGAAGTAACCCAACTTCCCCATTGCAGTCATCAATCCCGACTGGCCCTTCCTTTCAACGAACATGTAATCCGTGCAACCGTTGATGCCTACATATTATTCTATAATCTGACCTATCCGAATCGTCCCATCCTTTGTGTGCGAGCTCCGGTTTAAAATCCCCTTTTAATCATCAATCTGACCCGACCACTAATCCTATAATTATTCTTCCTTTGTTATTTGACGACATTTAATTTTGCCTGTGCGATCATTCTCTTTAAACCATATATATGTATATTCAAATTCAAATTCTTTTGTTGTTAGTAAAGGTATATTTTCGTTATTGTCTTTCATTTTCAACCTTAACGTGTAGCAGCTACCTGTTAATCTTTGGCCAACTTGCAATCTGATTTATTTGATTTAAAAGGGCCCCGTAAATTTAAAAGTAAACCATCCCCACTGAATTCATAACTATTCGCCGTCACGAACTGGCCAGGTCGAACTTTAAGCCAACTTCGACCCAAAACTCCAAAAGGGCATACATATATATATACAGAGAGAGTCTGGCCATTCCACGACACACTTCCTCTTTCAAAGGCACATTTGCACTACTCATACAACATACATGGCATTCAACACCAACAGTAGCACAAACTACATGCACACTATATTCATGAAGAGGCATATGTATTCCCGTTTCCAAACAGACAGCCAAATGACAATAAAAAAATATTGCGAGAAAATTAAAACTGGTATTTGCCCTTTACTATTTCTTCCAAATGTTAAATACCAAGGTGTCATTCGATGACGGTTCTATATTCTTGGGCAGGAATGTTAAAGTAAGACGAGTTATACAATTCTATCAATTTAAGATAAGCAGCAGAATATCATTAATATAATTAATGAAATCACTGCTTCCATATACAAAATTTAAAAAAGGTGGTCTAAAAATGCAACTATATACCAAAGGATTTAAGGAGGTGGCCATAAAAAAATAACCAACCAAAATTTACTCCCGGTTAACATTCAGCTCGAAGGGCAAGTACCATCTCCAATTAAAGCAAAATTCCACATGTCGGAAAAGAAAAATACATTGAAACGTTTTAACTCTTGTTTTATTACTTTTTTAACTTGCGTTTTTAAATAAAAATCAATTAATATTTTGATACAACAGAAGTGAATGCATATGGTTTCGATTAGTTATAAACTTATATCTGAATTAGACCCATTTTAATCAGTAGAGTGTGGATTGCTCTATTTTTCCCAAACTCCATTTTGACCCTTCTTTTCACTTAATGCCGCTTGACTTAACCTCTTTAATTCTTGAATACCTCTTTGTTTTGGCGCATAGAATTTCCACTTCATAAACCCCCATTAAAAAGGAAAAAAGGGGTGAGATTAGGAGATCGCAGAGTCGAGAAATATTGGATCACCCACGATTCATCCATCATTGGAGAATGTCTGATCTTAGTTTATCTTTATCGAGACGCTCATCGTAAACAACAGTCAAAAGATTAATTATATATTTTTAGCATTTTATCGAATTTTCACGCAATAGAGTGTGTGATCAATTTAGCTTCCGACTCTTTCATAAAAAAATGGGCCAGTAACACCACTTTGCCCGATACCAATGCGGACTTTAGTTCATGATGAATAAGGGGATTCTTCTTTAGCACAGTATGGATTTTCATGGCGTGCATACCGATGATCATGTCATTTAACATTACTAATAAAGTGAAAATGGGATTCATTGAATACTAACAACGAGGGCGATTGAGTAGAGCTTTTTCAATTTGTCAATTTCATCAATACCAAATTGGACACGACTGGACGTATCTCCTTCATAAACTTGTATTCATTATTATCTTTATAAAATTGTCATTTTTGTTCGGTCAAAGTGCAAGAATTGCCGACAGGGCCGTCTTAATGGAGGCTGTGGGTGATAATATAAATGGCTCAAAATGACACATTTTCTTCTCTGTGGCTATTATTTCCTTTGGACGTTTTTGTAATCTACCAAATGCTATTAAGTAGTTTGTCCACTCCAACCACACTGCCCATTCGACTCTATAATACGGTAAACTTTACAACTTTTACTACTCAGTTTTTGAGTTTTACAGAAACTAATGACTGCATGCTTATAGAGAGACATAGGTGTAGGGAAGTGACTATGCGCACAAAGAGACACAATATTAGTTTTAGCAAAGACTAGAATTATGAAATAGCTTTGCTCTATTTTATACAATATTTTGTTAAAAAGTATTTGCTTTCGTACATATCGCAGTCTTTATTTGCTTGTGAATTATAATAAAATAAAACTATTTGTTTGTAGAGCGTACTGTCCAACCTGATTAATTATAGCAAAACAGGCCTGTTTTGAGTCTTCTCGCCTCAATTCTAAGCTGTGCAATGAAAATTGTTAATCGCCTACGCTGTTTAATACAAAACCAGACCCTATTAAATGAAACAATAATAATAATAATAAAATTAAAGATATAAAAAAATGAAACAAATCTTAATTCTTTTCGACAAGAAATCAGGTTGCAATAAACTTCGTGATAGATCTACTGGGAGGAGAGCTAAGAAAAAGCACCCTGGGGATAGATTGAAAGTGGAAAGTGAATTAATTAAAGCCGAGTGGACAATTTATTGCCTTATATTGTTATTTGCACAATGCAAATGTTTGGCTGGATCTCAGGCTATTTGAAAGATGAGTTGAGGAGTATCAAAACTAGTTTTGTAAGTATAATATAAATTTGTTCTCATATCGATTTTTTCTCTTAAAATAAAAAAAAATTAACGGAAAATACTTATGTGAAAGGGGTTCACTTACCAGGAGAACAATTTTAGCTGACATAATGATTCCCCTTTTTATCCAACTCGGTATATTTCCATGAAAAGATCCAGGTAACTGAATATATTACCATATTTTTTTATATCTTCGTTAATAAAGGTGTTAACCAAATTCATTAATCTTAGAATTTAAAAAAAATAACATTTTAGTTAAAATCTTGCCTGAGACAGGGATATAAATAATTATTCCTTATTAATTTCTTTTTTCACGATTACTGTGCATTTTTCAACTTTAACTAGAAATCTTAGTTGGTTTTCGTTAACTAAAAATTAATTCAGATGTTTTTTATTTCAACTCACACAATGGATTACCAATTGCTATTGAGCAATTAGCTTCTTCTTCAAGAAGCGATACAATAAAGATCGTTGCATTACCTCGTGATCGAGTATATGAAGAAACTGGCGGGTAAGAATTGGATGATGATAATTTAGCCACAGGAAAAATGCCTGCAGAAGTTGCAGGTAAGTGAATACATACTGCTTATACAAGAACAAACATTGTAAATATAACTATTTTAGTATGATATAAATATATATTGCTAAGAGAAATCTTTTTTCTTCCTTTTCAGGTCAGATTGAAATTGAAGATGAAACCGTTGATGATGAGGATCCACCGGTAAATCCACCAGCTAGTTAAAGAAATTGTCCATGCCCTGCTTTGAAATGGAGGAAAATTAATCAGTATTACGACATGCCTAGCACAGCGTGTGCAGAAGAACTATAGGAGAAAATTATAGATAAATTTTCTGATCAAAACCCAGCGCAAATTTTGAAAGCATTTTCGATGATAGTGTGTTGCAGCTAATTCTTTCTCTAACGTTATTATTTGCTTGACAGAAAAATAACCGTACATTTACAATATCTTCAGATAATTTTAAAATGTTCTTTGGTATTTTATTTCTAATTGGATATAACTGCTTGGCCAGAGAAAAACCCTATTGGTCTCTTGATGAAGATGTAGGGGTCGGGTGTGATTCTTCATGCATGTCCCGTAGTAGGTTTCATGAAATAAAAGAGTACATTCACTTTGCAGATAATTCTTGATTCGATAATTCAGATAGAATGTATAAATTATGTACCCCGATAACTTTTTTGTATTGAAAATTTCCGCAGTGGAGCATCTTTCATAGAAATCTCAGGATCAATGAGGCTATGATGAAGTATTATGGGTGGCATCCTACAAAACAATTTATACGTGGAAAACCCATACGATTTGGATACAAAGATTAGAGGTGTGCAGTTCCAGAAGCTATTGTTACACTTTTGACACGTATTGCGGTGCTAACCACCAAACAACTCAAAGCTCAGAAAGAATGCCTCTAGGTAGTAAGGTATTGTTGCAGTTGTCGAGCTATGTGTCTAATCCCAACGACCATATAGTGTTCTTTAACAACTTTTTTACAAGTTATGACCTTCTGGTAAAAGTATAAGAACTAGGGTTCAAAGCTACAGGCACGGTACGTAAAAATCGCACAGGTAAACCCTCTCTCCCTTCCACTCAAGACATAGTAAAAACCAACAGGACACTACGGCTACTGATTAGAAACAGAAAATTCCTTATTGATAACCAAGTGGATAGATAACAGCATAGTAACTATTGGAACCAATTATGATGTGATTACACCTTTAGATAGTGTCAAATATAGTCAACTTCCGAGAAGAAGAAAATTTGTTTCCAGGCCCTACGTTTATTACTCTTATAATTTTGGAATGGAAGGTTTCGATCTATTAAACCAGGCAACTAATACTTATAGAATTTTAATCAGAGGAAAAAAATGGTGGTGGGCGCTATTTACCCACATGCTGAATGTAAGCATGGTAAATGCATGGAATATCCACAGCTGCTTCGGACTTAATGGATTTATTCTGCTTTGGTGGAAATGTTGCAAGGCACTACTTCAGTATTTCTAGAAATCGTAACCGTCTGTCTCCTGGAAACCTACCGCAAAGCGTAGTTGATGACCCAGAAGGACATTTTCCTACAAAACTGGATAAACAGGTGCGCTGTGCTGCTTATCACGCGCGGGTCCTTTGGAGCTGTAAGAAACGTCTCAATAGCCTTTGCATAGAACGTGACTGTTTTGAAAGCTTCTATACGAAGAAATAAAGATTTAAAATGTAAGTTTGCGTTTGCATAAGATTTGCTTAGGCAAGATATATGAAGCTAAGCGTTTCTCAGTTTAAATTTTAGGCAGGACAAAATAAGCCTTATTTTGCTCACACATAAACCCAGTTTACTCATTTGAGTACAGCCATATAATTATATGACTAATGAATAAAATAGAATATATTGCACATATTCAAAATATTTACACCCCTTTACATATATTACATGTAAATTTATTAGAAAATAATCCCTGTCTTGGACATCAGTCTAAATGGGTTAAGAGAGTAAATAAGTTACAGTACATTTCCTAAATGAATCGTAATAATATAAATAGATGAAGGGAAGGCATATATTTTGAAGTATGAAAAATAATGTTTCAGGTGAGAGTGGATGTTCAAGTTTTTTACAGTATATTTTATATTTCTTTGTTAATGAATAAATAAATTTTCATATTCTTACATATTTTAACGTTTTAATTCTATATACTTATTATTTTGGCAATTACTATGTTAATTTAGAGTAAATAGATAATAGATATTCCGTCCTTTTTTTAAAATGTTATTAATTCTTTTCACATTACTAACATAGTTATGAAAAAAGCTCACAAAGTGCACGCGAGTCAAATTTATGCCGATACACCCCCAAAGGAAAGTGAAAAACGCTTCCGAGCGCTTCCGTCTATATTCTTAAGAAAAAAGACGAAAGCGCCTGGAATCGTTTATATAGTTATGTTTATAGTATTTTACAATGGTTTTATTTTCATTAATCTTGCCACTTTTTTTACTTTTATAATTCCTCTAGTAAAAGCTGTTTACAATTACTTTTATTATATCACTAATCGAAAGCTATAATTCTGGTTCACGTTTTATTTATTTGAAATAACTAATTATTTTACTAATTTAAAATCCTATTTTTGTTTCACATACAATTTAGTGGTTTTAAATCAATTTATTAATAAACGAAATTATTTTAATCACCTTTATTATTTTACTATATAAATATTATACTTTAAATTCATATTTATTATAATTCCCTTATATTCACTGTTCGTAAGCTATATTTTTACTTCAGATTTTAGTTGGTTTAGGCACTAATTATTTCACTGTTTGTTTAAAACTTTTTGGCACTCATTTTTTGTTGTCGTCTGTGCGTTTTTGTTACTTGTCAATCTTCGAAGTCTTCTGTCCGTTGCGTATTACTTTGAATGTTTGTATATTGACGTTTTGGTTATAGGATGGTAGAATATAGATGGTTCGCATCTTTACCAGTCCTTCCACCTCCTCCTGAGTATAAGGTGCCTGGTAGGTTCATTTGAATTTTGCTCAATGCAGAGCTTGAAACAGTTGTTCAGCATCGTTCTTTGGTGCTTTGCAGAGGGGCGAGGAGAAGACATTGAGGCTGATGTCATCCCCGTCCACGAGGCACCCTTTTCGAGGATCTCTTCCTTCACAGAAGCTGGAACGCTTACTATTGGTAATGATTCTTCTTATTCCTTTGATATTTCTTTTCTGTGTTGTTCTTTTGAATTCATTCACTTTCTTTGTTGTTCTAGTTTCTTTTTCGACTTTTTGTTGGGGCTTTCGTGATTTTTATTTTCGTCTTCCTCCTTGTTTACTTCTTCTCGTTCGTCGTCGATAAGTTTGATTCTCGAAACTTCTTGTGATGGCGAGTTCGGGGAAAACTCCAGTTTTATATTTAATTCATCTTTTTTCATTAGGTACTTCGCTGAATGTACCGGGATTTACCATGTTTACTATGTGGGCAAAGATAATCATTGTCATGATTTCTTTTGCTTCACTTGGCATTACCAGTTTTCATGTTTCTGCCAGTTGTGCCACGGTGGTCTTCTGGGCAGTTGCTTCTACGTAAGTCTTATTCTTGGCTTCCCTTTCCATCTTCATTTTTATCTTCTTTCTCTGGAGCGCTTCTTTTTGGATGGAACATTTCATGGCAAATACTCTTTTGTTCTCTCCGGAGTTGACGAACTTTGGTTTTCGGCTTTTCACTCCTTCCAGCAATGACCGTATCGGTCACCTGGCATTCTTTTGTTGTGGCTCTCAAGAGCAAAACATTTGAAGGAACTGTCAAGAGGAATGGATTTTTCTGCTTCAAACCAAATAATCCTTTGTTTTTCGCCTCCTGAGCTATTTCAATGTTCGAGAACACTAATTTGACAATGTTATGTGATTTTCCGAATCTTTCGACCTCATTTCTGTTTCCTGCTCAGCTCGGCTTTTATTTCCCGACAAGAGTTGTCTGTGAAGAAAAGGTCGAGTTACTTGAGAATAATGGTTTTTCGTACCAATATTTCATTGGAACGGAAGCTTCTAGCGAGATCTTCTGAAGGGCATTTTTGGCCTCTTTGAAGAAGAGACGTTCCACGTCTTCCATGGTGTCAAAGATTGTACGGTATCCTGCAGGGGTGTCAATTAAGGCCTCGATTACGTTCGTCCTGCTCGGTTTTGTCCCTCCGCGGAGGGTACGGAGATGGACCCACTTGTTCTCATGGGGGATTGACCCCATGGGCCTTTTCGGATAGCGGTGCTTCTCTTCTGCGTTGTTTGTTCAACGATCAGCGACGATTAAAGTTAGGAAGGCGTGGGGATAGATGAGTAGGGAATACGTAGAAAAGGTGTTCTTTAGGAGGAGAAGATGTGTACCAGATCGTCTGATAACCTGATTCATTTGGCCCTTTTTATGCTTCTATTTATTTCTTAGTTACCACATGTGTGAAGGAAGAGAAATTGTCGTTTTATTGTTCTTTATTTTTAATATAGTTTTGGTTTGTTAGAGGTAATTTTTGTTTTATTTTTATTTTGGTTATTATCTGTATCATTATTTTGTCTGCTTTGGATCTTTTGTTATTAACCTATTAATTTGTCCACTTATGATCCTTTAGTTATTACTTTGTTTCATGGTTTTGATGTTTTGGATAGCATTCATTAAGTACATCTTTGTGATGCCATTCATTCCCAGCCTCTTCTGTTTTAAGCTCTTTAAAGCTTATTTGTATTCATTATGAGTGATGCTTCTTTCTTCTTCCTTTGCGAGATGTGTTTCATCTACGGTGTGATACGACGTGACGTCAGCTTCCAGCGCTCTAACTCTTTAAGAGTATCTCTTCTTCGTACCTTGCATCGAAAATTTCGTTTTCTTTTTCACATATTTTGAAACGGTTTTGCCAATATTCTCTGAATTTTTGTGCAATTTCGTGATCCTCTGTGATTTCGATGCCATTGATTTTGATACTTGACTCGTACGGTGAGTGCCACGCAATCTCTTTAACTGAATTCAGAATTTTATTGGTCTCTTTCATCGTTAATAGTAGCTATTATGTTGTCCCATTTCTCGCTCAATTTTTCCATTATATGATGTTTAGTTTTAATTATTCCTCTCAGTTTCCCATAACGATGCATTGTATTTCCATAATATATTTATTACGTAAATAAGTGCTTCTAGCTGGTTCATTTTGTCCTGGAAATTTAAGTCTCATCTTAATGAGGGAGTGCTTTATATTCCTTAAAAGGGACTTTTCAAAGACTAGCTTCCATGATTTTTGTTGTAAGGTAGTCAAGTTTATCATTAATCTCTTCGAACAAATCGCCTTCGATTTGATCTATTTTTAAATTCTGCAGATGTTCTCTATATGCAATTCAATTAGCTTATGTCAGGCTCCTGAGTCTTTGAAATTTTGATTTGAATCGGGGAGTTAGAGATGGCCGTAGTCATGCTGATGTGATCCGTTGGAGCGAAAGGGCCTAAAGTCGTAGCTTGTTTCTGGAAGAAAATTCGATTTGTTAGTGTTATATCTGGCGTTGTAGATAAAATTTCTTTGTGAAAAGTGGTAAAGTCAGGTCCCTCTCATTGGACTATGTCTCTGTTGATTGGGAGGTTCAGCGTGTTTCTAACATCGTTGAAGGCTGTGGTGTACCCGGCCTATCTACAACGGGCATTTAGATCACCGATCAAGATGGTTAAGGTGTAGTGCTACATTGCAAGGTGAAGAAAGATTGACAATGAAGCCCACAGATGATTGTTATATAAATCCTATGAAGGATTGGAATGGGCACACACATAATTACACGCATGCAAAGAATCTAAAATATGTAACATTTTGTCATATAAATAATAATAATAATTCTAAATATATATAACACTTTGTCAGATAAATAATAATATACAACATCTGATTATGAAAAAAATAATATATACTGTTCTTACAAAGGGATACAGGAAAAAACGAATTTCCGCACGCATACACGCTCATAAACACACTCACACTCATATACACTTACCCATTTCTCCTGATATCTGTCCAGACCTTTATCACTAAGGTTCTGGCAAACGCCTCAGCAGTACTAAGAAATGTCCACACAGGTGCAGTAATTGATACCGAGCTAAAGACAGCAAAGATGCGGACCTTATTTACTGTCAAAGGGCTGTAAAACAGAAAATCGTATTCTTGAAATTTGAGATAAGAACTTTCTTTATCTCTTTGCACACACAAATAAATATCCAGTAGAGTAATCTCCGCCCAAACCGTGTCATTGGTTAACAAGGGGTTACGCCCACTGGTTTTCGATACATTATATTTAGCGCTGGGTAGAGAATAGAGGCAGTCATGGAATCAAGAGGAGAGTCAAAAAATCATCAGTCAGTCTTTTTTCCTACAGCAAAGGGTATAATCAATTCCTACGAGTCATAAAGGTAAATTCTAAGCAGACAGCTTTTTATGTCAGAAATTGGCGTTCTCTTTCCTCCTCCGTCAATCACTATTTTATGAGCCATAATAACTTAGCTGAAGAGTATAGTAAAGTTCTTGGTTAAAAATTGAATACCCAAATAGTAACATTTAATTTGCATCCTCTAGAAACAGGAAGTTATAAGGTGTATAACTCCTATTAATGACCAATTGGGGTATTTACTGTCAGTAACAATTATAACCCGTTTTTATATGAAGCGTCTATGGGAAAAAGAGAGCCGTCTAAATGAAAACAATTGTTTACGCAGGTGAAAGAATGTCTATGTCTATCTTTTCCACGACAAGTTCTACCTTCTAGCAAATTTGAGTTACATTGTTTTGGTGAGGCAAGCTCAATAATTTATAGGCACAGTTTTTTTTTGTTTAATTACAAAGTCTATCTTCTTATAGCCTAGGCAGTACTCGTTGTCTAACTATTTACTGTCTCAAAACTTGAATTAACTCATTTTTCAGTTACTTTATTTCGGTATCGAGAAATCGAAAGATGTAACCAAAAAGTTGATATAGCTAATCTACTTTGCCCCACTAGTTTCGTTAATATATTAACACTTGCGCATCCTATGCTTGCTCAACTACTAATAGTATTTTGTTCTAAGTAGTAGATACTGAGAGCTTGTCAGGAAAAAAAAATGGCAACAGAAATGTCACACATCCTTGCGTTTACGACTAAAAATTTTGGGGATGCTAGAAGCTCCTCCATTACCGACCCATAGGGTCGAAATATATATATATATATATATATATATATATATATATATATATATATATATATATATATATATATATATATATATATATATATATATATATATATATATATATATATATATATATATATATATATATATATATATACTGGTTTCATGTAAATAAAAAGAACGAAGTCGACTAAATAAACCTTAATACTATTATTTACTTACGAGACCTCATGTGCAATTCACATAGATATGGTGATAGATAGGGGGCCCAGAAACATTTATTCGCACCTTTCGAAGGTTGTCAGTGACATTCCATACCACGAACGGTATATAGTGACAATGTGGCAACGTTCAGTGCTGCAGATATATTCTTAAATACGGACGATGACCATATGGTATAGCGTTCATTGAAGATTAAAACCAGCCTAGTTTCCTTGTATGTGGTGTTTGTCGAATACATATACATATCAGAAGCTCAAAATAACAGCACTCACGAAGAATAAGAATAACTCGTTAGACACGAGGTCCAGGACTGTCAAGAAGGAGGGCGGCAAGAGCTTGAAGTACGTGGAAAGGCCTCTGCTCACCGACCCTATGCGAGAACAAAGTCGCCTTCTCAACGACTTAAACAGTCATGGCAATGAATTTTCATTTTTTCTGATGAAAAATATTTAATGGTCAATCCGGTTACCAACCAGCAAAATGCATGCACGCTAAGTTTTATCCAGGATATCCCCAAGTTCCGCTACGTCTCCATGGCTAATCATCCGGCCTCTGTAATTATGCTTAGCGTCGTGGCTTCGAATGGCGAGAAGATGCAGCCGGTATAGTTAGCAACCGGTTACAGGCTCACCGAGTCCGATTCAGGGGACATCTAAGAGAAGTAATTTCTGGCGTTGGTGACAAAAATTCACAAAGAAGGCGTACTACGTCTTGCAGCAAGACGGTGCCACAACTCACACAGCCAAGAGCGTGCAGGGGAGGCTGGGTTAGAAGAAGAACTCCTTGTCGAAGGATTTCGGCCACCACAGTCGCCCGACCTCAATCCTCTTAACTATAGGGAGTAGGTGCATGTCTAGGAAATTGCCTGGAAGTTCCACCAAAACAACATCGATGAGATGAAGTACTCCATTAACCTCGGGTTGGGTAGAATGAAGGAGGACTTCGTGTGTAACGAGTGTGTGGTTTTCAGATCTCAGCTGAAGCGCGTGCTCTTCACTTAAGGTGGTTAATTGATTAATATTACAATTTAAAAATATTTATATGTTAAAACAATAACAACATATCTAACTGAATCAAAAGTATAATTGTGTATTTTATTGTGAACGTCATAACTAGGGTAAGAGGACTTTTGCAATACCTAGTATATATAGCGATAGTGGCCTGTTCCTTCTTGTCGATCTCCGACCAAATAAGTTCGAAATTGGATTATTATAAACAACTTGATAAAAATATAACTTTGTTTTTGAAGTTGAAGTTGTTATACTCATTTTTTAAGACTTTTCCAGTTTTGACTTGAAATAATCAACAGAATTGCTGTTGACAACTTCCACTAGAAGTGCGTTTCAGCTACCGCAGTTGTTGAATGTGAAAGTTTTACCACACAGATCACGGTCGCAACGCTTCAGTTCAAGTTCGTAGCCGTGATTTCTCGTTCTGCCCTGGCTAAGCTTGAAATTATCCCCGTAGTTAACATTGTCAAAGCTTCGAAGTATTTTAAACACTTCGATAAGCTGACTACGCAGTCTCCGGGTTTCCAATGAGAACATATCTTATTCCCTTAATCTATCATCGTAATTTTTGTGTTTGATAGAGAGAATCAGTTTGATTGCCCTGGCTTGCACACGTTCCAATCTCGCAATATCATTTCGAAACGAAGGACTCCAAAATTGTACGGCATACTCAAGATGCAGTCGGACAAGTAAGTTGTGCAAACACAGTACTATCTTCTTGTTCCGATATCCAAACTGGCGCTTTATGTAGCCTAGCATCCTTTGGGCTTTTTTCTCCGCCTATATGCACTGTTTCTAGAACTTGAGGTCACTATTGATTGTTACACCCAAGTCCTTTTCAGTGTCGGTGGATTCAATAGAAGTGCCCTTAAGGATATACTGAGATTGGAGGTTTCGGTGGCCGATATGCATTACTTTGCATTTGTCCACGTTAAATGGCATATGCCACGTGTCCGAACACTCCCTAATCTTTTGAAGATCATCTTAAAGTCATGTGGTATTTCCTTTCTTTCCAATGTTCATACCATGCTTGGTATCATCGGCAAATTTAGAATTATTCGCAACCATGTCACAGTCCATGTCGTTGACGTAGATAATGAATAGTACCGGTCCCAGGACAGAACCTTGAGGCACCCCGCTAGTAAGGGGCACCCACTCAGAAGCCTGTCCATTCCACACTACCCGTTTCCGTTTAGCCAGTTCTCTATCCAACTTGCTACAATTCCGTCTACGCACAGCGCACACACTTTCCGAAGGAGGCTGGCGGTGTGGTACCTTATCGAAGTCTTTTTGAAAGTCAAAGTAGATAATATCCACTGCCTTATCTCGGTCATGTTCACTAAAACAAAGTGGAGGTATTCCATAAGATTCGTTAGGCATGACTGGTGCCTTCGGAACCCATGCTGGGAAGTCCTCAATCGCAAGTTGATCGACGGCTGCCTAGGTCTCCCTTTTTGAGGGTAGGAGTTACCTCCGCTTTCAGCCAGTCTTTAGGAACGCATTCGGTTTGGATTGACATGTTGAAGATTATGCTCAAATGTCGTGACACTGGATCGCGCACTTCTTTCAACACTTTAGGTAGAAACCCTTCCATACCAGCGGACTTATTCGTCTTTAGATCAGTGATATTTCTATTTCTCCTTGAGTGAAGTCCATTTCATCGAGCTTTTCACCCAAGTAGGAATCTGTTGGCTGAGTAATTGGACCTCTGTCTTTAGTAAACATTGAAGAGAAGTAGTCATTTAGGAGGTTAGCATTTTCGGCATCTGAGTGCTTTAATGCCCCCTCCTCATTTATTAAAGGGCCAATCGTGCGATGGCTTACGGCTGTTTACATAACCAAAAAACTCCTTAAGATTCTCCTTGCAAAGTCTCGCCACTCGGAGCTCCCCGGCACGCTTTCACGCCCTTATGCTGGACTTCACTCTCCTAGCTAGCTTAAGGTACTCGTCAAAGTCTCCAGAAAACTTTGACAGCCGGTACATCGTTCTTTTCCCCTTCAGCAGTTGACCAATTTCTCGATTAAACCACTTTGTTGAACAGAGAACCGACGTAGTTTTGAATCTTCTCCACGAATCTTTAACACACTCGCACAATTCTAGCCTCGCATCAGTCAATCCAGCACAAAGACCTGCAAAGTCTTCTCTTCTTAAATCAGGTTTCCTCGATTCACTAGTGGCAGACCCTACCTTGGGGACTTTGACTATAAATCTAACTAGTCGGTGATTACTGCCACCGAGCTCTTCGCCTACAGAGAGATCCTCAACGATGTCATACTCAAAACTGAAAACCAAGTCGAGCGTATAATTGCCTCTCGTCGACTCTCTCACTCATTGAGTCAGGAACTCGTTGTTTGCGAACTGCAGGAGTAGTGCGTTCTCGCCACAGTTTTCTCTGGTTTTCCAGTCAACTTGGGTGTTAAAATCAACCATGACGATACACAATCTGTCTTGTACTAGTTCACCCAGCAGCTGGTACAAATACCTGTCCTTTTCACCGAGCAGGGTAGGGGGGCTGTAAAGCAGCAGGGTCCCGTAATTTGGCAGAAACTATGTATAGGTCAACACCTAGTCGCTCGTGGTCGGATACAATGTTGCAGTTCGTTGATTTGAGCCTGTACTTGACATACAAGATGGCACAGCCACCCTTTCTGTCTGGCCTATCTTTTTGGAAGAGTTAAGAACCTGGAATCGTGAATTCACCTTCAAAATCTCGGTTTGAGGTTTTACCCACGACACAGTTATGGCCACCATTTGAGGTTCTTCCGTCGCTGCGAGGCCACGCAGTTTAAGAAACATGTTTCTGATTGACCTTGCATTAAACAGAAGAACTTTCAGGGAGTCCTCAAATGTAGGACTCCCTACGCTCTTCCGTTTCTCGTCTTACTTGTCTCTCTGTTCTCTTGTGGTGGTGCGGTAGCACCCTTTCGAGTGACTTCCGTGAAGGTCGTTCTAGGGGTGGCTTTGGCGTACTGGCAAACGTTCGACCTCATTCTGGTCCGTCCTTTGAGTCCGCTCAACGACATCTTTTATTAGCTTTGAGAGTAGATCCTTTCTTTTAAAGGAAAGATGCACTCCATCCCTTAGTTAGAGATCGTTCCTACATCAAAAGATTCGGTAGGGGTCGACAAAAAACACCCCTTCCTCCTTACAAAAATCTGCTAGTCGTCGGTTTAATGCGAGGTTCCTCGAGTGAGCGATCCGGCTTGGACCTCTTCTCGGGAGAATCCCGAACACGACACGTCTGCGGGTTTTCAACCCACAGTCATCCACAGCTCCCATGACTGTCTGAAAGATCTCGCCTGTAGGGCAAACCTTACCTACTGTGAGGTAGAGGTCGTTGCCACTTACCATCATGGCAACGACTGAACTCTCAGAAATCTGAGATTTCTCAGCCTCTACTCTTATCTGGTAGTTCCCACATCCTGGGAGGCAGCCCACCCACACAGCGGTGGAAATGTGGGGCTCTAACATGGGTTGCAGTTCCCTTGATTGAAAATCACCCTTTCAGAAGCGATTTCTCTGTTTCCTCTTTCCTCTTCATATTTTTCTTCTTTTCTTTCTTTTACTTCTTCTTTTTTTTCTTATCTTCTGGTTTAACTCCTGTTTCTGTTTTCTCTTCTTCTGTTTCTACCTTCTGTTCCTTTTTCTTTCCTTTCTTCCTCTTTCTCTTCTTCTTTTTAGCCCGTTGAACCAGTCCAGCCGAAGCTGACTTCAGCTCTGGGACGTTGGAAGGCTGGTTTTGCACTGTCGATGCAGTTTTCGCTTCTTGGGAGAGGGTCTCATCGGCGGATCTACCCACGTCGGTGGGTGATACATTAGCCGACTGGCCCTTTAGTCTTGAGAGGACAACTCGACGATCCTCTTCTCGAGACGGCGAAGCTGACGCGCGTGTTCAGACTCTATGTTCTGCAGCTTCCTCTATAGTTCTTTAGATTTTTGCTTAGATGATCTATATATATCCTTGAGCTCTTGCACTTCTTTTTTAAGGACACAGTCAGTGCAGATACTTGCCGGGAGGCATTCGGAGTAACCTTCCTCCGGGAATTCCACGCACTATTTGTCCTTTTTGCACACTGAAAATGTGTATTTAAGAGCAGACGGTCTCTTATTTCTAGTCATACTGAACACTTTATATCTCTGAATACTTTGTGACCACTCAATAAAAAAGAAAAGGGATTGATGAGTTCGCCCCACGTGAATCACTCCCGCCTATGCATCGGAGACGTTTCGTAACTTTCAGAAGACACGTTCCTTGTGCTGCTGTTTGTCCGACCGAGTCTTTAAACCTCGGCGTGACGTGGCTCCAAACCAAGCAGCACTGACTGTCTCCGAAGGAGCATCGATTTTTCACCATGTGAACAGCGGAGTACGCCCTGTACTAAACTCCTACTATTTCCATTTACGACGGCCAGGATCTCGGGGGAGCGTTCAATTGATATCCTGCCACACCAAGAGACTCGACCCAAGGCATTTTATTGGCCTGGCAACCAACCTGGGAACAAAGGGCCCTCACCTCGGACCGATGCTACCAGAGGCACCCGTCAACGGTCACCCACTAATAACAGGCACCCACTCAGATATATATATATATACTCATTAGATTCATTATTTAAATCTCCCTTACCTGAATAGATTTTAGCAATTATACATTCGCTAACTAATTTAAATACTTAAAATCCTTCCCCAGTCTCTATATTGTAAATTTGAGCCCCATTTCGAAATATTCCCTTTAACTATAAATTTGCAATTAAAAGCTAATAGTAGCTATTAAAATTCTAGATGTAAATTTAGCAGTGTGCTCTCTTAAAAGTGCAAAATATTTTGTTTCGTTTATTTGTATTTTAGGCCTAAGAAGATTACCGTATTGTGGTCGAAACGTCGCCGGTAAATAAAAAGGATGATACCAGCCATTTTCCTCGCCTTGGGATTTCTGTTAATCATTAAATTTAGGCTCTCTAGAAGCAATCCACATCGATATATATATATATATATATATATATATATATATATATATATATATATATATATATAGAGAGAGAGAGAGAGAGAGAGAGAGAGAGAGAGAGAGAGAGAGAGATCATGCGGTCTGAGAAAAACTTTGGTGAGAAAAATCAATTAGCTCTTACAGAAGTAAAGAAATTAAGTACAGCTTGGAAAAATAAGATCGGAGCATCACAGAGAAAATGCCATTAAGAAATTTCAAGAAGGATACTCAAAGCTTGCACCGTAGTTCTTTATTTATAATGGTTATCCTCCGAATTTTGCAAAGAATTACAAAAAGTATAATATAACTTTCGGACATTGGTGAGTATTTATTACCTCATGAAGATGTATATTTATTGTGAATTAAATTATCTACTCTTAAGAATAAAATTATAGAGTTTAACTTTTCATTGTCTCCCAATAATGGACTGGTGCTTGCCACCTCCAGCTATTTTACACTAACCGCACACACGAGTACATAATTTCCTGTGATCTTTTTCTCACCTCTGGCATCTGTAATGCCAAACTATTTCTATCCTTTGCTCGCTGATTGACTGCTGTTTTCATCACCCATGAAGCTACTTTCTCTTTTCTAGTTTACTATACTTGCTCAAAACCCGAAGGACCCTTGTTCATAGTAAAAATATTGCCTCCTTCCCTTCTGCCAGTCAATTCCACCTTTTAATGCAATTTCATTTGTGTTTTCTTCCCATTCTCTTGCACCAAATTATGATTTTCTATCATTTACTAATGATTATATAATTATCTTTGCTATGCAGGAAGTATATGCGTCAACCTCTTTCAGATAAAAAAATATCTATATCTATGTATTTCTATAATATCTCTATCTATATTTTCCTTTTCAACGAGAACAACTTAAAATGTACTTACGCAAGACATTAATTAATAAAGAAGTTGTTGAAGGTTCCGTAATATTGTTGTTCAATGCTTGGCATGATACAGTGGAAGCATGAAGGTCTCTAGATGCAGTGAGCACAATGCCAGATTCATTTTGGGAACTAAGGCCGTGTTCAACTTGCTGAAAAAGGATGTAATATGGTTTAATTAAAATTTTATTGGACAAGATGAATCGAGTTATTAGTTAATTTTCATTAATTTCTTCTAATCTGAACAGAAGGTTGCTGGAGAATGATATAACAAGTTTGCCATACAATGCTGTCTCATTTGAACGCAGAAATAAAGATTAGAAGCAGATGGCTATTAGCAATATTAGCTATTTAAAATATTCATAAATTCATTAGAAAGACAGTAGGGTAGCGTGAGAAATGCATCTCGTTCTCGTATTCTACCTTTGCAATAACGTATGGAAACTTAATCCTCTGTCAAGAGCAAAATATTATTGATAGTTTTGTAAGAAGATTTTGTCACAGTTTTACATAACTCAAATCGAGAATTTTCAACTTTTTTATATGCCTTTAAGGGTTTTTAGAAAACTGTTATATGCTATATTTTACAGTGGAAAGAGGAAATAAAATCAGAGCCTGAAATAGAACGGTAGAACCAGCAGACTAATAACAATTATCCTACTAGCGAGGATAAGGATAATAATTGTACAGATATGCCTAACATAAATATACGCAAATTTTCAGATCATGACTTAAAAATATGCATATAAGTCATTATATATATAAAAAATACATTATGCATTTGATAAACTAGGCACTTTTGTTCGCAGGAGATTACATAGTTACAGGGAGCCAGCAAAATCTAATTGGTCCACTCCACGTCTAGTCCCATTCTATACTAGTATGCTAGTAGTCCTCCTTTTGACACTGTCGCCACGATGCTCACTCACGTGACATTCAATCCACAACCGTACTCCTTAATTAAACAATATCATTATAACTAAAATAACTGTTAATTTTGTTTTTAAAACTATTCTCACTACTAGCATTTACTACCACTGCGGGGAATGCGTTCCTTTTATCGATGATAATAAAGGGAAAATTTATTTTATCTATGTACCTCCGTCCTTTCAGTTTAAACCCGTTGTTACGTGTGATACCTTCTTCGTATTTAAATTATTTTTCATAATTTACGATTTCAAATTTATTTAAAATTTTGAATACTTCGATAAGCTGACCTCATAATAGCCTGATTTAAAGAGTCGGTAGTTTTAGAATATTTAATCTTTCGATATACGACATATTTCTAATCAAGGGAATTAGTTTAGTTGCCCTTCGTTGAATTCTTTCCATTTTATTGATGTATACATGTGTATAATGTGATCAGAATTGTATCGTGTATTCCAGGTGTGGCTTTAAAAACCTTTTTATACATACATGATTATATCTTGGTGTTTGACTTCTCGCAATAAATCCAAGCATTCGGTTCGCCTTCTTACATGCCTGGTCACACTCTTTGTTGAACTTAAGATCCTTAAAACCTGCACCACTAAATCTTTTACTTCGTCCACGGAGATAAGATTTTTACCACCCATTTCATAGTTAAAACTGGTTATTTCGACCTAAGTGCCAAACTCTACACTTGTCTAAATTGAATTTCATGTTCCATTTATTAGACCATTCAAAGATTCGAAGGGTATATAAAAATGACATAAATTTAATAGATTTATTTTATGAACCAGACTTAACCTAGAAATATTAGAAACATGTGAACAACAATAGAATTACAATCAGTGAGGGAGAAATATCTTTTCTAAAAGATTTTGTTTGTGTTCCGCATAGGGAATAGCTCTCCTGATGCGCTAACAATAGTCTGTAAGCATTTAAACATCTTAACTGCTCTTGTATCTCTGGTTTATCGCTAAAGAATCTTAAGAGAAACGCTCTTCTTCTCCCCGTTATAAGATTATAAGCAAATACATTGAAATCAATAGTTTGAACAGATTAATTATAGATAGCATTGGAAAATTTCATAATATAAAATAGTGATATACTTCTCTTAGACACCTAAGCAATGACTAGATTATATATCGCTAGAGCGATATATATATATATATATATATATATATATATATATATATATATATATATATATATATATATATATATATATATATATATATATATATATATATATATATATATATATATATATATATATATATATATATATATATATATATATATATATATATATATATATATATATATATATATATATATATATATATATATATATATATATATATATATATATATATATATATATATATATATATATATATATATATATATATATATATATATACATATCATATTTCCTTCATTTCTGAATTTTAGGCATTTTTTTCTTTAGTATTTTCATTTTTGCCTACGGAATAAAAAACATGTAACTATTTTTTTTAATAATCAGGTCGTGTTATGGGTGGACGTTAAAAACTAGAACCATTAAATTTATTAGCCTGTTTTTTTACTGGCGACAAAATATTTCACTTATTTTTATAGTGTTTACACCGAAACACCCTATTTATTGTGGCATTGTGAGAGTTAAGCCGACAGTCAGCCCTACAAACAATGTGACACTTTAGATAGAACTGTTTTTGCACCTCCTCTTTTTAACCACTCACTAGACATAAAACTTGAACGAAGGAAGAATTTTGCCAAGCACTCAATGCAGAAAGCAAAGTTTTCTCTTTTCTGAAACAGAAATTCAGACGTATCATCTGGCCGAACGTAAAACATTATAGACCTCAAATATAAGAGGAAATGAAAATCGATCAATTCAATAAATGTAAGGAGGAAATTGAGAAACTTGCTAGGGTTTCATTCAAGTTTATTGGCTAAAACTTTCATGAAAATCACAGGAGTTCAGACTAAGACAGCCATGTAGAGAAGTTTCTACAAAACCTGCGGAATCTTGGTCCTTATAGCGGAGAGAAGGGGAGAGTTTCATTTCAAATGCTCTTGCAATAGAATAGAGATACAAGAGCAGTTAAGATGTTTACATGCTTGCAGACTATTTTTAGTGCATCAGGAGAGCTATTCCCTATGCGGAACACAAACAAAATCTTGTAGAAAAGATACTTCTCCCTCAATGATTGTAATTCTATTGCCGTTCACATGTTTTTAATCTTTGTAGGCTAAGTCTGGTTCATAAAATAAATATATTAAATTCATGTCCTTTATATATACCCTTAAGTTTACAAATTAATATAAAATTAAAGTAGACCTGATTTAAATAACGTAATGATATATTTTAATTTATAATTTTAAAATACAAAGTAATTAGCCAAGAAAACCTAACCAACCACTAAGGGTGCAAGTCGGCACAGCTCTTAGACGTATTTAAACTGTTGTAAATGGTGAAGGTTAGGATCTCAGGTAAGGAAGTCCTACTGGACAAAAAGCTTTATCCCAAACCAAAACAGACCACTCGAATAAACCTGGAGAGAGAAATACTAATGAAGCCCTTGTAGGCAATAGACAAGATTATCACATCACCTTTGTACTTTGACAAATAGACAGTGGTACCGAGTTAACGGTGGTCGCCTCAGGTAATCAAGCTTGCTCCGAAGCAGAATAAGAACCGGAGTGATAAAGACTAAAGAGTAGATGAGGATTGCTGGTCTTAAAACACTGAAAGGAAGAAAAAGACGTAGCAAACCTGGTTGTAGAATGAAAGGTTGGAATGGTTTATTCAGGAGAGGTGGAAGCAGAAAAAAGCGAGGAATCTGGTGAAGGAGGTAAAATGTTCTATACTAGAGCAGATGAATAAGAGAAAAATGGAAGGGGAGAGTTAAAAATAGTGTAGGTAAAAATATCAGTTAAAAATAGTGTAGGTAAGAAGGGTGATGAGATGGACGGAGAGTCTAGGGCAGAAGAAATATTCCTTCCCTTGAGATTAAATTTGGAGCTAATTTCATGGCATAGAGAAGATAGATAAGACAAGAAGTACCATTATGGATATGGAAGAGCTAACACCACTCTGTTCGAAAGGGTATATGGGGGCTGAAGGAAGGAAGGGTGGAAAACGGGTGCAAACTTTGATAGTTCTCTGATTTGGCAATCTGCTACACCTTTTAACAGAAGAATATAAAGCGCAATAACAACAAGGCCATACAACTCTGAGAGTTAGTAAAATAAGTAGTGAAGAAAGACGAAGTAGAAATAGCGGAAGATATATAGACGTATGTCCTCTGTCAGGCTTTATTGCTAGGAGGAGGCACAGCTGGGTTAAATAGGGCCAGAAGGGCGTGCCGTTTTTAAAGGTTTAAATAGCAGGGATATCACCGCAGTCAATACATCTACCTTTTTGATGAATTATTATCAAAAGAATGAAAGACAGTTATTGAGATGTAAGAGTTGATGATTGAAGTAAATCTATTTTTTATGGCCAATAAACAAAATTTTGTGGAGTATAAAAACTTGAAGGCGATAAACATCGAAGTTGAAGCACTTAAGCACGAAGTAGGGGGAGAGTGAGGGAGCAAAATGTAAATTTGAAAGAAATAAGAAAACGAATATGGAGGAATAGAGATCCAAAATTGGGATGGGAAAAAAAAGAGTATGTGGCATGATATACATAGAAATAAAAACCAAAGTCAGGAAAAAGAAGAGACAAATATAGTGTAGACAAGAGTTATGGAAGACAAGTAGAAGAATGAGAAGGAAAGTGGAAGAAGAGGTTCTGAGTAAATGAAGGCTAAAAAGCCTTACTGGGGTAAGTGAAGGTTGGGGTTGGAAGCCATGTGAGAAGAAAGAGAAGGAGAAAGAGATTGTGAGAGAAGGAGTTTATGAGAGAAGGGGAGGAAGAAGGAGTTTATGAGAGAAGGAAAATGAGATTATGAGAGGTGAAGGTGATTGTGAGAGAAAAGGAAGAAATAGTGAGAGAAGAATAAAGAGGTTATGAGAGAAGGGGGTTGGGAATTAGGCGGAGAATGGGAATTAGAAGGAAGATGGGAATAAAAGGATATTGTGAGAGAAGGCAAAAGAAAGAGATCATGAGAGAAGGTGAACGAGATTGTGAGAGAAGAAGAAGGAGGTTGCTAGAGAAGGAGAAGGAGATTTTGGAGAATAAAGAAGCGTGATTATGAGAGTAAAAAATACCAATAAGGAAAGTAAGAAAAAGATAGATAGAGACATAAGGAAAGATAGAGAGTGAGAGTTTGGCAAATAAGAAAACTAATAAAGCGTTACTAAGAGAATATGAGAAAGAATTGGGAGAAATTTCTGATGAATTGTAAAAAAAACGAAAGCGGAAACGAACTGCCTTAGAATAACATAGAATAGAGACCAGGAGATTTGGGATGTGACTCAGATCAAGAGGAGTAAAAAAAAAAACAAGCTATGGTTCGAAATGAAGTAAAATGCTTACCTAGTCCTGCTAACATACCAACAGAGGTTTGTTTATGTCTGATTGAGGAAGCAATTAATATGCCATAGGACCTATGCCCAAGAAAATATATAAAAAAATGAGAATGTCAAAATATTAGGTACAAAGATTAAGGTGACATCCAAGGATCTGGAAATTATAGAAGCATTAAATTTTGTGATAGATAATAAAAATCAGGGAAATGATTATAAAGGAATGATTAATAGGTGAAACATCTATTGATGTTTGAATTCAGCCATGCTGAGAAAGAGCAGATGCGACGTTTGCAGTGAGACATATCATGGAAAAAGAACAAATAAGAGCTCTGCATCTAGCCTTTCTCGATGTGAAGGAACAACATATTAGAGATGCAAGACAGGATTTATGAAATATTATAAGAGAGATGAGAGTACAATAAAAATGTGTGAGGAATATATAGGATATGTTTGAAAGCACAAGAACGAAGTGTAGATCTGTGTATAGATGAAAGGCTTGTTTCCGGTATGCATTGCATAACATCAACATTCTTCTTTTCGCTCCTTTCTCTTTGACCTCTTTATTTATGCCTCATCTAAAGAATAAAGAGATCAGGCCCACTATTGCATAATGCTTGCTGATGAAATCGTTTAATGCGGCACAAGTGAGAAAAAGATGAAGAGAAATTGGAGAACTAAGGCGGAGATTTAGATGATTGAAGATAGCATAGAGACTAAATACTTGAGTTTTTCTGATAGTGAAATGAAGTTGAGGATAGGAAAAGGAGTTAAGGATTGTGAAAAATTTCAGGTAGTTAGTATGACTTGTCTCTTAAGTACCGCTGTGGAGTTGAAAACTTTTTTCTGTCCTTTTGTAAGATAAAATCTAAGTGGAAAGTTAAAATATAGGTTTATAGAACGGTAGTAAGGCCTGTTATGATATATGTAGCAGTCTTGGAGCACGAATCAGATATGGAAAAGGAGACTGGGGCTGGCAGAGATGAGTATGCTTAGGTGGATAGGTTAGATCACTAAGCTGAATAAGATCTGGAATAAAACAATCATAAATACAATAAACGTGGGATAAATAGCTATGAGAATTCAAGAAAGACTGTAATTATGAAACAGGTATATCGGTACGTGTAAAATCACTCTCTTTATTGAATATTTGTCAACTTGACTTGAGAACTATAGACAAGCGCTTTTACTGCACTTCTAATGCATGAAAGCATGAAAAAAACAATAAGAGATATTACTCTGTAAAACGATTCAACCATATTCCCCAATATTTTGAGTCATATTATTCTATAGCGGATTGTAAAACTACACTTAAGGGAAAACAGATTCTACGTTATGATTGTGAGTCAAAAGAGAACATAATCTGAATTTTTTTCAAATGCAAGACTAAAATTACATGCAAAATTTGATTACTCGTATACTTTTGCCCTGTATGCCCCACTTGCCACAAAAGATTTGTCGAATTATGTGACTTGATTATATTAATCCAAGAGATTGTTCACTGTTCAAGAAATCCTAGTTTTTCTCATAAAATATGGAACCTTGATAAATCGGCTTTAGAGAAACTCCACTAAATAAATAACACCATTGAAGAATGCATTCTGATTTGACCAACAAACAAAAGCTTATCCTAATATCTCTAGATATATGAAATATTTTCTATGGTGTTCACATCTGGGAAATTTTCTTGCCACTCTAGATGTGTGATTGTTTCTAAATGTTCATCATACCAGTTAGTCATATTTCTAGTTCAATGAATGCGAGAGTTATCATCTTGGAACACGTATATTGGACTGTTACGTTCGGTGTTAATATGAAAGGCGAACGGGAAAACCTGGAGGCACAATCGGACAAAATGTTTTTCACCTCAACCAAAGAACGAATTTCCTCAATAATTAAAACATCATATCAGTTTGTTAATCACTTATACCTTTAACTGCTATGAATCATTACACACTATTGTAGAGTTCTTAAACAAAACGCATCCTATATCAACATTGATCAAAACGAGTACAAGTCCTCTTTATTGTTTAAAAAGAATTAAATAGAGATTTAACTATAGGCTGCCCATACAATTATGATGTTTTATCAACATCATTGTTTTTACCGTCCTATTATTGAGAGCCATTCTTTTTCACCGTACTATTATTGACAGCCATTCTTTTTACTATCCTATTATCGACAGCTTTTTTTTATACTTCCATATAGTTTTGTTCTCATTCTCTCTTACATGGGAATTTTTTATCTGTTTTATCTTCGTTTTTCAACGCTAATTTCACATCTAAAATAGTTTTTTATATTCTCCAGTTTTCAAGCCATTTAAAAGATACGGTTTTCTTAAATTAATTTGATTCATGATTTGCCTTAGTTCTAATCTTTGCTTCTTAGGTAGACAAATACAAAAAAATTTCTAATACATTCTGTTCCATCAGTGGCTGCTACTTAAATACGAAGTGGGCTCCATAGACTGTTTTGTAATTACGAAAAATGTCTGCCTAACTGGATAAGAGAAAAACAAAAAGGTCTACCTACATTTTGGAGTCCCAATGGTTTTGCCTGGTCAACACTAAAGGTGGTGGCAAGAAAATCCAGGCATAATATCTCCTATCCCATTATTCCCTCTGACATTTGGCATAGTGTGAATACTGAGGAAGTTCCAGTTTCAGTTTTTAATAGTTATACCTCCTCTGAGGACGAAAGCATTAATTCTGTTCAGGAGTTTCGACACATGGTCTTTGATTCCAAAGACTCATAATCCATTGCGAAAGAGTCATCAGCCCCTCAGTGGTTTACTCGGGTGGAACTGAACAACTTAGCATGTGATTTGGCACACGCAACGAAAACAGCAGAGCTGTCAGCCTCCAGGCTTAATGAAAAACTCCTTATTGACAGATCTGTAATAGTCTCATAATTCAGAACAGGTGGCCTTATTTTGTGATTGTTTTCAGAAGACAAGGAATATGCTTAGTGCCACGGTATCTGAATCTTTGATTTAGAATGAAGATTGTTTGGGGCTACTTCTCAGGGCAGCCTTAAGAGTGTTATCTTCCACACTTTCCGACGCCGAGCAAATTGATGCAGTACTCAAGACATGTCAATCTACAATGAAGACCCCAATTTAATTATATTTTGACTCAACCTATATATTATGTGTCATTTATTCAACCCATTTGTAACCACTCATTTTTTATCTTATTCATGAATGAATATCTAGTTTTTTGTTAATTAGCCGCAGGTAAATTGTTCACTCATCACTATGTGATCCTACTTTATAGTGGCTGGTCTCTTCGTAAGAATGGGTTCCTGGAAGCCTCTACAATACAATTGTTAACCCCAAGCATTTAGAATTTTTAACCATCGTCAATACAATAGTTTTTAGTTCTCATTACTTCAAGTACTACCGCATTTTTGCTTCAATAACTTTTTCTTCTATGTAATTTACTTTCTTCCCTTTTATTTAATTTCAATTTTATGGACATGGCCTCAATAGGATACATAAGTTTCCATTTCTTTGATTTAATTCAGAATGTTATGTCGAATTTCCTGAGTCAGTTTTCACAATTCGGATATTGTCTAGGAAATTTCAATGTTTGCTATTTATGAACTTTTTAATATTATTTAAGTACTATCACATCTTTATAAGAGGTTGAGACAATTCCTTCTTTGTTAGTTTTATTAGCAAATTAATTAATGGGTGAAAGATACCTTCTTAAGATGTGATTTATTCTGTTGTTTTTAATCTATTTAATCTATTTATCTTGGTCAATTCTTGTCTGTTTAACTACTTTCATTGTTGAAACTGGACCTTCACAATTATCATGTCTTTAGCATCGTCTCTAAAGGTCAGAAAGCGTTTAATTTTATCATATCTTTTATCGCTTTTGTCATTGAAAATTTAATATTTCCAAAATTGGTGTACGAAAACCTGCATGTAGAAGCAAGGTATGCATAAAATTTATGCAAATTTAGATTAATAAAACGACAGTTATCAGCTCTGAAGAGATTTAGTAGAAAAATTAAAGTGTCCAAAGTAATTCAAGTTTTCATGCACTCAAAATGTGTAATGTATAAAATTCTGCTAACCTATGAAGAAACAAGTCTTAGTTAGGCTAGTAAATCAATCGCTAGAAGACTGAGATATTAGCAGAGATGTGAAAGAGGGTCGTTTCAAAACGGCTGCAACACTTCTCGAGAAATTAGTGAGATTTTGTCCAATAATATCTCCAGGAAGATTGTAGAACGGCGGCTGGAAGAAAACTTTATTGACGTGAGCACAACCGCAATCAAACCATTGATTACTTCGAAGAACAAGAAGATTCATCTTGCTTTTGCCACTAAGAACGTTACATGGAGGGATGACCAATAGAGTCAAGTCCACTTCTGTTACGAACTTAATTTCAATTAGTTCGTATCCATTAGCAGGAGGTTCGATCGTCGTAGAGCAGGCAAAAAATTGTCTTTCAATTACAGAAAAAGGAGCAAAGATTGCAGGAGAAAGTGTCATGGTGTGGGTTGTGATTTTATTACACTGAACTGGGGCAGCTGTGCGCTTACGAGATACAGTAAAGCTACAAACGTAAAAAAAATTGCTTCAATAGTATGTTTTGTCCCACATGCGACCATTTATAAGGCTAACCTTCAATTTTAATGCATATTGATGCCCCTTGCTACACGGCTCAGTCGGTGAAGACTTTCCTGCACGTCAAGCCCATCAATCTTACGAACTAGCCTGCACAGAGTCTGAACCTGACTACAATTGATAATGTTAAGAATAAATTCGAAAAGAGGATTAAAGCGACGAGTCCAAAAATTGTTCAAGGACTCCAGGAAATTCTTCAACGTTAACGGAGCAAGAATACTACGTAAGAATCTCAACAGTTGTCCTGTTCCTATGGCAGCTGTTGTTAAACACCTTTGAGGATAAAGGCTGGACACTAAATAGCAATTACTTTTAACTAGTAAAATTGTGGTCTAATGATAATTTAATCGTTATATTCCTGTTGATGTTTGCTTCCGCTGTCGTTCGGATCATGTTGGCCACTTCAATTTTTCTACTATATTCCTTTTCTGCTTATATCTTTCGTTTAATTCTTATAAATTTTCAAAATCTTTACCCACCCGTAGTTTATTCCTTTAAGTTATCGTATACTAATTTTGGAAACAGAGGATTTTCCTGGCCAAAGTTAGGGAAGATTTTTTTGATTGAAATACATGCGCTCTGATATTTTGCGACGCTACCTTATCTGGAGATCTTGAATTGTGCTAAGGCAACATTGGTAGCCCATTTTAACAGGGTTCTTTCAAATGATGGCGGTGACATATAGCAAATACCACGCTAGTACATAGTTTTGGATGTGCTATGTAAGGTTATTCATTCTATGTTTTACCCCTCTTAATAGGAACTAATATTAAACACATTTTATGCAATATTGAAGCATAATCTTTCAGTGATAAGGTTTTTCTGGATGTAACGGATAACATGTTAAGTACTGGCCCATACATGAATTATATATTTGTGAAGTAAATTTTGGAGGTGTATAACCAGTACAGATTTCATTAAACAGATAACATTCTGATATATGTTTAGGAACCTGTATTTTTCATGCGAAGACATATGGCAATGCAAATTATTAACAATGTAAATTATGCATAATTTAACACCTGAATAAAGTGCTTTACCAGGATTTGATGCAAATCGTTCCCCCAAAATTATTTCCGAACCTAAAGGGTTTGTGGAATTTTTAATTAAATAGATAATCATTTAATAATCCATATTTAAATTAATAACTAAAGAAATGAGGTTATTTTATTATCGCCTACCTTACTCTACCGGCACAATATTTGTTCTTTAAGTAATAATTATTGTTATTAGTAGTAAATTGGTAATACTGAAACGTATGAGATAATTAAATTTATGATTGTGCAAAGGTCAAAAAAGGTTGAAATCCTCTTTATTATCTTTTTCCGGTGAACCGTCTTGTTAAAAATGGCGGCGATATTTTATATAATAATTTAAATTATTCTTATTATTTTGGGAAGTTTTATTCATAAAATGTAGTGATTTATCAAAGTTCACCCGTTAAAATGAAATTGACTTCCACCTGGATGTAAATTTGGCAAAAGTTAAGAATTAAACAAAAAAGTTGGATCTCCTTAATCTTTATATTTAATTCATCTTTTTTCCTGAAACAGAAATCATTGCTTCATCTTGCTAAATATTTACATCATTTTCTTTTATTTTCAGTGATCTTCATAGCAGCTAGCACGAGAATTTGATGGCTAATAGCACTTAATCGGAGACTTTAATGACACACACAGATTTACCATTAAGGACATGGACGAAAATATAAGTACTCTTGACGTGCGAAACCATCTTTTGGTTTATTTACCCTACAAGTTTGTACCAAATTACACATCAAAAAGACTCACTGATAACTTTATTATAGAATTAAATGGACGAATAGGTCGTTTATGAGTCTATACCTGTTTATGTCCTATCATAAACTTGGTATATTTCAAATTGGTCTCTGAAATTATCTACATATTGTTTGCAAAAGTGGATACGTCAATATAACTGAAGCTCGTTAGAGCAATAAGTAATGTTGAGGAACAAGGAACAGGTAGAATATTGTTTAAGATATCGATGACTCAAAGATACTGGTTGCAAAAGGAAATAATCGAATCAAAAGATGCTTTCCATTTCAGCAGACTGGCGATCTCAAAGATGAGTTGCTTTGAGAAGGACAGGAGTGCAAATTTTTACCTCGATTTCCTAAGACTTGCATGACGAAATATTCCCTGAGAATTATGATTGCCTTAAGTAGGCAAGACCAAGCCAATGGGGAACGGAAATTAAACAATCCCTCGGATGAAAATTATTAGAGTAAATGGGAGTGACAGAGAGTAAGCCATAAATTTAAATTAATATGGAAGTGATGTTTGCAAAATAACCGAATAGAAGAGTCAAGATTCTTGTTCTTTCGGTATCTCCCTGCTTTGTTGGGACTTCCTATCAGAGCGTACAAAGAAGATATGGGGAACAAACCACAGGATCAGTAAAGAGAGTCTATTACAGTATCTCGTCCCTGGTTTGGAATTGCTCTTCGCCCTAGGGTGGGATTGATAATATACGTTCATACGGAATGGGTTTTTCTGTGTGTTTAAGCTTCTTTTGGACAATCGGTTCAGATGCAGTCATGTAGGGCATAATTCGAACATGCCCCTTTCAGTGTGAAACCCTCTACATGTCAGCAAGGATAAATCGAGTGTTAATTTTATTCATCTAGTAAAATACTGGGAGACTATGACAAGCATAGATGAAACAAATTATATAAAACCTTGTCTTGTTAAAATGAAAGTGAATTTTCCTCATCATTTGCAGATAAATAATGATACAATGAAAGGGTTCCAACTTTATGTATCTCCTCAAAAGTGAACTCATGAACCCGAGAAAGCAAAGGCCTTATTTGGCTCCCCACTCTCAAATTTCTAATGATAAATTTGATACGAAAAATATCTAAATGAGCATTAAAATTCACTTTCTGTATTAAGGGCATCGAGAAACAGGTGTTTATCTTATATTATTGGGAGGTTTTATTCTGGAAAAGCGTGTTACTTCGGAGTTAAAATACATAACACTCCCAATAATTGAGAATGAAGATGTATTCTACTATAGCGATTTAAGGCGTAACTTTCCAGTATTCTAATTTTTTGAGTTCTTAATTTGCCTTTTCTTGTTTTCTGCTTCCTGATTTCTTCTCCATGGAAAGAAGTCGCTCTCAGGCGTTGTATATTATGTAAGTTTATTAAGTCATCCGGAAAGTTCGTGCTGCTGGGGAAAAATTCAAGATAAATTGTTTTAAGTAAGTTTATCAGTTATATAGTTACCATTTGCTCACAAACCGTTTCCTCGTTTATTGGTTTGAAAATGACAAACCAAACTTTTTGAAAAATGAGAAATGATATGAAAAATCATGAAATAAGGCAACTCCCTCTAATGAGCAGCAAATGACGACTATTATACTAGCCAAGTTAGCTAACATAGCTCTAATATTTCTAGCCTTCCCTTTAGTGCCAACATTTTCTTATTTATTTCAAGTAATAGGCTAGCCTAATCCTAGTTACTACTATAACTAGACTAGCATAATGTAGTCCTCCTTTGTCGTTCATTATGGAAAGGTGATTTGTTAGCTCAAATCTTTAAGATTGAAATTCATAGTTTTTCGAAGAAATTGGATTTGGTTTTGCAAAAAGAAAATACTCAAAGATAATAGAACAAAAGAGTAGCTACACTAATGATTCAATGAGCTTAAAAATATATATTTTCAAAGTATCACGAACTTTTCAGATGAACTAATAGTTTCGGATTTTAGTATTTCTCTAGCTATTGCATACCAAACGTGAACATTTAATAACAAAAGAACTCAGTCCAATAAAAAAGCCGCAGTCAATATTCATTCTTGCAAAAGATTGTATTTCGCTATATTAATCCTGTTAATAACTTTGCAAACTTTTGATAGTTATCAGAAACTTAACACTACAGTCTTAAAAGATCATAGCACTTGAATTACTATCGCAAAATCATCCATAACATTTAAATGCCAGAAAATATTCCCCCTCTCTCTCTACCTTCCTACTTCACCCATTTACGGCTTCTCTCTATCTATCTTTTCTCATTCTCTCTCTCACTTTCTCTCTCTTTATATATATATATATATATATATATATATATATATATATATATATATATATATATATATATATACCATCACTATAGTTTTAAGGACTTGATTTGTTCAAATTTTACCCAATTAGTTACACTACAATTGTAATTAATTCCTTATAAACATATGTTGAAGATTTCACGGTAACTCAATCCTCTTCAATTTCCGAATTCAAGGCAATCGCGTTACAATGGAAACCTAAATTCATCAGAGATTTACTAACATCCTCTATTCAATTGCTAATTTTGGTGCGAAAAGGGCAGCTTGCATATATATTTATTTCAAATCATTTATTTAGATTCATCAAAGGTAATCAAATTTATGCATGAAACAGTATTTCATCTCCCCTTTTAATGTAATAAATATCTTATCTGCTTAAGAACATGCCACCGCCAATTCATTAAGCCTCATATAACAGATTTCCAATTTAGAAAAGGGAATGCTCCTTGATTCGCTATTCTCTAAATGTGCAAAAATATTTAGCTATATTCTATTTAAGAGAATATTTGAGCTTTAAATAGCATATTGATTTATTCCGGTGGTAAAAACAATGAGAGAATGTTTTAACTCGTAAATTTTAACTGAAAAAGTTTATGGTTGCATTTTCCTCTAATCCCACCCCCACGATTTATATAGATTTATTACCTATTTCTTCATTAAAATCTATAAATCAGCCTCTACATCTTAAATTGATATAGTGTCATAACAAGCTAAAGCTTCCTACTCACATCTTAAATTTATCTTAAATTTATAAAAATTCCAGCAAATTTGTATCTTTTTCGCATCCTCTATTCTCTGGTATGAATAAATTTTACTATATTATTCTATGCGATCCATTTAAAGCAATATGTAATGTTAGCAATTAAATCATCTTTAATTAAAGCTCTAACATTCAAGATCCGCCAATTTACCACAAACTTGATTGGCTCATGTCGTCTCACTTTCTAATGCCCTATCATGCACAACACTACCGTATCCATTCTCTTTCAAAACTCTTCCTCATAGGAACCATACTTAGAACCCTACTTTTATTACTACGGTCTTCTAACGTTTCACAAAGACTGTCACTCACTCTAAAATATTGTCTTCATAATTGCATTTTCAAACATTCTTCCTTCATGCCTATACCATCCCACAACCTTGTTCACATCCTTTAACATGGCATAAATATCTCTTTCCCAGTTTTTAAACTCAATCTAACCAATGCACATGAAACAAACATCTCAAATTTTCAAGTTACACAACCATCACTCGATTATCATTCGCTAAACTGTTCCAATCTCTGTCATTAAAACCAAGTCATTCGCATATACATAGCAGTAAAGATAGAACCAGTTCAAAACAAGTCTTCATCAATCTCAGGCTACTTTTCTATTAGGTTTAGGAATAAGTTCTTGCGGTTTTTTTAATGTTGTGTTGATTTAAGTTTTGTTGACGTGATTTTTGCACATATTAAGAAACAATAATAAATAATGAGAGCAAAATTTGCAAAGGTTAGGCTACGTCTCTTAAAAGCGTAGACTATTAGGCTTTTGCTTAGGCTACGTCTTGAAGTTGAGTAACAAGTCATTGCGGTTTATTTAAAAGTTGTGTTAATTTAATTTTTGTTCTGTACCCTCAAAATGGAATGTCAAGTTGAAAGAAAGGCGCATTTTCGACACTTGTTATTTTTTCTTAATCTAGACGGGAACAATGCAAACGCAGGTAAAGCTCGTCGCGATATTTGTGCTGTCTACGGAGAAACTGCTTTATCAGAAAGGACAGCTCAATGGTGCTTTTCACGTTTCAAAAACGGTCATTTCAAACGTAATGACGAAGAACGTTCCGGTCACCCCATTAAGTTGGATGAAGATCGATTAAACGACCTTCTTCATGAAAATCCTCGTCAATCGACTAGAGAATTGGCTGTACAATTGGCGTGTGATCAGAAAACTGTAGTGAATCACCTTCATTCGATGGGAAAAGTTAAAAAAACTCGGTGCATGGGTTCCGCACGCTTTGAGTGAAAGCAACAAACTTCCAAGCTCCACGATTGCCGTGGGTTTGCTTGCTCGCAACAAGGGTACTCGTGGATATAAGGACAGATTTCTTCACTGCATCATCACTGGCGACGAAAAGTGGTGTGTTTATGTCAACATGAACCATCGAAAACAAGCAAGGACTTCATCCATGAAAGACGATGCTGTGTATGTGGTAGAATTGTGAAGGCATCATTCTTTATGAGCTCCTTGCAAAAAACGAGATTGTCAATGCGGAACTCTACGTTCAACAAATGTATCGACTCGCCGAAGCTATTCATGAAAAGCGACCTTATCGACGTTATGGAGTCATTCTGCAACACGAAAATGCTCGTATTCACATTGCAAATATGACAAAAGACGCCATCCAAACGCTTAATGGGGAAAACCTGCCGCATTCTCCATATTCAGTAGACTTGGCTCCATCGGATTTCCATCTATTCCGATCGCTCTCCAACAATTTGCGCAGCGTTTCGTTCAATACTGATGTAGAATTAAAAATCTGGTTAGACGAATTCTTCGAGTCAAAATCCAGAAATTTTAATTGCAGAAGCATCGAAAAACTATTTGAACATTGGGAAGAAGTCGTAAATAACAACGGAGAATACATTATTGATTAAATTGCATATTGTTATCAATTAAAAATAAAGTTTTTCTAAAATTGTTAATGGTAATGAATAAATTTGATAAAACCGCAAGAACTTATTCTTCAACCCAATACTATATGTTCGACTTCTCTCAACACTTTATTTAGATATTATAAAAGCATATCAATGTCACAAATCCCTGTCCTACTTCATCAATTATGTTGAGCTACACACGCAGGTCAACATCAATTTGAAAAGAATCACCTTCCTTCATACATAAATTCTCTCTATACTATGCAACAGTTATACATTATGCTATACATTCTTCGAAACAAGCCTCACGTTTTATTATCCACTTGAGTAGAAGTTTCCTTCAAATCCATGACCCCATAGTACAATTTGAATATCTTATCATTTGTTTTTTATCTCTATGTCTAATTGCTTTTACACCTTGCTTCTCCTCTATTAATTACTTGGAAGCAACGTGGGGACATCTCGCGACCCGAAAGCTCTAAGAATACAGCGAAGATTATTCTCGGGATTAAGAATATATACTACTACGCCGAAAGTTCCAATGTTTGCCGACGCAAGCGTTATCGGTTCGGTCACACAGCCTTGATGGCGGCAATCGGCGTGAGGCTCGTAACACCATAAACCGGACGGGGTTCTGGCCCGTTATCGCTCCGGAAGTTTGCCGAAATTCTGGAAGCAGGGCTCTTTCTCTCGAAGTCCCTTTTTCGTGACTCAATCAAACACGCTCAATCTCTCTCCCTCATATGCTGACAACCCCCCCCCCCCTCCTTAAGATGGAATGTGCGAAGGGGTAGTGACATCTTAAGTTATAAACAAAATAAAGGTGTACAATACCTCGATTCGATCGAAAACAAAAATACATACAATTGGTTCTGGAATCACAAGGAACCTAAAAAAAAATACAACAATTCACATGACAAGAAAATAGCAATTGGAGACAAGAATACATGTAAGCCCCCTAAAATAATAACTACCTAAATACCTAGAAAAAGTTTCCATTGTCAGTGGCTAATAACAACAAACAAAGAGGAATTTCGGCTGAGGCATATTGGGCCTGGGTCACAAAAGAATGGGGAACGTATATATACAAACATGGGAAAATGGAAGAAGAACGAAATTTACAGAGACCTATTTACATGAGAGACAAAATCGGTTGGCTCAACTTCATCAGGAGCAGAATCTACAGGATTTCAACTTAGGCTATCATCAGCCATACAATTCTCGAGGCTTTTAAATACAATATCTTAAATTGAAATTCTTAAAGAACTAGGCTCCAACGCATTACTCTGCCATTGTTAGTTTTAATGTTCTTAATATATATCAGCGTTTTGTGATAGGTTTCAATTACAAATTCCTTGCATAATAGGTATGTTTTAAATTTTTGAATTGCTCATATAATAGCAAGTTCACCGCGTTCAATTTCCGCATAGTTCATTTCGCGAGGTAATAGTTTTCGGGTGTCATACGCTATGGGGAAACTCTCGTCATTAGGTCTGTATTGAAACAATACGTACCCTATGCCTTCTTTACTGGCATAGGTTCTAATTCCAAATGGTTCGGCGGGATTAGGTAATTGCAGGGTTGAAGCTAATGTGAGCTTACCTTTAAGCTGTTTAAAGCTTATGATTGAGGATGGGGTCCGGAAGAGTGGCTCTGGGGATCGTTTCTTTAAGAGCTCGCATAATGGAGCGGAAAGTGTTGCAAAATTTCGGATAAACCGGGGATAGAAGGAGGTGGAGCCCCGAAACGTCTTGAATTGTCATTTGGTTACGGGCAGGGGCATCTTTACAATGGCTCTGATCTTTTCTTCTTGCGGGGCTAATTAGTTGTTACCTATGCGGAAGCCGAAATAGTAAATGGTAGTGAAAGCAAAGTGATATTCGTTTGTACAGATGGTAAGATTGTGGTCTCTTATCCTTATTACGAGAGCGTAAAGGGTGGTAAAATGGGATTCTTATTAATTGTTGGCTACATAAATATTGTCAAAATAGCAGTATACGTGCGGTAATCCATCTAAAATACGTCTCATCAACCGATTGTAATTACTACAAGCGGTGACGAGACCAAAGGGAAGCCGTCTAAACTGAATTAATCCTTTTTGAGTTGGAGATGCGGTGAAACTTTTAACTCCTTCCTTAAGGGGGATCTGGTAATACGCTTAACACAGATCTAATTCTGAAATATAGTCTACATTTTCGAACAGATGAGGACTTTAGTCTATTAATGGGATAGGCCCTGCGTCAAACACGGTGACAGCTTTTAACTTTCTATAGTCAATGCACATTCTATATGAATTATCCGGTTTCTTTACCATAACTACTAGGAAACAATACTTTGACTTAAGAGCTCAATTACCTGCAACCTTAACAATTTCTCTACTTCGTTATTAAATTCTTCCCTTAAATGAACGGGCAAAGGGTATGGTCTAGATCTTTCGGCTTCTTACATAGTTAGCTGGATATCGTGCTCGAATTAAGTAGCACATACTGGGATGTCGGCGATGGCGTCATTTAATCAATCGTGTGTAGCTTGGAGCTGGGTTTTCTGACGGAGATAATTGACCACTTATTTCTAATTTCTTGGAAGGGAACCATTAGGTTGGGTACGATTAAGGGGTAATCCTCGTCCTGTTCCACGCAGACGTTTTGGACCGTCTATGTTTGGCCAAAATGACTAGCAAAAAAGCTGTCATAAGCAGTTTGAAGGAAAAGGCGCACATGTGATCGAGGGACGTACAATGTCTGGGCATCTTCAGGATCTCCGGGAGAACATACTCGGTAGAGGAAGTTATCCTTAATATTTAAGGAAATTAAACTGGCACCACTAACCGTTTCCTAATTTTGCCCAACCTGTGAAGTAGGTGCAGTCATTATTGCACTTTATTATGGGGAACCGATTCGCGCGTACATATAGTCATGGACGATAGCGAACCGATCGTGATCCAGGGATATTGGTGGATGTAGCTTATCTGAGACCACGATACACGTGCAGCCAGTATCTCGGACTAGGTTGGAGATACGGCAGCCGTTTACCGTACCTGACTCGAATTGGGGGCCGCCAGGGGTACTTTTATTAAACAAAAAGTTTACCTAGTGGCCAGACGGACTGAGTTCACTTGAATAGATAGGAGATTCTAGTGGAGACGGGTCTAAGAAGGGGTGGCACTCACCTGGTGCATCGAAGGAGAGAACCGAGGGCGGCGAAGGAGGAGCCGGGCAGCATAGTTTTGAACGAGTTATAGGGGGCGGAGTGACGAAGAAGGGAGATTCATTAGAAGAGAATTGCAGTAGTGTAAGCCTGAGGTGAAGAAGGCATGAATAGCAGACTCAATGCTTCGTCGATCAAAATTGAGATCAAACACGTGAGAAGTTGTGGAGGAAACCGAAAGAAGACTTACAGATACGATGGATGAGCAGTGTAAACGAGAGTTGCTCGTCAAAGATTACTGACGGTATCAGAGAGGGTGACATTGGTTTGCCCATGGTTAAGGGAGGGGAAGAGAGCTTTAGATTTTTTCACCCTCAAAGCGGTACCAACAAGGAGAACTTTAGTTTTATCGTGGTTAAGTTTTGAAAGTTGGCAGACAGCCACTCGTTTATCGAGGTGTAGGCTAAAAGGAGCTAAGTAATTGATTGAGAGAAGGACACAGGGGATGAAGAAAGTTATATCTGATTGTCCTCAGCATAGAGGTAAAGGACAGGCCCAAATCGCGAAGAAGGGAGCCAAGAGGAAGTAAATATATGTAAAATAGGAGGGGACCAAGGACTGAGCCCTGAGGCGCCCCAAAATCAATGGGCACTGGATCAGAGGAGAGGTTATCGAGCGTGACCGACTGACTACGGCAAGAGAGGTATGAGCTGAACCAATCAAGTACAGTGCCCGAGAGACCAAGGTAAGTGTGAAGACGATCAAGGAGGACAGTGTGGTTGATGGTGTCGAAAGCAGAGGAGAGGTCTAATTGGACTAGAATAGAGGTACAACCCCTATCGGCTGCTTACGTAAACCGTTTGAAACATTAAAAAGAGCGGTTTCAGCAGAGTTCTTCGCTTTGAACCCCGATTAGTAGGTAAATTTAATCGATATTGAAGTTAGAAATATGGTCATTAAGGCGAGAGAAAACCATTCTCTCAAGGATCTTTGAGAGGAATGGAAGCTGTGAGATAGCGGGATAGCTATATGGTTCAGATGGGTTTAGGTATGTTTTTAAGGATATGACGAATTAAGGTATGTTTGAAGGTAGAGAAAACCACCCCTATGGCAAGTGCAGTGTTAAAGAGATAAGGAATCTGTGGGAGGACAGCAGGAAGAATTTGGTGGAGGAGTTTAGGTCTAAAGACGTCCTTAGGGGATCCAGATTTGTTAGAGCGTGAGATTGGAGCAGTTACTTCCTCAGAGGACGCGCGAGTGAGGACGTTAAGCGGCAATATAGTATGGTTGGGGAGAACAGCATAAGCTTGTTCATACGACTGGGGTAATATGGTGCGATGGTTAATAACTTTATCAGCGAAAAATTTAGAAAGAGTAGAGGGGTTGATGGGGGGAAAAGATGAGGTAAATGGGGCTATTTTTTTTAAGAGCTCATCTGGCGACTGCCTACTTGGGCATGAGTCGCGGGATTAAAAACTGCCTAGAACTAGGCTACTTTTAATTTAAATGCAGTAACACAAAAAAAACCCAAAACAACAACAGAAACTAAAAAAAGGGAAAAAGAAACAAGTAGTAAGCAAGCTCCTTCGTCGGGGGGAGGTCCCCCCGGGGCAGGAGCGTGCAACCTATAAGGGGAAAAAACTAAAAAACGTGGTTAAATAATAGGGAGAAGGCCGGCCTTCCCCAAAAAATCAACAAGTCCACCAGTCAAAGCGCACGCACTCGTCCCGAGCACAAGGGACAGGCGGTATCGACCCCGCCCATCCTGGTACTGGGACAGGTAACGTGCGCGAAGATCACCCAGACTGTGACATTCAACAAGAGTGTGCCGAACAGTCTGGGCGACGACGCAGTCGTCACAATAGGGCGCAGGCGAGCGCTCCATCAAATAGCAATGCGTCACACGAGTATGTCCCCTAAAGCCGTCGCGGCATTAGGGGATAGGTCCATGGGAACAGTCACGGCCCAAGGGCACGCAACTTTAAGTTCCCTTCAACCGTCTCCCATCTTCTTTTCCAAGCAGTCCAAAGAGCTGCCCGTATTCCTGCCATTTAGTCGGTGTGAGGAAGAGCGAAACGCTGGTCTGGTCGCAGAGTCCCCGCGCACTCTTTGGTGCCCTCATCGGCGCGCTAATTCCCCGCAATTCCTACATGTCCAGGAACCCAGCAGAAGATAATCTCAACATCGGCTCGGCTTGCCAGGACCGTGGCGTTACGCATATCCCGAACAAGGGGATGCGGAAATTCCAATTCCCTGAGAGCACTCAGGGCACTTTGTGAGTCGCTATAGATCACAATCCAATCTCCGAACTTGGCACGTCGCGTAATTTCCCGTACCGAGAGGTGTATTGTTACTAGTTCGGCCGTGAAGACAAACGCAGCACCGCTGACTTCAAACAGAGGGGATACGGCGTGGAATCCGACCCCTTCTTGGGACTTAGAGCCATCCGTATACACTGGCACGGTTCAAGCGTGACACGAGGTGTGCTCCAAAAAGGTCGAACGCAACACTCCTGGTGCTGTACAAGCTTTGGGAGCAGAGGCGTGGTGACAAATAGCCTAATGTGGTACCCTCTAGGGTGGCGTCCTGGGCAGAACCAGGGGTGCCACCGGCCCGAGAGCTATACTGACCTCTCGAAGGAGTTTCCTGGGCCTAAACCCAAAGGGCTTAGGTTATGACTTGCCTCGCTCGGCGGCATAGACACCGTCGAGATCAGCTGCGGATGCAGTGAGAGCTGTGGGCGACTGAGGGAGGCGCCGCGCTCGCACATACAAGCGAGTAATGCACTGCACGCGCGTAGAGTGAGTGGCATCTCCCCAGCATGGACCAACAGGTTCTCAATGGGGGAACTGCGGAAGGCACCGGTGGCAAGGCGAAGGCCGGTTTGATGGATCGAGTTCGCCTTTCGGAATAAACGCTCGGCTGCGGATGCATAAGCCTCGCATCCGTAGTCGAGTTCGAACGAACAAAGGATCGATAAAAAAGTAGGGCAGTAGCCCTATCAGCGACCGAGGCGTTGAACGTCACGGAACGGATAATATCCATGGCGCGGGTACAAAAGACCCTAAGGCTGCGAATAAGGGCCTCCGAGGTGAGGCGTCGGTAAAATACAAAACCAAGGAAACGGTGCGATTCGACCACTTCCAGGCATACCTCATTAAGAAACAAGTCTGGGTCTCGATGGAGCCGTAAATGGCGGCAGAAGTGCACCACCTTACTCTTGGCCAAGGAAAACCGAAACCTGTGCGCTTCGGCATAGTGAGAGACGCGGTTCAATGCCTGTTGGAGGGCTTCCCCCAGCCGTACGCGGAATCGACGACCTCGCAAAAACTCAGATATAAACATTGGGAGGCTTCCCCTCGCCCCCATCGTATAGAAAGTTTCCATGATACCGTATCGCCATGCGGTATCATAGGCCTTCTCCAGATCGAAAAATACCGTGGCGTAGTGCCCTCTACGAAGGAAGGCCTCGCAGACGGCATTTTCCAGTCGGAGCAGAGCGTGCGAGTGGTGTGAAACTTGCAAGGGCCGCACTGTACAGAAGACAGATGGCCTCCGCTGTCCAGGAAAAATGCTAATCTAACATTTACCAATTTCACCATCAACGTGCACACGCAAGAGGTTAGAGGGATTGGGCAGAAACCGGTCGGAGTACAGGGATCTCTCCCCGGCTTGCAAAAGGCAAGCACAGTAGCGATTCGCCAGGAATCTTGGAGAAGACCCTCCACCCAGGTCCTGTTGAACAAATCTAACAGAAAGGCCATGCCTCGCTCACACAGGTGTCGAAGCATGGCGTACGGGACATCGTCCGGGCCTTGGTTGGTGTTCACGCACGAAGCAAGAGCAAGCGCAACTCACTCACAGTAAACCTGTCGTTGAAGGGTTCTTCACCTCTTGAGGTAAAGTCCAGCCGGCGGCCCTCCGCGACATGACGACCTGCATTGAATGCTGGTGGAGCAGCATCCCGGCTAGAGAATGCGGAAAAAGCCGTCGCGAAGGATTCCGCCACGGACGCGGGGTCCGAGATTGCAATCCCATTCTCCTGGAGAACGAGAGACGGGGTCCTGCGAGAACTTGCCCCGAATCCTTTTGACTCGCTTCCACACCTCTGCTAAAGGGGTCTTCCCGTTAAGTAAAGACACGTATGCCCACCAAGAAGAACGGCGGGCGTGCTTCGAAATATACCGGAACTTAGCCCTAGCTCGACGAAATTCACCGTCAGTGAAATCGTTCGGGCACCCCCCTTAGTGCATATAGGCATAACACTTGTGTTTGAGGGCTCTCTCACACTCGGGCAACCACCATGGGAGTGATCGGCGTGCAAAACGGCCAGACGTTCTAAGAATAGTAGTCAGGCCCGCGGTGATGAGGTTGCTGGAGAAGAACTCAACGGCCTCATCTATCGACCTAAACTCCTCGACTGAGATACAGAATTCAGTCATTTCCTGAATCCTGAAATGCAGGCCACTTCGCCCGCGCCAAGCACCACCGAGGTGGGCTCTCAGGCGGAGAGTAGGTTACTGAACTTCTCGAGAAAAAGGCCGGAGACGAGCTTGACGGCAGTAAAGGACCACAATAGTCGAGCGGGCACAACACGTGAGACAGCAATGAGAGCCTCAAATGAGGCTAGAGGGGCGGAGGAGAGAAGATTAAGGCAGAAGGATGAGTTGAAAATCAGTGCAACTCCCCTTCGACGGTATTTCCTAGGAAAATGCAGGAAAGAATCACCTGGAGGGGTTGCAAGGGCTGTGCATGAACCAGAATCACACTCGAGCCAGGTTTCTGTAAGGCCAAGGAAGGAAACTCCAGTGCGAACTACGATGTCATGGACATAATCCGACTTATTGTTCAGGCTCCTTATGTTCAGAAGAGAAGCCGATAGTGCCTGCTGATGAGCACTGGAAGAAGGGGAAGATTTGGCGGTGTTGGGTAAAAGAAGGATGGTAGAGCAAAAGAGGTTCTTAAGGGACGCCGATAGACTTGCTCCCTTCTTAGTTCGGCAAATTCGGGGGATAAGAGCCCCATTTATCTTCACATATGTAGCTGACAAAATACGATAATTTAAAGAGATGAGTGAGGGGGGTGAGTCCCTATCATATATAGTAGTGGAGAAAGGAGGGAGCAAAGGCGAGAATTATAAATAATGCAGCAGACGTGAAAACTTATCCCTAACTTGCCTAACAGAAAGTGGGGGAGAGTTCACCTAGGCGAGGGGTGGGTGGGTGGGGGGTGTTCTCCAATGCGAGGTGTGGGAGTAGAGGAGGGTTAGCCAGGAAAGAAGATAAAGAGCAGCTCGTGGCAACAAATGAATCAATGGAGTGAAAAGGAATTTAATATTGAATCCGAAATGAGCAATGAGGTACAAATAAAATTTGCTACTTGCAAGCGAGACTACCAGTGAATGCGGAGCACAACACTAACTAAATTATAAGCAATAAACACAATACGGTAATTATACAAGTAGTTCACACAAATGAATTAATTAAAAAGCACTAAGATCACAACGCGACAACACTGATTAAAGACCACTGAATAACAGAAGAAAGATGAATCAGAAGACGGATGATAAGAATGCCGATCAAGAGCTTTGAGAATGGAATTGATCGTCGGGGCAATCGAAGACGCTCACAGAACAGTTATCAAAATAATTGTATATCACAAAACTTTGTAGTGTTATTTATTTAAAGTGTTCACTTAATGCATATAGTGAATCAAGCATTTACCCTAATTTCTATAGTTATTAGAATCCATTCATGTAGGTAATCTAAACCTATATTTCTCATTCATGTTAACTTTGCTAATGAATTGTCCTATATTTGTAGGAACCAGTTGATAAGCGCACAAGCTCGAAACGTTGCAAATCTAAATATTTAGATTTAGTAAAATGCTTGGAATATTTTTCATCATTGGCTTCATATTGAAAATTAAATTTTCCCTCGCCGGCAACTACCCAATATATATATATATATATATATATATATATATATATATATATATATATACACACATATATTTAGATGAAAAAAGCTTACAAAGTGCACGTGAGTCAAAGTTATGGAGATACGCCCACAAAAGAAAAGTGAAAAACCATTCCGAGCGCTTTCGTCTTTATTCTTAAAGACCTTTTCAAGGAATAAAAAGGAGGCTGGACATATCAGTGCCTTAAATAGTAAAAGGGGAATTAGACTACCCACCTCAGAACCTTAATTAGGGGAAAAAAGTCCTGAAACAACTTTATTTGAAATTTTATGTATGTAGTGATAATGGGCTTTAGCATGAACAAATCAGGGCTAAGGTTGAAATTTGGTAACGCATTAATGGAGAAGTAACCCCGCTACAGTGAACGTAAATACACAAACAATGAACGGGGAAGAAACAAGGTTTGCTAACCAAAAGCCACTTGCTCTCACTTACACTGATTTATCAGTATACGACCTTCAAAACCTTTAATAATTCACGGGCTAACCTTAGGGAGGACATTGTCAATCATATCACTCGAAAGAAAATTTAAAGCAACATAAGGCTTTCCAATTTCATTAGTATCAACCGAATAGTTATGAAATTATTGGCAAAAAGTTCCCAGAATAACTTTAGAGGAATTTGCAAATTATACCAATAAAAAGAGAATATAAAACAATATAAGGGTTTCAAATATCGTTACTATCTGCAGAATAGTTATGATGTTATTGCCAAAACAAAATAATTCCCGAGATAACCTTGGGTGGTTGTGGTGTAAGTGGTTTAGGTGGTGGTGCAGGTGGTGGTGGTGTAGGGGGTGGTGATGTAGATGGTAGTGAAGGTGCTGGTGGTGTAGGTGCTGGTGGTGGTGATGTAGATGGTAGTGAAGGTGCTGGTGGTGTAGGTGCTGGTTTTGGTGTATGTGTTGGTGGTGGTGTAGGTGGTGTAGGAGGTGGTGGTAGTGGTGGTGGTGGTGGTGTAGGTAGTAGTAGTGGTATAGAGGGGTGTTGTAGTTGGTGTCGGTGAAGGTAGTGGTGGTGATGTAGGTGGTGGGGTTGTTGTTGGTTTTGGTGGTGTAGGTTGTATAGGTGCTGGTGGTGGTGATGTAGGTGGTGTTGTTGTTTGTGTTGGTAGTGTAGGTTGTATATGTGGTAGTGGTGTAGGCAGTGTATGTAGTTCTGCTCTAGGTGGTATTGGTGTAGGCAGTGCGGCTTTTTGTGATGTAGGTGGTGGCGAAGTAGGTGGAGGTGGTGTAGGTGGTATTGGTGGTGGTTAAGGTGGTGTTGATTTAGGTTGTGGTGGTGAAGATGGTGGTTTTACATGTCCTAATGGTGTAGGTGTCGGTGGTCTAAATAGCAGTAGTGTAGGTGCAGTGGTGTAGGTGGCGGTTGTGTAGGTGCAGTGGTGTAGGTGGTGGTGGTGTAGGTGGCGGTGGTGTAGGTGGCGGTGGTGTAGGTTGTGTAGGTGCAGTGGTGTAAGTGGCGGTGGTGTAGGTCGTGAGGCTCTAGTTTGTGTAGGGGGTGGTAGTAGCGTAAGTGACTGGCGTAATTGGTATTGGTGTAGCTGGTATTGGTATAGCTGGCGGTGGTGTAAAAGGTGGTTGGTTAGGTGTTGTAAGAGGTGGTAGTATAGATGGCAGTGGTGTAGGTGGTGCAGGTGGGAGTGGTGTAGGTCTTGTTGGTGTATAAGTTGTGATGGCTTAGGTGGTGTTAGTGTTTGTGATGTTCTAGGTTTTATAGAAGGTGGTAGTTTTGGTGTTGGTGGTGTAGATGGTGACGGTGAAGGTGATGCAGGTTGTGGTTTTGGAGGTAGGGGTGTTGTAGGTTGTATAGGAGGTGCAGGGGTAGTGAGATTATTGAAGAGAGATTATTGGACAACAGAAATAATAATGAACTTGTCTCATTAAAGATATGTTCTTTATCGACCTAAAGAATTCAGCTTATCCCAACTGAATAATCGGATAAGGAGAATAAGGAAACGATGGTGAATGAGAGACTAACATTAACAATAGTCATGCCCATCATGTATATAGCGTGCGATTGTTGAGAAGTATAGAGTTGTGTTGGCTATGAGATTCCCTCGCAATATTTTGGTTGGTTCTGTAGAAATTTCCGCAGGTTATAAGTTATACAAATAGGCAAGAAATGTAACCTCGCTGCCTTGAAATTTGAAAGAATGATTTTCTTTTCAGAATCTATGTCTTTAATAAGGATATAAAACGTGAGGCGTATCTGAGTATTTCACTGGATACGTGTATACAAATATACTCCATTTGGGAAACGAAAACATCCTTTTTACTCAAGGTTCTGGATAGGAGGAGTGCAATGAAGGCGTAGAGAAGCGTCATAAAACATTTGTGCAGAAGAAAATACTGTTTCTTGATTAGGGGGTTTCTGATTGCAAGCAATGTTGAAGGTAAGTCTTGTATCCATTCGCTAGGAGGTTCTTTTTGCAAGAAGAGAACCCCTGACCGTGGGATGGGATCGTTCAAAGAAGGAATTTTGAGTAAGATTCCAAAGAGAAGCTTGAGTTTTAATAAATCTTGAAATACATAGATCTAATTTGAAATGTAGCTAGTTATCAGACACGATTTGGACTGGTTATCCAAGACGTGAGATGTAATTGGGAAAAAAAAATTCCACTATAGTTCCAGATACCATAGTTTTAAGTGGTATAACGACAAATAACCATCAGAAGGTATTTTATACTTCTTGTTTGGTAACGAAACTGTTTAGTATGACTATTTGAATAGTATGACACGTCGCTTTGAGAACAGTGAATTGCGACATGGGTAACATTAAGTATCTTTGTACCTATGATTTGTTGCCCTGAATATAACCCCTAACCAATTTACGAATGTCCTTTTACAAATGTTTCCACACAAACCTCTACAAAAGGGATTTGAGTAATGTTTGTGTACCCAGACATCCTTAAGTTATGCTAATAATGTAAGTCAAGTTTGCCGAAATCCGAGAGTGAATAAGGTAGGACAAAGTCTTTTGAAGGATCGCAAATAATAAACTTTTTTGCGGATATCAAAGCAATCTTGCGATTCGGGAGTGAGGTAGCATGGTCCTCTTATAAAGCGTTTAATTCTGAAACTGGCAATAGATATTTTTCCAACAACTCATATTTAAAAATAGTGAATGAAGGAATTGTAGAAATGATAAGGTGACACTGCTCCTGCTCAGGGCTCGAGGGGCATCGGTCGTTCATTGTTCAAAGGGAGTTTCTGGACATAAAATCTTGAGCAACTCTTTAATGCATGGGGGAAGGTGATGGACAAATTATTTTTTTATGTTTTGAGAGACTCTTTCAGCAAGGGTGTCCCTGAATGTAATCAAAGGGTCTCTAGTAGGAAGATGGAAGAATTCAAAATAACGAGCCTAAAAATTCCTCAATTTGGCAGTCGTAGACTTGATACTAGTCAGTATGACAGAATTTAATATTTGGTAAGTTAAACTACGAGTATAATGATCCTTTAACAAAGGCGAAGGAGCATGAATGACGATATGGCAATACTCTAAACATGGACTTCAATTTTTAATCGTTTCTTGTTTGTTCCAATGAGAAGAATAATTCAACCTGATTAAACCAAGGCTAAGGTTATAAGGTTTGAGAAATTGCGAATGTAGTGATAAACATAGCCAATTTTGTTTATTTGATTTCCTCTTGTCATCATCAATAACTATAATTTAAGAAAGGGATTTTTTTTTAGTATTTGAATAATAATTTCATCTTACTTTGGTTATGTTTTGTTTATTATCAAAGTTATTTCTAATAATTATTTTATAATATCAAAAACAAAAATGGTGAAGTTCAGAAATAAATATAACAGCCGTATGCTAAGAAAAATGTGAAATGCACTTTTATCAGATTTAGTGTAGCTCCACAATTATTTATAAATTTATTATATGCAAAAGGCTAAAATGTATTATATATTTAAAAAAATAAGGTTTTATGGTCAAGTTTGCATTACGGCGGGCCGTTAGTATCGAAGTTTCGTGAATTTTTTGAAACCCAAAGAATTACAAATGGTGAAGTTCTGAAGATTTATTTTTATATATCTTCTTCTATAACTATATTTTAGCAACGTGATATTTTCTAAGGGGGGAATTTAGTTTAGAGTTCGTTTTTAATTTTATTGGCGAAGTTCAGAAAATTTATAAAAATTTAACTATGGCTGCATTTTTAGATTTAAAATTTTAATCTTAGTATCGAAGCGCAAGCTTCCTCCGTAGGGAGGATTGGTGAAGCTATTTGCTGGTTTTCTTCAATGAATATAGCTTCATAATATTCAATAATTTAAAACTTTGCTAATAACTAGTTAGTTTTTATCGTATTGTTAATTTCTGTGAATATTTAGTCTGCCTATATTTTCTCTTTTATCCCCAAGTAGAATCGAAAAACTCGAATTAACGAATTAAGATGGGCCCTCGGAAAGAAGGTAGTGTTATCTACAGGGGCAGTTTTCTTCTTCATCACTTTCATTTACGAGGGGCGGTCAATAAGTTTTGCAAATCAGTAGGGCTAAACAGAGGAAGGGGGATGGCTGTTTGTGGGGGTGTTAGGACAAGTTATGACAAGTCAGGACCTGCAGCCGCACGCTCCTGCCTTGTCTATTTAAGAAGCAGTAGCTGATCGCAGATCGTCAGTCACAAATTTTCCAACAATGGAGAAGGTTGATCACCGCGCAGTGATTAAATTTTTGACCAAGGAAGGCAAGAATGCAAAAGAGATCCATGAACGCATGGTTGCAGTGTACACCTACACCGCCCCCTTACTATGCAACCATTGCTCGCTGGAATAGGGAGTTCCGCTATAGTCGTGAGTCCCTTGAAGATGACCCCCGTCAGACGTGACCAAAGAGGACAATGTGGCCCGTGTGGAGAGGATGATCACCGGAAATCTACTGATGAAGGTCTAAAAAATCGAGTGAGTACTTGGAATATCACATGCAAGTGATATTCCAATTTGGCCATGACCAAGGTCTCTGCTCGTTGGGTCGCTAGAAACTTCACGACCCAATATCGACTTTAAAGTCGTCAAAGTCCACAAGGCCAGAGTTACACAAGCTGCCCTGCGCGAGTGCAGATTCGAGGAGCTCAACCATCCCACATACAGTCCAGATCTGGCCCCTAGCGACTACTTTTTATTCCGCCAGCTCAAGGCTGCACTGCTTAAACGCCTGTTTGGGGACGATGAAGATGTCCAGCTCGCCGTCCACGAGTGGATTGAACAGCAGTCGGGAGATTTCTGGTTGTCGGGAATTCGAAGCCTCAGGGACAAGTGGCGCAAATGCATTGAGGTCGAAGGTAGTTATATTGAAAAATAATAAAACACTTTTCCTTATATCTCGTTTCCTTATATCCGAATTGCAAAACTTATTGACCGCCCCTCGTATTTCATAGCAGTGTCGCTGATGTATCGACCAGCGACAGCTTGTGGTCGAAATTCTTAATCTGCATCTGCAACATAGGAAACAATTTCTGTTAAACTTGGTGCTTCGTTTGTCAAGCCTGCAGCCAGCGAGTAGACGCTTACAGAGAAAGACACCACGCGGCCGCACCAGCACCTACTCCATATGAAGATTTCTTTGACTTGGTGTGTCATGGTGATTCTGAAGTCCACCAAGGTGGAGACTACTAATAGTAACCAGTAATACTTACTTAGTTTAGCTTCTTTGGTTTTCTTTAAGTAAAGATGAAGTTCTCGTTGGCGATTAGCTTTTGCGAAGTCAACTGGATAAGTCTTGTGGAAGGTCTCCGGGGAAAAGAAAGTACTTCTATCCGGTGCGAAAGTCGATATTTAACAAAGTCCTTTTCTTAATTTGCAGACGAAGCTACTGCTCACACTAGGTTTATAATACTGGTGGGCACTAATAATATTTTTCAAAAGAAAGAAGTTGTTTGAGTATTCCTTCATAAATACTGCCTCTTGTGGTATTAGGAACAGCTTTGTTGGGAGAAATTTATATATTCACTGTTTAAAATTTTATTCTCAGGAAGAAACCGCAGATTCATTAAATTTTTGAATCAGTTCATTGAACATTTGATATATTAAGACAGAAAAAATATAGATTAGTAAATGAAGAGTAAGAAGGTATAGTATTGAAAGGGGTTTTTAAAATTATAGTAAAGATACGTTTAGTATGAATTTGAAAGATCTTTGTTAACTGGTGGAAGGGTATCACCAGCAAAAAAATAGGTATATCGTATAGAGTAGCATAGTAAGTTAGTTGTTAAGATCCCTGGCATAGGGTATCACAGGTATTGTAGAAAAGTATACTTTCGGATTTTGATGTCAAAGTTGGTTGGCATTTAAGCCTTTGTAGTGGGTGGGTGTGAACCCGTCAAATGTAGGATTTTTGGTCGTAATTTGGGTTATTATTTTGGGGTTTGTTATGTCAATATGTGTTGATGTCATGTTGTCAGTAAGTTTTTCTTCGCTTTACGGCTGGCCTTAGAAACTACACTCGCATTGTAGCGTAGTTATATTTGGTAGGTGCGTGTTTTATTCTCTCTCAAAATTTTCTATCGGAGTCCGAGAGAACAATGTAAGTGTCTGCTGAGAATCTTCTGGTATGTCGGCCGTGTAGACCCATTTGTACTGTCCGGCCCTTAGGCCATCAACAATACTATTTGGGCCCCGCCTAGTCCTGAAACTGGTTCCTTGTGGCAGCATATACTCTGAGGTTAATCATTCTCAAGTAGTACATGTACCTGGATTCCCGAGTTTTCGATGACGAGGAACTACTTGGTCAATGAGACAGCGAGGCCTTCTGAGGGCGAGGCGTATGCTACACCTTCTTGGGCCTTACAGCCTGGGCTTTCTCCCGCTCGACTTGTGAAACTGTTCGAGATTTCCCTTTTGTGTGTGTGTCCGTGTGTTGTTTAGAGCATTCTGCCTGGCAGTCATAGCCTGGACTCGGGGATCCCGTTCAAGGGCATTACTTGGACCCTGGGCTTTTTGACCACTCTTCTCGTTCTGTGGTTGGAGATTTACTCTAATGACTTCATTCGACGGAAAGTTTGGTAACCACATTTCCTCCATGCCGTTTTTTCACAAGCATGGTATTCAATTCCTTCGCGAAGGTACCAGGCCAGGTTTGGTTAGCAATGTGTGCGTAATAAATAAAATATATTATTTTGGTTGATTTTTCGTTCTCGATTTGCAGTATAGTAGGCTGTGTGGCTACACTACTTTCTGCGACCGCTGCCTTGGCAACCTTCGCGTAGATGGCGTTAACTTTCCTCTCTTCCTCTTTTTTTCCTCTTTTCTTTTGCTGCTTTGATTTGTTCCTTTTTCACGGGACACACCATAGCCATATGTGGGCCACCACAATTAAAGCATTTCTGGATTGTACTGTTGCAACCACGCCAGGAATGGCTTTGTTGGGCGCAAACAGAACAGACTACAATATCAGAGTTAGGACAAGTGACAATAGTGTATTCGTTGTACCTGTAGCACCGAAAGCACATTTGCAGGTCAACGAATTCCTCCCGTTCAATCTGCTCGAGGCATACACGGACGTTAAAAAGGAAGAGGCCAGTTTCTTTTGCTTTGATCGCGATAGTTATTTATGTGAAGACTACTTTAAAGACAAGGGTGTAGCGTTTGAATTTTACCACTTCGGCTACTTTCGCCCACGAGTGATTCCGAAGAATCTCCTTCCTTATCTCGTCTGTAGAGTTTTCTCCAACCCAGGGGTCGATACGGGGGCAGATAATGCTCCTATGGCAGCGTATTCTTGGTGGTGTTTGTGGCTTGAGATTGATTTTGGTTAGGGCTTCCATGGCACGCAGGGAAGTTAGGATTTCAGTGTCCTCCTCCCTTGCACAAATAGTCGAGTATCCATTAAGGACCTCGATGAGGGGTACGATATCAATATTCAACTCAGCGTAAATCTTTTCGAAAACCTTACACCTGTCCGGTTTTTGCAGGTCAGGTAAAGTTCTCAAGGCTATGCGCCTGGTCTCCTTCATCATTCTTTTATTTCACCCAGGAGGGAATTACGAAATGAATCGGGAGGACCACCTTTCTGGGCGTGTGTATTTGTGTGTGAGGGTGTGTGTTTAGGGATCCGTTATGAAAAAGGAAAAATTATGTAGGGAAGGTGGAAAAACCTGTCCAATGAACAATACAAGCAGTTTACCTTAAGGCAGCGAAGAAGGGCTCAGCGCCTTTTCCTCAACTAGAGAGGCTTAAAGAGAGCCAATCTATATTTGAGATTAGAGAAATACTTCAACAGCATATTTAAATTTTTCTTAGCGTAATTAGATTTTTCGAGTATATATTGGATTTATTGGGCTGGCTCTTGCTCTTTTTGCATTTGAGTATCTGACAAGCCCCCCCTTCATTTGTTTTGAAAATGCGGTCCCTGTCTTATGAGCTTATTCACATAAAAATTTCAATTTCTTTGTACTATAAGGATATTTAATCTCTAACTAGAGAAATATGAAGTCTACATTTTCTTTCTATTAAAAAGGCTTTTTAAAGGCAAAGCATTGCCTAGTTTTCTCTGGAGCTTCTTGAAAATTATTGACTAAGCAAAAAGCAATTCTCTTGAGATTCGAGAGGAACGGAAATGCGTTCATTTCAAAGTATGATGAAAATTAATTAGAAAATTTCCAATAACATTTGCATAAGAAAATAGGATAATCAGGAAACTTCTCTTTCGCAGATTATTATTGCATGTGATCAGATAAAAAAAGGTGTTTGTTGGTTTGGGGCTTCTTACATCATGAATGAGGAGTAATTTATATGAGAAAACAAATCCTCTCTCCTTCTCGTAGTTTTGTCGCCTAGGCCAATTAAATTTGCAGACAACATATACTCATGTTCAAAATTATGGGTAACAATTTAATTAGGGAGTGGATCGTACAACAAAAGCAACCTGACCGCCAACTATTGTTTTTTTATCTATTTGAAGATTTTAGCAAATACGCTAAAATAAAAGTTGTTATCTTTTATTAATTTATAAAATATTATATTATTTTTAATCATGCATAACATATTTCTACTCCTAAACTATAATTCCAATATTTTGGGGGGGAGGGGGAGCAGATTTATTTAAATCATTTTGGTATAAGCTTGATATTTAGAATAATATTTCCAATATGCCTAATGCAACAAAACTTTCTGCCGTTGAGCAGGAGAAGGTTATTTCAGTCAAAAGTGAGGGATTGAATAACCGCGGGATTACCAAAAGAATTAGAGAAGGCAGAGTTACAGTTTAATTACTTTTGGAGACATCGGCCAAGAATTTTAGGAATTTCAAGAAATTTTAATATCGAAAAATCTTTTTCAACTTTCCGCCTTTCCTAAAGACAAATTTATTATATTTTGTTAAAATTATTTTCCTTCAAAATGGCTAAAACTCTGTTTCTCTCGAAGTAATATGATTTTATAGTTTAGAATTTGAGTTTATATAGTTACTTTACTTGTGGAGTTCAAACAAATAGAAAAAAAAGAATGAGATTGTGCATACTCGTTTATAAAATGAAGAAAAACGGATTTAGGGGTTTAGTGATTTTCCTTTTAAAATCGTCATTACACAATATGAATCAAGAAATAATGAATATTTTCTTTTGCAAGTCAAATGTGTAAATTTGTAGTTCAACATCCTAACCAATTTATTTTCAAAGACCATTTGTGATATAAATTATATTTTCGATTATTGTTAGAGAATAAATAAAAATAATATCCTCTGCCAAACAAATTAAAAGAAAACCTACACAATCAGAAATTACTTATCTAACCCAATGGAGCTTTTCTTGAGTTTGATTGCCTGAGGAATATTCATGTCTAAATGGAAAAAGTGATTAGTTGCTGGAACGTTTTGCGGACGAATTTTTCATTTAACATTATTATTGTTTATTATTTTGGGTGTTATTAGTTCATATATCAGATCAAATAGTCTTAGTTTGAATCTTACTCGGTCTTGTCGTAGCCAGACTGAATTTCAATCAAACATCGAAAATTTGATTCTATTTTGATTTCGTAGTTTTTCCTAGAATTAAAATGGTAGCACCAATTTTATTTTTATAATTTTGCAGCCGTGGTTTTTCATTTTCTCAGATGAGAGGAGAAAAGCAGAATTGACCCCATTAAAGAGAGCCGATCAGATATGTAAACAAACAAAAGAAAGAGCCCCTAAACCCCACAAATATTAAATGCTATATTTTGTCGCGCATATAATGAAAAGGATAACTAAAGAGGCAAAAGAAAGTAAAGCATTTATTCCTTAGTTTTATTGAAATATTTAAATGAAGAGGATTGATGTAATTAAGAAAACTTAGGTGCTGAAAGATACCATCTTAGTTAGAAAATAATTATCTTAAGAACAGTAAAATAAAAGAGTACATTTTAAGGGAGAATTATTCAGTACATTTTTCAAGTTAGATTATAAAAGTCTCAGGCCAAAGGTAAAATAATGAAACATAAAGAAATTCCATCAATACTTTGCTAAATAATTAAGCCAAGAAATAAATCCTTGGAAAAAGAGGGATTTATAAACTTTTAAAAGACATATGTGGTTTTACGTTAACAAAAATATGACCTAAAATAATATTTATGATTTTAGGTAAATAAAAATTTATAATATGGGAGGAGAGGATGTTTTCATTTGAAAAGTTATTTAAATTTGTTCTGAAAGTTATTCAGACCTTTGGTCTTAAAGAATACCCACTAAAAGAGTTAGACGTTTGTAAATCACTTAAAATACTTAAAGTATTCCAGCGTGAAAGTTCTCTTTAACTTATACATTTTCTTTTTTCTTAACATACCTTACTATACTACAAATCTTTGGCATGAATGTAGGGCGTAATTTTTAAAATTTACTATATAAAATAATAGGATAATAATTATTTACGAGGGGCGGTCAATAAGTTTTGCAAATTGGTAGAAAAAAACAGAGGAAGGGGGATGGCTGTTTGTGGGGTTGTGTTAGGACTAGTTAGGACAAGTCAGGACCTGCAGCCGCACGCTCTTTTTTCCTCTCTTTAGAAAGCAGTAACTGATCACAGATCGTTAGTCACAAATTTTCCAACAATGGAGAAGGTTGAGCACCGCGCAGTGATCAAATTTTTGACCAAGGAAGGCAAGAATGCAAAAGAGATCCATGAACGCATGGTTGCAGTGTACACCGACACCGCCCATTCCTATGCAACCATTGCTCGCTGGAATAGGGAGTTCTGCCATGGTCGTGAGTCCTTTGACGTTGACCCCCATCCAGGACGGCCGTCAGACGTGACCAACGAGGACAATGTGGCCCGTGTGAAGAAGATGATCCTCAAAAATCGACGGGTGAAGGTAGAAGAAATCGAGCGAGAACTTGGAATATCACATGGAAGTGTTACCAACATCATCCACGACAATTTGGCCATGACCAAGGTCTCTGCCCGTTGGGTGCCTAGAAACCTCACGCCCCATGATCGACTTCAACGTCGTCAAAGTCCACAAGGCCAGAGTTGCACAAGCTGCCCTGTGCGAGTGCGGATTCGAGGAGCTTAACCATCCCCCTATAGCCCAGATCTGGCCCCTAGCGACTACTTTTTATTCCGCCAGCTCAAGGCTGCACTGCGTGGACGCCGGTTTGGGGACGATGAAGATATCTAGCTCGCCGTCCAGGAGTGGATTGAACAGCAGTCGGGAGATTTCTGGTTGTCGGGAATTCGAAGCCTCAGGGACAAGTGGCGCAAGTGCATTGAAGTCGAGGGTAGTTATATTGAAAAATAATAAAACACTTTTCCTCATATGTCATTTCCTTATATCCGAATGGCAAAACTTATTGACCGCCCCTCGTATATGCGAAAAAATAAAATCAAAGAAACTGATCTTTCAACGTAAATGCATATGTATGTATATCGGCACATTTCGTGATGTCATACTTTACGCAAATTTCGTTCTAGAGCTACAATTTAATATATTACCTTTTGATGAAGGATTTAAAGCTTGTGGTATATTTAGTTTTATATATAATAAATTGAAAATCTACCAATAAAATAAATTACATTTAGTAAAATAACGGTAATTGTTAATATTACTGGCGCTCAATTTTGTTAGAGATTACTACTATAGAATATTACTAGGTTATTACAAATAGCTGGGGCATGGGAAATAAAAAACCCACAATTAAATGGGTAACCGGTTATGTGTGTGAAGTCCCCCATTTCGTAATTCACTTCAAAATGATATATTATACAATATGATGTGAACCAGCAACACAAAGCCGCCAGGAAAAATCGTGCGCAACTAATCTTAACAATTACATAAATAACGTACGCTATTGTCGTGTTTGAAGGATTGATCTCGAACCATTTTGACATTATTTCATTGCAAAACAGGATTGCAAAATTTCCGAAGCGTGGACTTCTTCTAGCTAATTTAGCTATCTTTATTAATATATTTATTTAAACTTTAATCATAGATAGCACAAGATAATTCGTATTTACAAATGGCTATATTTTATCGCTATAATTAATTTTTCCATATAAGGTGTGAGATTTACGAGTAATATTATTTCTTGGCAACACAGAACAGAAAATCATAGCAGCACCATGCTTGCCTATCTGAGGATTTAAAAAATATATTTATAATTATATTATAGTTAAATTAGTTTTTTCCGATACATTTTGCAAAATGTGACTTAAAAAATAATTTGTTAGTTACTTAGATTTTGATCAATCTGTTTGATTCAGCAATTGCAGTCAGTCAGTCACTGCGACTTGTGAGTCGCCGTCTATCGATGAAGTTCCAGAAAGTCTCATTGACTCCGTACTGACTGCATCATAATTGGCTTAGAACTGATTGTATCTTCCTTACCTAATACTCCATTTACAAACAAAAAAAAGTTTTAAAAGTCTCTTCTATTCAGTGGGAAGACCTCTGATCAAGACCCAGATTTTAGTAGCCGCTTCTTATCATTAATATAACATCATAAAAACCATCAGACTTTTACGCATAAGGTGGAGTCAGGGAGCATCAACAAACCTGTTAAGTAAAACCACCATAATCCTTTCGTTGTATTACTTTAATTCTAAAGTGTAGAAAAGATATTATGGAAGTAAAGAAATATTAAGGATTTCTTGCTACGGACTTAAAATACAAACACTTTGCACGTTGTTTTTTTTTCCAAAACGAATAAAATTAAATTAATCTTTTTTGACTAACCTAACTTGGCACTCACCTTGCCTCATTTGTTCATACATTTGAAAATCTGAAAGTTACCTTTGATAGTCAGTTATCTCAAAACTGATGTTGCCAACGTTTGTAAATCCTTACTCCTCTTTCGCCGTAATCTCATTGGCATCCGATCGGTAATTTTGCCTCATCTGCTCCATAATCTCATCCGCTCCCTGCCTGACAACTGCTTTTCCCTGTCGATGGTCAACAAACTATCACTCTTAAATCACTTTAAATGGTTAAAGTTCTGCAGCCTGTGGGGCTCTTCTCTGCCAGGGTCGTTCATCTTTTATCTCTCGACCCCCAAGCTTTATCATCCCCTGACCCCACGAGCTGTGCACTTATGTAGGCTCTGCTCCACTATCGATTGTTCTTTGCAGTCATCTGTGCCTCAGAGGTGATCTTGATTCTCTCCATTTGACCAGAGAATGTGGAATGAGCTACCGGATGCGCTACTCTCATTATCTCTCCCCCCCCCCTTGATGCCTATAAGCGTGTCTTAAAGACTGCCTCGTCTCTCTAGGTTTTCTTTCGTTGATAGAAGGAGGCTCTCTGAAGGTTTGTGGCCTTGAAGAGTGCCATACTAAATGTTTATTATCACTATTTTGTTATAGGACCTTAAGATCACCAACGTGATATATGCTAAATTTCGCCTTCTGGATTTCACACTATAAATTATTAATTAAGACACGATTCGATTCAATGAGCTATATTGATTTGATAACTTATATATATAGTTTAACACTCTCTTTCACACATTTCTGGGTCTAAACAAGGGCGAAAAAAATAGAGGGAGATTTTAAAGATGTGCAAAATACGATGCGAGAGAGAGCATCACTTTCATTTGGTACACTGGGGTCTAGAGAGTATGCTACTACTACTCCAAGTTTCAGTGGTAACAGGAGTATGGCCCCTCTTCCACCATATATCCCCTCGCGGGGATACCCTGTATATACGTGTCATTATTTTTTTTTATGTTGTTGGAACTCAATTTGTGTTGAATCCAAACTTAAATTAAATCAGCGAAGGAATCAGAGAAAGTCTCGTCTCACTAAGATAGCTCTGAAAATCGCGGTGAGCTACCCGAACTAAGAAAATTCCCATGAACTACCCAACCATAGAAAATTCCGGTGAGCTACCAAATTGAAGTAAATCCCTCTTAGCCACACAACCACAGAAAATCCAGGTGAGCTACTCAATTAAAAAAAAGACTTACAAACTGTTAAATCAAAGATATTCCTTGTGAGTTAGGAAATCTAAGAAAATCCCGGTTTGCTAACCATTCAAATAAAAGCCTGAAGAACTACCCAATAAAATATAAGTTTGTTGATCTACCCATTCGAATGAAATCTAGGTGAGCTACCAGTCAAAGAATATCCAGGTGAGTCATCCAAACCAAGAAAAGACTGATGATCTATCCAATTAAAGAAAATTCCATGAGCTACCATAACAAAGAAAGGCATGGTGCTATCAAGTCGAAAAAAATTACGTTGCGCTAACCCATTCAAAGAAATCCTCGATCTACCCAATCAAGGAATATCCTAAAGAGCTACCTAATCATGGAGCATCCAGAAATCGCTGTGTCGCTAAGTTTTAAGATAACTTCGAACCACTTTATGAAACCCGACACAAATGAACTCAGAACATCGGAATCAAAAATCATTTTTAAAGGAAAACAAAATTTAACTCGAAATTAAATCAAACTCTCTCTCCAATCATCTCATTCCCAAAACATTTCCTTTCTCCTTTTCCATTCACGTCTTACCCATTCCTGTGTTGTATCCCCACTGCAGTGCTAATCTGTATACTAATGACTAGTTTTCACTAGCATTCCTAAAGTATATGATACGCATCAAAAGATCTATTTTTTTGTAAAAAAATAATTACCGTTATCTTACCTTATGGAGACGCTGTCCATTTTTCCACCAAGTCAACACTGGCGGTGGTGTTCCACCTCCACTTTTGCATCCCAAGAAGACTGTGGTGCCTTCATTAAGGGGGCCAATTCTTCCTTTCATTTCTCTTCCATTGCCGTCAACAATGAGGGGAGGTCCAGCAGGAACTACAAAAATGAAAATAATATTTAAATTCTAGGAAATATACACAGAGGAATAATTACAAAGAAACACATTTCTTACGAGTTGCTGCATGAGACTGCGTGTTTAACTTGAGTTCTGTGTGCGAGATAAATGTGACGCATTTATATCAAGAATAGAGTGGTGTTTTTTATAAGAAAATGTTTGGGATACGAAACCAAAAAATTATTAAGAGTGTGAATTCATCCAAATCCTTTGAATTGTACGGAACAGAGCAAGATCTATAAACAGAATCTTGAAAAAAGAGGCTTGCGTAAAGACAAAAGATAACACAAATGAGTTAGTTGCATAGATTTAAAACACATTTCCTAAATTAGATGTTCCTGGTAAATGGCACGAAATTACAGTGTTCATTAATGCTCCAATTTTAAAATATCTTCAGAATAGTTTACTTGTAATTATTTTTGTATTAACTTCGAATATAGTAAGGCTACGAAGTCTGACTTTAATTCACTGAAGCAAATCATTAAAATTTTAAGTTTACATTGATAAAATAAAATATATACTATATAAAATAAAACTATTATTCTTAAATCATTTTAAAAAGCCGGAAGCTTATACAAGCTTAGAAACCCCTTTAGTTGACAAATTTCAGGATATCCTTTTTATTCATAAACTTGTAATCTACGTTTACATTTTAATTGAAATTTTTAACCTAAAATTTCTTATAACAAATAGAACAAGCAGATTATTATTAAAATTAAAACTAAAAAAATATAAAATTTAAAAAAGCCGCCTCTCTTAAGATAAAGAAAGAACTTAATATATAGAACAGCGTTTACAAAAATATCTATAAAACTACTAGTAGCTTATACATATAACGTATTACAGGATCGAATAGATCGAGTGAAAACGGCCTCAGGTGAACCACCAGTTGTATCAGCTGAAAGAGGGAAAGAAGCAGCCTAATTAGGAGGTGATGTCTCTGGATTGGACCTAAATGAGGAGGTGATTCCTTTGGATTTGACTTAAATGAGGAGATGGGTCTCTGGATTTGACTTAAATGAGGAGGTAATGCCTCTGGATTTGATGTAAATGAGGAGGTGATATCTCTGGATTTGACTTAAATAAGGAGGTGATGCCTTTGAATTTGAGTTAAATGAGGAGGTGATGTCTCTGGATTTGACTTAAATGAGGTGGTGATTTCTCTGGATTTGACTTAAATGAGGAGGTGATGCCTCTTGATTTGACTTAAATGAAGTGGTGATGTCTCTGGATTTGACTTAAATAAGAAGGTGATGCCTCTGGATTTGACTTAAATGACGAGGTGATGCCTCTGGATTTGATTTAAATGAGGAGGTGATGCCTCTGGATTTGATTTAAATGAGGAGGTGATGCCTCTGGATTTGACTTAAATGAGGAGGTGATGCCTCAGGATTTGACTTAAATGAGGAGGTGATGCCTCTGTATTTGACTCAAGCTCAAATGTTATAGCTCATTTCGGAGTAACTCAAACTCTCTGGCTGGCAATAGATCGCGAAGTGCAACATTTTCCTCTCCTCCACTAGGAAATATAAAGTGAGAATAGAAAGAATTTACTTCGACCCTTTTTACTTCGTGTACTAAAGTGTAGTCCTTATTTCGTACATGTCTCTTTATTAGTACATTAGCAGGTGAGGCAAACCAGCAAGGAGTGTTTTCTGAGAAAGGGAGAAAAAAATTTGTGAGCATTCGCATTTGTCTAAGTGCATAGTGGGAAACGACGGGATTGAAGAGCCTCTTGTAGAACATGTTCATAGCTTTTAGACTATAAGGCCAACATTATGGTTTTCCACATGATTACCACATAAAATTCCAACTGCACGTTTCCGGTAGGATAGTAATAAGTAGAAAAACTTGTTGGAATACTCATTCTATGCAAATTGACTTCACTTTGACAAACATGAAAGAATCACATCGATCAGAGTTGCACGTAGCCGGCTAACTCCAAACTTGGAAAAAAACGAAAGTGATGAAATAACAGTGGAGTAAAGATCCTTGCATGAGAAACCCAAATAACACGTGATTTTTTTTTCCCGAAAAATTCATTTATCCTTATTACGAAATGGGGCAGTGGTTCTTTAAAATTATTCTCATTCTAATGAATCCACCCATTACGCGGATAAGCTTTTGCTTTTTAGGATGGGATTATAGTCGAATTTCAACCTTCGACAAGGTCGACACTCTGATACAATACGCTTACTGGCATCTATAGAATGAAGCAGATTCAAAGTGAGTAAAGCGAGTAATCCCTGGATCACAGAGAGCTTTATAAAGTTCTATATGAGTATTATGAGTTATAGTAGTGCAGTAATCGCTCGATATCGTGGCAGCTGTAGAATTAAGAGAGCATGAACAATGGTCGTAGCAACAATGCATCAATTTTTAATGCCATCTATAAATCTATTCTTTTTTTTATTTTCCTCTTATTACGCAAATTAAACATGTAAGACACGGAATTCTCACCTATATAATCAACGTAAACAACAGCATAGTCCACCATCTCAACGGAACAAAAATTTCTTTCACGCTGATTTAATGGATCCATTGTGGTTTAGAGTGGCTCCAATGGTTACATTCAAGTGTTCTCTCTCTACTAGACTCTGTATTTTTAACTATGATACCTCTAACAGTGGTAATAATAGCTAATTTCAAATCATCACTTACATTTCAAGCTGCTTCAGTAAGGCCTAGTAAACGCGATAATGATTCTTTATTACTTAGTAAAGGCATGTCCTTAAGAGGAGGAGGACATGAAAGCCTGGAAGATGCTCGTTTTTTTAAACTGTTAGCCTAAATTCAAATTGTATCAGTGGAAAAGTGCGTTCTTCTTTATTCAGACATTTTATCCTTCTTACCTGGTTCTAGAATTCCCTGCAATAATCGGCTTGAGTACGACTACAAAGGTTAACTTCATTGAGGAGGTATTTCTACAAAATGATTCGTCGATAATACCCTGAATGCAGGCAGCGATGTTGGATAGATCAAAAGTTAGGGCCTTAAATTAAAAAAAAAGTCTAATATAGGCCTCAAAAGCCATATAAATTTTAACTCTATGATTCAACTAACACAATAATAGGCAGTGAAAAGAACAATTGTGTTAAAGATATGGAAGGTAGATATCATATTATCCAATTCATGAAAATTGGCCCCTAGTAAACACCTAAATAAGAAAATTAGTTAATATGTAAATAGTTTCTTACGAACCTCTTCTTTGGTTTAGTAACCACATGGACCTGGGCCAGCCCTTGTGAGTGAATTGGCTCAATTATATCTTATTTTGGTATGCTTTCTACCTCAGATTGCATATATTGAAAAGTCAGAAGCTTTGAATTTGCGCGACTTAGTAACAGTTTGTCGGCAATCTGGTAATAAATTGGTGAATGATTTGGGTGCACAATCACGGAATCAAAAGAATGCAGTTTAAAGTCAGACCGAAGAAGTTTCCAGCTCAGCTTTACAAGGAAATACTTGCCTTAAAAGAGAATTTCTAAAATAACATTGGCACAACATGCAGGCAAAATCAATAAACGTACTTTACGGTATACTCGATCTTTGACTTTTACTTACAGTTCACAACATTCTTTGATAGGAGAATCGAATTTAAAGAACAAATTGAGAGAGTGCATTTATAGGGTTTAAGGGGAAAACTAAAAGAAGTCTGAACAACTTTTAAAATAAAAAAATCAGAACTTGAGGTGTCTAGAAGAGCTTTGAGAATTAATCCACTCACTCACTTTCATTTCGAGAGAGGAGTTCTTTAATGTGATGACATACAAGCGAGTCTAGGATTTGACGCGGATAAGAAGACTTCATTTATGGAGAACTTGCATATTTTAAAATAAATTTGACATTTTATTTTGCCATTGCATCAAGTAACATATCGTACAGGTCACTGAATACGATCTTCAGAGACAGAATTTCCAAAATAATATCCTTTATCTGTTCATGGGTCTGTAAAGCCACAGCACAACTTGTCGGAACAGGATTGGAGAACATTCTTCAAGTTTTAGCTTACAGGATTCTACTAAAGCCACATAACTAAAACTACCAGGAACATAAATATATGAATATTTACTCTCACTTCCTAGCGCTCTTGCTTGATTTACTGCTAAAGATTCATTTGTTTGCAAAAAGTCAAGGTCTGATTTTAAACGAAGAGAGTTAGTAATGAAATTGTAACAGATGTACTCGTTTTAGAACGTTTCTGCGCTACATCATTAAAATTACATTCTCAATTAAGTTTTTGATCAGAACACACATGCTTGTTGATTGATAAAGTGTCTAACAGCCTACAGGTGCGAGCTTGTGTCGCTTTTCAACTTCATGGACCGGCTGAATGAAAGAATTTTGAGAGCGGAAAAACGTCATCAAATGTTATAAATTCTAAGATTAATTAAGTATTTTCAGGGTTAACCTAAGTTTCTAGAATCCCCAAGTACAAATCGATTGTCACCTCAAGCGAGGGTTTGTATCGTGTAAAGACAAACAACCATTGCTTTAATGTAGGTGCTTCTTTTAATTATAAATAATTACAACTTGAAATTTGAAGTGACAAAATAAAACATATTGTATAGAAATAAACTTTAATATAATTATCATTCCTTTTACAAAACAGAAAGTTTTTACTTTTCTAGAAGCTTTTGTGGGTCATAGTCAAGACCAACAAGAATCATATAAACTTAAACTCTAGTTAGTTATGGAACTTCAGGATTTCCTCTCCATTCATAATAAATGTATGATCTTTAATTATATCTTTACATTTTATTTCATATTTATTACCTGAAATTGACCCATATGGAAATAGAACAAAACAGATTAGTATTAAACTTGAAATAAACTTATAGAAAATTCAAACAATGGCTATCTTTCAAATACTACATGCTTCCGATTAAATTTATTTTTTTGCATTTTTTTTACTTTCTAGGAACTCGCATTTACGTAATGTAAATATAAAGACAGAGAAAACGGCTCAGAACCCCAAAATGTCTTTAAAACACTGCCAGAGAAAACGATTCTGAACACCAGAATGTCTTTAACCCTTTTGCTCTCAATGATTCCATAGGGCATCATCACTAGTTATATTCATAATTTTACTTATAAAGTGTCCAATGAGTTCGTGTGGCATCAAAATGTTTTCATGGGTTGCCAACTGGGACATTTGGCATGCTTTGATTTCTTTGCTCATACGATGTGTCAAGTAGGGAAATGAAATAGTTTTAACTCCAAATGCCATTGGGATCAATGCATTATAAGGAGATGTTGACTGATGAATAAGATAAGGTAAGCATAGTTTTTCATTTCCATTTCTATTTTATTACAGAGAAGAAAGTTTATAGATGAGACTAGATTGTTAGTTATACCTTCAGCATATAATTTGTATGTGCAATATTTTTTTTAACTTATGTGATTCTATGTGGCATCATTGGACTTTTCCTAAGTATTAGTATAAAGAAATATTTTTAGGCAATTTTCTGAGCTAGGCTAGGTCTTTGTTTACACATACACTATATTTATATATATATACATATATATATATATATATATATATATATATATATATATATATATATATATATATATATATATATATATATATTCTAGTACTTCTGCTTCCTATATTTGTATTTAGTTCTATAGGGCCTATTTAGCTAGGCCAGGTCTCCATCGTCTATAACTGCAGAAATTTGATTATTTGGTATAAGTACTGCTTACTCTATTTATATGTGGATATGTTTTTAGGTCGTGTAGTGTATGTTGACAGCCTTCTGTCTCCGAAGACAATAGATATTTCCCCATGGAGGTGTATGGAGATCCTGGGTTGCCCAGTCGTCAAGATGCCCCTCTCGGCCTCACCGGTGTCATCCAAAGGAATGCAGAGCAGTACGTTTGGCACCAGGTCGGCTGCAGGAGCTGCCGGAGTCGGTGAGCACAGCGCACTGGTCCACTTTCGGGGCTCCACTCCTTATTTGGAAGGTTTATTCAGATACAATTTGCTGTTGGAAGAGTCAAGGATTTTCTCCACGCAGCCTATAATTTGTTTTAGTTCCATAGTGCTGCTATAATGAGGTCGGTAATGGTCTGGCGGGGCAGTCTCAGCTCGTCCCAATAACCTGTCTAACCTCTAGTTACCTAAAAATAAAATAACTAATAATTATTTATTTACTCTTCAGATGCCTCTTAAAAAACACATTAGAGGAGCAACTCTCACTACCTAATGCTGGTAAAGTACAAGGCAAAAAGGTAGGCCATGGAATGAGATTAAAGTCGGTCTAAATGCAAAATGATTGACAGCAGCAAGGCCAGTTGATGATGTTCATTCGGATGGATTTAATCATTTTCCTGTGCCTACAAATCTAAAGCAAGGATGAAAATGCTGCATCAAAGCTTCAGAAGTGCGTAAGCTTTGATGCAGCATTTGAGTCTTTGCTTTTACTTGAAAAACAATTCTCTTTTATTTGCCACTTACTACAAAACGGTTTTGGTTAGTTTTACCCTATACTCAATTATTTTTGCTGTAGTTTTTTGTTTGCAATTCGAAAGACACGCTTTTGCTAGAAACCTTTGGAAAATAAGCTATTATATCCAAATGGGCAACTTATGATAGATTATGCATTAGAGCTACATATATATACCTATAATATTTTATTTAGGGTTTGAAACTTGTGGAATTTGACATTCCCTAGACACACATCTTTAACATCTTCCTTAGATGCATAGAAGGCTTCAATGTCTTTGTGTTACTTCCCGATCTTCACACGAGTTCTCTATATTTATATATTTAACGCTTCATTTGAAGGTTGAATAGAAATTCTATTTAAAGCAAGCGACTGCTTAATTTTATCAACTCCTTTCCATTAAACTTCTGTATAGCCACACCATACGTTCAATATCCTATACAAATGAACTACCTCATTTATAAAGGTATTTATAATATCTACATTCTTGCAGACCAACTATTTCATGATTATAATCTACACTATAATTATAGCGTTAAAAGGGTCTTATTTTAAGTCCCTTTGCTTTTCAAGCTGACATTACTCTATTGTCGCGTGGGGTAAAGCAGTTATCTTATGCAATCATATAATTTTATCGGGGAAGGTATTTTCAAAAGGTGGGCACTTCTTATTGTTATATCTTTATGAGTGATAAAGTTCATGATAATTATATAAAATGTACATGAAAAATCTTTAGCACCCCGATTTTTTTAATTACCTTATTCATCATGAATTTATTTATGCATATATTTTTCATACTGTCTAAAATATGTCTAATTTTAGTACAGAAAGTCTATTATGAAGTATTGTATTACCTTGTGCTATTATCTTCCTCTGAGATTTTGATGACAAGTGTTTTTTATCCAAGATAAACCTAATGTTTACTCCATTTAAGTTTTCCCCAGAGAGCAGCAGTCTCGACCAACGCCGCTGATAGGATAAAAGCTTTCTCCCAGAGATCGCATACTCTGTCTATCTGCAGTTTTTGACATATTTGTAGTTTTGTTGAACATGTTATGTATATGTGATTAAACCATTTGGTGCCTCGAACCAATATGAGTAGTTGTCTGTATCGGTTATGTTGGTATTTTTGGCATTTACTTTTGGGTGATGACCACAACAGAGACGTGGCAGGACGATCCGTTTCTAAAGTATGTAGGATGTGTTTTCTGGATTGATACCCGGTCAAATGGCGTTGGTGATACGATTAAGACTCATATATAAAAAGTAAATGCACCAATGTGTGTGTATTGTTTTGTTGAAACCGTTTGCCTGGATATAGGGTGGCGGCATTGCTGGGAGTGTTTCTGTATAGTATGCTCTTGTAATTTTGTGCATTTTTTGTGGAAAATGGCTTGGATCCAGAATTTAGTGAAATATGTAGTTTGGCTTTCGTTTACTATCAAAAGTTTACACTCTAATTTCAAATTAATGTTTCATGGGTAAACATTTGTTTCAGAGAAAAAAAATATTTGTATTTTCGAGTGTATCCTCTGCTGGCTGCAATGCTATGCTAGATTTCACTTCTATTTTTGTTCCTCAGTTCAACCTGTCTCTCTCAATCGAGAGTTATTGTGTCTAATGGCTTATTTTTATGGGGTTTCTGCTCTCATAGGTGAGTATTTGGCAAGACATTGAGAGAAACAGTATTACTTTAATGCAAAGATTATTGGGGGAGAGGGCAGTATGGTATCTTGAGTTTTATTAACTGTGATAAATCTTAGAGATATCTGAAAAACCTTTTAATAATTAAAATTAGCTCCTGTTTTAGTTGGGTTAGATATAGGGCAGAAGGAATGATGAGCAACTTTGGTAAAAGCAACAATCCTTTATCCATATAATGTAGGTTTATCTCACAACGCTATTTTTCTTCTTAAGTCTTAGTAAAAAGTGAGAAATGAAGATCTACGTCATTAAGAAAGTAAAGATAAATGAAATGAAACACATAAATTATGCCAGAAACATAGTGACGGGATAGGGCGGAAATAAAATTTCAGAAATCAAGACACTGGACACATTCATATGAGGAACCATGAACGAAGGATTGGAAGGTTTTTAAACGAAACATAAATGAATTATAAAGTGAGAGTGCTTTAAAGATTTTCTGGTATTCTGTGGCAGTGCCTGAAATAAATTCTGGTACTCTCAGCCGTTATCTGTGGTAGTGATTTAAAAAATCTGGTGTTCTGAGCCATTTTCTGTGCACGGGCCTTAAAGAAATCTGGATTCTGAGCAGTTTTCTCTGTAGTGCTTAGAGAAATTGTGGTGCTCAGAGCCGTTTTATCTAGCAGTGCTTTGAAGACATTCTGGTGTTCAGATCCATATTGCTCTGGCAGTGTCTCAAAGATATTTTGGTGTTCTGAGCTGTTTTCTGTGGCAGTGCCTTAAATAATTATGGTGTTCTAAGCCGTTTTCTCTCGCAGTGCTTAAAGAAATTGTGGTGTTCAGAGCCGTTTTCTCTAGTAGTGCTTTAAAGACATTCTGGTGTTCAGAGCCGTTTTCTCTGGCAGTGCCTTAAACACATTCTGGTGTTCTAAGACGTTTTTTTCTGCTTTATTGCTTTATGTAAAAAGAATTTGGGCTTTAAAACATATTCTATTTAGGTCATAAAACACATATATACAACTTTTTTAATTGATCATTAAAGGAAATGCATGAAAATAAATTGATTCAACGTGGCATCATTGGGAAGTGTTGATGTAAACATGAAAAAAACTAAAAAAATCAAATCATTAGGAAAATAACAAAGAAAACCTCGAATTTAGTAACTACATTTCTAAAATTAGAAGTTAATTCTTTTTCATTAATTTTAATAAAATAATTTCCACACAATTATTTTTTATGAAATGTAATAAAACAATTTTGCTCTTTCAACAGCTATAAAGAGATGTTTCACTTGTTCAATGTGAGGAGCCTTTTTTGTAAATGAATAAAATCATAAGAAATAAATAATAGATATCACTACTCAATTACTCCTTGTTTAACTATAGGGACTTAATTTATATACAATTGTTCACTTAATTTAGACTTACTTATTTGTTATATCGACTTTAGAAGATCAAATTGAAAATGCACTCAGCAATAAACAAGACTTCAAAAATATGCAAGATTGACCAAGTAATTAAGAGGCCAATGATTATTGGTAAATAAATTTGAACTTTATATATTAGTTATTTAATTCAAAGCAACATCTTAGTTACACTAATTTTTGGTGGTTAGTTATTAACTCTTATGTTAAACTTAATGGCTAATAGATTAATAACTCTAAAAGTTAGCAAAATAGGACGAGGTACTGATATTTCTTTAATTTTTCAGGTGAATTGACCAATTGACCAATTCTCATTAGCACCGCTGATGAGACTGACTTCGATAATGATAAGCCGTCCATCCTCTGTCGGTCCTTTACTCTCCAATATATACTCTTCAATTTTTATCTTAATCATACTGCAGTTAGGGAAGTAGTGCCACTCCTGTTATCATCAAACATAGTGCCTACGTGCGGTTTTTATCCACATAACTGAACCTTTTCATTTCATTCCCAAAGTACATTCATTTGTGTGCATTTACGTTTCTTCGCGATTAACTGTCATACGTTAACATTTCATCGCCTTTAATTACCTCGTACCTTGAAACTCTGTGGCCCAAGATTACCCTCAACTTATGGGTCCCATTATATTTTTACATATGTAAAGAGGGGATTAAAAGATGATATTGCGCGCATTTTTCCGGTCACGAGTATTTTTATTCTGTTTAATTGCATCCATCGAATGAGTTCTTAATGGCGGACCAAAATATGTGACTTCCGTGTCTGGGGAGCTACCAAAATGCGTCCCGCACAAATTCGACCAAAATCGGCAAACCAGCTGGTGATTAACCTCGACCGATATGGGTTAAAAATTCGAGATCTGAGATGGTGTTTACAATAAGTAAAACTTATAACTTTGTTATCGTTAGGTTAGATTATGTTGCTAATATTAGATTCTGATCTATATCTCGAAGAGGTATGAATTCTACATATCATTCAAAATTAACAACGAGAACATCATCAACCATTTGCAAGATTTTCGGCGATCAAAATTTACCAGCATTTACGTTATTTTAATAAAGGTAATAAATATAAGAGCAGACTTGCAATGGTTGACACTAATTTGTACCAACACGCATACTTTCTATGCATTAAAATGAATCGAAACCACTGAAACAAAATAATGAAAACTTTCAGAGAAAATTGTTATATAGTATTTCCTAAATATCATATATTTTCCATCCTCAGTGCTTACCCAAAGATGAATAACATTTATTAAATCCAATATCCAATCATAAATATATACTCAAAGTAATCAACTTTATTTATGTGATCTTCCTGACAATTTTCTGATACCATTTAGTACTAATATTCGTAGCTTAACGGTATTCCTGGAATAAAGAACAGCGTAAATTTCTGCAGTAAATGACAACTAACTACCACAAACCACAGATTTAAGTACGAAGAAAAGTTAAAAGAAGGAGGGTCAATGAAGCGAATGGGGCAAACCTGCCAAATAAAATATAACGACTTTCCAGGGAGGCCAGAAACATCAAAGAATAGCGACATTTATCCACCGACCAAAATCGATAGAGAAGAAAAGTCCTTTCTAGTGAGTGACGCCAAACCGCATTACACCGTTGCATTAAATGACTATGAGACCATCAAGCAAATAATTGTAAATTCTTGGTTAAGGAGAGATCGAATCACACATTATTAAATAGAGGGAAGATGTATCCTCAAATTAAGAATCTTCCAAATTATTAAGATAAAATAAAATGCACGCAGTGAGAGGATACACCTGGTATGGTAATTAGTGGCCACATTTACATTGCATCAGCATACATGGGGGTTGCTCTTCATCCACACCAAGCAAATGACTGTAACCAATAGACCAATCTAACAGCCTTGAAAAGAATTGTATCAATTTGGATTTTTTTAACATTCACTTTCTTCGTCGCAGTACACGGGATTGTTTTGATACAACCGTGTGGTCTGTTAGACCCCAAAGAATATAAGACAATTTCAAGACTTTGGGGAGCGTCCTATCTATTACACTATGTAACACGATTTTTGTCTCTGGGTAGCAACTGTTTGTGGCCAGGATAATGATATCTATATGAAATTTACCTATTCTCTCTGGAAGGAAGTGGCGAATTTGAACTTTCACTTGCATAAAGTAGAAACAAAACGACATGATACAAAAATAACATTTATTTATTCTAGAATTATATTAGTGAGACAATTAAAATATTAGAAATGAGTAGTTTTTCGTGTTTTGCGCTTATACTGTAAATTACTTTCACGAATATATTCTCCCATCAGATTTTTATTATACGATCCTTGATAGCGGCGTTCAAAGTCAAATAGATCCTGGTGAAAGCGCTCGCCATGCTCCTCGCAGTACGCTCCAATCTTCTCCTTAAATTTATAAAGATGAGCGTTAAGAATATGGACTTTCGAGGACATCCAGCAACCCATCTTCCGTATTTTCTCACCTAGTTCTTAACAAGCTCTACATAGTTTTCGGCTTTGTGATTACCTTGGAAGCCCAGAACCATACGTGTAAAAGAGCTTGAAAAACACTCGTGACGCTTTCTCTGACTTGATATTTGCACAATGTCATCTAACAAATCTCACTGCTTGACTCTTGAAGATAAAAGCTCGACATTGGAATTTGTGAGACCATAATCACTGACAAGGTCGTTGAGAAATTTTGGTAGGGGTAGTATGGGTTTCTCTCCTCATTTGCACTCTGTAATCTGGATCAATGACTTCATCCTCTTCCGAACTTCTTTTCCTTTCTTAAAGCTGCTGCTCTCTTTTGGATGAGTGGGTACGGGCAGCTCAGAACTATGTGGCACTGGTGCAATAGATGACTGAAGGTCCGGATACATGATAACAGGCGCATTTTTGCATGATCGACGTTTGGAAGGGTTCACCTGCAGAAGTAACAATTGCTGGAGTGGTTAGTTGGTTCCCTCCAAATTCGTGAGATTGCGAAATTCATAGCTCTCTTTTCTCCTCTGTTACATCCAGTAAAAAAACAGGATGGCACATTGTCGCATTATGATTTACAGATGCTGAATGAGGTTTTTCAAAAAACATACCTAATAAATTTGGGAAGGAACCTATCGGATTGTTTAGACCATTATAGAACATATTAGACCAAAAGTTCTGTAAAAGCTAATATAAAAATAATTTCCATTAATTTCTAGATACTAATTTCCACCCTTATTTTGTCTTTCGCCAATAAATTATAATTTACTCATTATTACAATATATCATTTTCTTTCATTAACACATCAAAATACGTAAGTTGTATGATTTTCATTCATTTTTAAAGGCTGGAATGTAAATAAAATAAGTTAGTTAAATGTGTCCAAATATTTGTTTCATCTCACTGTATATCCGTTCAATCTTCTTGGACGTGTTTTTAAAGTTGACTAAAGCCAGATATGTTACACTGGCTTGAAAATCTGTGATCGAGAGTTCCCCATTTCCTAATAGTGCATTACGAAATAGTAAAATAGGGGGAAGGGTGTACCCATTCCACCTACGCAGTATAATCTCTATTAACTTATGTATTAAGTGTGTGTTGAATGTCTGGGGCATATGTGGTTTGGAAAAAAAGGTAAGAGTAATCAATGTGTTTAAAACAGGCAATTGCATGTGATTGCGCTATGCGAGACAAACATGAAAGGAAATGAAGGGTTTGCGTAGGATGGAATGAATGTAGTGCGATTAGGTATAGATGAGAGTGGGAGGATTAAAAAATGGATTTACGGAGAAGTTTAATAATCTATAACCATGTGCGTTTGAAATTTTCTGGGCTAATTTGAAATTAACAGACGTTAAACAGTGCGTATTTTTAATGCCTACATTAGAAAGTAATTAATAAGGTGAGAATTAAAATTTCTGAAATGACTTAAGGTGAGTAGGCGATTGAATTGGTAATGGATATCTGATGATGTTTGAAAGAGATAGGAATAAGAAAAAGGCTGATTGAGACATTGAATAACGATATTTGATCAAGTTGAAAATATTAATAGAATAAGAAGAAGGCCAAATTTTTGTGCTGTAAGAAACCTGTTTTACCACCATTTCTTTCCACTAAATGTTATGTCTTATACCTTAAGGTTGTGGCAAGTTATATAGAATGTGTGTGAGTGTATGGAGAATGTGCAGCGGCTTATGTTTCATCAAAGGTATGAGTATAGGACTATCTGGCCTGATGAAGGAGCTATGCAAGATTAATTTTTTTGTGTGTGGGTGATAAGATTCAAGGAAGGTAGGATCACAAATGAAAGCCTTTTCAAAGCGAAAGAGAGTGACGAATGTAGGAGATTCATGAAATAAAGAGGAAAGATCTATTAACAAAGGGATAGAACAAATTTGAAACCATTTTAGGAAATGAAAAGAGCAATTATAATGCTGAATTGCGTAACGACAAGGTGAAACGTAGAGTAGCGTAAATCGGTGCCACAATTACAAATGTCTTATATTGTAAATTTATGTGTCATAGTGACGTAATTAAGTTCATTCAAAGAGGTGAGAAGAATAATTAAATTAGTGAATAACACTAGGAAACAATGCAATGTATTTGGTGAATTAACAAAAGTACATTTTCCTACCTAATTTGAGCATACTGAATTCAAATCTAAAATCAGATTCTCTCTAAATGCTACATATTTTTCGTAATATCAATAACTAATATTATACAATAATTTTCATTTTAGCACGCCTATCATTATGCCCTGAAGTAATTTTGAATCATCCTTTTGTGTTATTTAGAGGAAACCAGTTTTTTTACACAAACCTTTTATTGCATATAAGAAAAAAACTTGAATTACACATTAGGATTACAAATACTGTAATAAAATAGAGCTAATTTATTAATGACCGTACATCATCAGGCTGGAGGACCTCTTCTTGATTTCAATCGGGGACAAAAATGCATTTTTAACTCTTTCTCTTGTAAGTCTTCTCTGGCTAAGCTCTTCTAATCGTCCAGCAGTAGTCCGCCATCATGTGTCTATCCCAGTGACCTTGGTAGCGCTCTTCCATTGTCATCAAATCCTGATGGAAGCGTTCCCCTTGTTAATCACTCATGGCTCCCAGATTCTCTGGGAATCGTCAAGGTGACTATTTGGGAAATGCAGCTTCACAATCATGTTAAATCCCAGAAAACGATATGCTAAAAGCATATTAGTAACCAGTTCCTCGTAGTTATGCGCTTTTTGTTTCCCAAAATAGCGGCAGAAAACGAGAGCCAAGCTGCATTCTCTTTTTCATTCATGGTGTTCACGAATCTAGAATCATTCAGAAGTCTTGGGATTTGGGAACTATCAAATACTCCTGCTTTATTTTTTCGCATGACAAAGAAGGAAACGCTGATACGATATACTAAAAAAATCATTGTCAGTGTTCATCGCCTTGACATACTAGTTCATCAACTCCAGTTTGAGATGAAGTGGAGGGAAAACGATCTTCTCTCGAATACGATTGGATCATTTACAATGTTTGGCATTCCTGCTCCTAAAGCTTTCCGAACTGGCCAATCTTTTGGAGACCAATGTTTGTTACGGGCTCGACTGTCCCACATACAGATATCACATGGAAACTTTGTATATCCCTTCTGCTGGCCAAGGAGGAAGTTGAACATCTTAAGGGCTACACATATGATCCAATTGTGTTTATCGTATGAGGGATGGTCAATAATTTTTGCAATTCGTATATAATGAAACGAGATATGAGGAAAGGTATTTTATTATTTTTCAAAATAACTACCCTCGACTTTAATGCATTTGCGCCACTTGTCCCTGAGGCTTCGAATTCCCGACAACCAGAAATCTCCCGACTGCTGTTCAATCCACTCCTGGACAAGGAGAAGGAGATCTTTATCGTCCCCAAACCAGGGTCCACGCAGTGCAGCCTTGAGCTGGCGAAATAAAAAGTAGTCGCTAGGGGCCAGATTTAGACTGTAGAGGATGTGGTTGAGCCTCTCGAATCCGCACTCGCAAAGGGGAGCTTGTGCAAATCTGGCCTTGCGGACTTTGACGACGTTGAAGTCAATCATGGGGCGTGAGGTTTCTAGGCACCCAACGGGCAGAGACCTTGGTCATGGCAAAATTGTGGTGGATGATGTTGATAACACTTCCATGTGATAATCCAAGTTGTCGCTCGAATTTTTCGACCTTCACGCGTCGATTTTCGAAGATCATCCTCTCCACACGGGCCACATTTTCCGCATTGGTTACGTCTGACGGGCGTCCTGGACGGGGGTCATCTTCAAGGGACTCACGACCATGGCAAAACTCCCTATTCCAGTGAGCAATGGTTGCATAAGAAGGGGCGAGGTCGGTGTATACTGCAACCATGCGTTCATGGATGTCTTTTGCATTCTTGCCTTCCTTGGTTAAAAATTTGATCACCTCGCGGTGCTCAACCTTCTCCATTGTTTAAATATTTATGACTGACTATCTGCGATCAGCTACTGCTTCTGAGATAGATGAGGCAGGAGCGTGCGGATGCAGGTCCTGACTTGTCCTATCTACTCCTAACACCCACAAAAACAGACATCCCCATTCCTCTGTTTTGCCAAGTCCTAAGTTCCAACTAGGTTTAACAGACCAGTAACATCGTGGCATTATACAAATTGTTTGTTCTGAGAGAAATACTTAACAAATGTACTCTCCCTTGTTCAGTAATATGATACCCGTACCGACCTGTCAAGCATAGGTCTTTCACTTAACCTGGAGGCTAAAAGCTCGGCAGCTTTTGGGGAGAGCGTCAAATCATGTATCAAGTCATTCAAATCGTCTAGATTGAAACAGTGATGAGCTAATGACTATTACCATCTGATGATGAATCTGCAGACTCTGAATCCATCCCGTGTACTTTCATATTAGGTACATCATTTTCATCCTCGGAGGAAGCATATTCACTGAAAATTGGAACTCGTAAAGACTCAGAATGAGGTACTGGCCGGATCGCCGAGGGAATGTTGGGGTAGTCGATCTTGTGCCGATTTTCTTGCCAATCTCTTTAGTATTCACCAGACAGAAATAACAGTCCGATACATGATCCTTTGGATCTAGCCACACCATGGGGATTCCAAAAGGAAGACCATCTTGATCGGCAAGAGGATCATCAAACAATGTGTTATGTAAGTGAACCATTACCACCCCCTTTTGGATCGTGAGGACAAAAATTAAACTAAAGTAATTTAAGTAGTTTACAATATAAATAAGCAAAATAAGTTAATACATACATAAGAAAAAATAGGAAAAATTCAATAAAGTAACTGAAGTAATTTGCTAACAGTGAATACACAAAGAGTAATAAACCAAAAATAATTCGAAAATTAAACCGAGGCTAAGCTTCAAAGAAAGTGACAAATTTCTCTGACAGTGAACGACCGAGGAGATGATTCGGCGCAGTTCTACGCTTGGCTCAGATTATAGTTTTCAACTGCTGTTTAAGCCGAATTTCTTGAGTTAGAGTTCGTTTAATTACAAAGATAAAATTCCTTTATGTTGTTGTTTCAGAAACCAGAGTAAAGGTTTGTGTTTATGGTTTGCCCGATCTCGGGTCGTCTTGGCCTCGCGCGGCCAATGGGCCTGCGCGAGGTGATGGCTGGGTGTCTGAGAGTGAGAAGAGTCGCATTCGGACGATAGTTAATTAATTTGCGCGATTGTTGAATTTCGGATGCTTCCCTTTACATTTCCCCCTTACTTAAGAATGAACCTGGTTTCATGAACGAAGAGTTTGAGTAATTAAACTCATAATAGCCAAATTTCTTCTAACTGGCTAGGCTCAGGATGTCTGCGCCGACATTCTCGCTTCCTTTAATGTATTCGATCTTGAATTTATACGCCTGTAAACTTAGAGACCATCTCATCAGTCTTGGACTAGAACCTTTGCTTTGACCTTCTTCAGATGAAGTAGGAGTTGGTGGTCTGTTTAAACTACGAATTCTCGTCCGAGAAGGTATCCATTAAGCTTCTGAATAGACCAAACTAAGGCCAAACATTCCTTTTCGACGGCAAAATATGCCTTTTCTCTGTCCAGAAGCTCCCTGCTGGTGTATGCAACAGGCTTCAGAATAGCTTCCACTGACATTTGAAGTAATACACAGCCCAATCCAATATCTGACGCATCAGTCCTCACGTGAAGCGTCTTATTAATGACCGGTAGACTAAAGACTGCCGAGGAACAAAGACGTTCTTCGGGGTGTCAAAATTGAACAGCAACTGTTCCGACCAATTAAATGGTTCACGAATATGCTTCTTTAAAAGGTATGTTAAATAAGCAGTTAGAGAGGCGTAATTATGCATGAATTCTCGATAGAATGAGGTCGTACTGACGAAATACCGCAGTTGTTTCTTCGTTCTAGGGGTTGACATATTTAGTATGGCTCCAACTCTTTCTTCCAGGGGCTGAATTGTATCTTGTCCAAGTGGAAGACCTAAGTACCTTATAGTTTGATAACCGATGAAACATTTAGAAGGGCCAATGGTCAATATCTGTCCCCTCAACCTGGTCAGCACATTCCTGAGAAAGACTAGATTGTCAATCCATGATTCTGAGTGAATATAAATATTATCAAAGTGACAAGACACATTCCTGAGCCCATGCAAGACCAACCTCATAAGTCTGATGTGAGAGGCATAAGCCGTGGATAGACCGAAAGGCATGCACTTAAATTGCATCAGTCCTCTTGTCAGGGTAGGGAAGGCCGTGTACTTTCGAGATTCTTCGTCTACGGGAATCTGAATGGGGTCTCTTCGAGTTTCTGACGAAGGTCGAATATATATTGGTAAGTGCTTCGGGTCAGTTCATCGGTGTGTTGGTTGGTCCAAAGTTCTTCAAGGAAGGAAAGAGGCCCTTTTACTTGGCGTCCATGGAGTAGTTCAAATGCAGAAAATTTTAAAGTATCATGAGGGATTTCTCTCATTGCAAACAAAGTAGCAGGGATATATCGATGCCATTCCTTAGGGTAGTCTTGGCACAATTTCCTAAGGATGTTCTTGATTACTCCGTTCATCTTCTCGCAGACTCCGTTTGCCTGTGGGTGATACGGGGAAGTAAAGAGAGGTTTGATGGTTAGTAGCTTGTGAATCTCTCCCATAAGTTCTGAGACAAACTGACGCCCTCGGTCACTTAGGATCTCTTTAGGTATCCTTACACGCGAAAATACTGATATTAAGGCTTCAGCTACGTAGATAGAGTTGATGTTCTTAAGGGGGACTGCTTCTGAAAACCGCGTTGTTAAATCCACAAAGCTTAGGAGGAAACGATGACCGTCAGAGGTTGGTGGTGAAATAGGTCCAACGATATAGATGGCCACTCTTGAGAAGGGTGTTATTATCATCTCTGGAAGTTGTTACTCTTCCTTGAAACTTTTTGGCAGACTTCACAAAACCTACAGAATCTAGTGATGTATCCGCTTGCTCTAGGCAAAAGAAGGTTTTAAACACTTTATAAGCCATTATCCTGTGGGAAAAATGACAAGCGAGTGCAGACTGGAGGGCTAGTGGTAAGATGAGTTACCTACACCGTAAAGGAACAACCAAGGCCTTTTGACCTATTTCATGTCTGTTAGGGCTATCAATACACAAGCTATATAATAATCCTTGAAACATTTCATACTGGAATTTGACTTTTTCCTTAAAAGCGCTCTCTATAAAGCCACGGTCATGACGTTTTCTGACATTATTTAACGTAGGGCACTGGTCTTGAAGCGATTTAAATTTAGCCGGAGGTAACTTAAGTAAATCAAGTGACGTTTTAAAAAGAGTGACATCCTTCTTCTTTTGTGAAGTCATTGTCCTAGTCTAAAATAAGTTAACAGTCGCTTCGCAAGTGGATATTTTCGTACCATCAGCTGCTATGATGTTGTTACCTAAAAGGACATTACTGCATTTAAGGTGGGCACAAACTGCTCAAATCAAACCTTTGAAAAATTTGCAGTCAAGATGACAATTAACAATCGGAAATTTTTTAACGTTCCCAAGGAAATCCATGACCTCACACATTTCATCTTTTGCTAAATCGGCATCTGGTAACAGATAGTTAGCAACCATAACACAGGAACAGCCTGTGTTACTCAAAATTGTACATAATATTTGTCACATTAATGGAACCACTTAGCGTATGCCTAGGCGGGTGATACAAATATCGTCCTGTCTCCGTGTTGTAAACGATATTTACCTTTTCTTCCTTCTTGGTTCTGAAAAAAGTGGGAGGGTTCTGAGGACAATTCTTCTTTGTGTGTCCTGCGACGCTGCACGAATAACATTTTACCTTCTTTGGTGACGTTGGCGTTAGTTCTTCCATCTTCATTCCACTTTGTTTCTTTTGTCCACTTTTCCTATCCCTGTTGTAAGAATTATGGGCGGAAGCATAAATGTCAGCCAATTCTGCCATTTCTTTAAGAGACTTAGGGTTACGTTCTTTTATGAAGAACTTAATATCCATGGGACATGCATGCAAAAACTGGTCCCTAATTCGATGAAATCAAATCCTACCTTTCCACTGTCCAACCAAGTCCTATGTTACTATAATATATGATAGTAGGAAAATAATATGAAGGGAGCGAATTTAGAAAGAAAGAGAAAGAGAACAGAGCAAATTAACAATCCGAGGCTGATACTGATAGGAAAAGCGTATATAGAATAAAGATTGATATCGTCAGAGATATAGAAAAGAAGAGAATTGCGAATAAAATCCACGGGTGTAGGTGCATAAGAATGTAAATCATTGGAAGAGCAAATAAAAGTTGGATCAATTAAGCGACTTTATGTTTGAGAGAAAAAAGATTGAGAGAGACAGCACTCGGCCAAAGGTTTTGGGACCACTCGGAAACTTTAGGAAATAAAATACTCGTAAATGCAGCGTCGTAAAGTGTTTATTTGCATATCATTATGAATATAACAGTGAAATGAAGAGCTTGAATAACAATCAGTTATATATGCCTTAAAAAATTAACAAGAACTAATATAATACAAAATTTGCCAAAAGATCTAACATCAGCAACATATAACAGATAAAACTCTGTGAAACTTCAGCAGTATCAAACTGATACAGGATGCTCAGTAGCGTGTTGTGAGTCCCTTGGAAGTGATCCTAGCATTTATTCGTTAAAGCTTGCTGTCCACGAGGCACCGGAAAATGTGATGGTGGCCCACTCCTCGGTGATGACTACATTCAGCTGTTTATCGGAGGCTGATTGAAGACGTCATACGGCCTCTTTTAGGTCCTGCAAAATGTGTTACACTGGATTCATACCTGGAGACTGAGGTGATCATTCCTACACGGTGATATTGTTGTCCCGGAACCACTAAATAATGGATCTAGACTTGTGACATGAGGCATTGACCTGCTATAAAATTACAGTCCGGGCATTTCATCTAAAATCTCAAGACAGTTTGGTAGATCTTGGAATTCATGGTGGCATAAAAAATAGTGAGACAACCCACTCCTAAACATGACATACAGCCCCATACCATTACGGTGGTCACCATACTTTACTGTTGTCACTATGCACGCTCTATTCCACTGCTACCCTGGCCCGGGGTCTCGAACAATTTGAACGTAGACTCGTCGGAGCATAGGACATGTGCCCACTCACGCATGTACTCAACCCGGTCGACGTCGCTTCGGCTGAATATGTATCAACAGCTTCTGTCGGACTTTATATGTATTCAGGCCATTTATACAGGCAGTGTACGACGGATTGTTCTGATGGATGCATTACCATAGACGATTTGTGTCCATTTCTCTTGCAGATAGATTACGGTCGTCACGTTGCGTACTGCCCCCCTAGGTTGTAAAAAACTGGGTCGTACTTGGATGTTCCCCTTTTGTTGGATCATTTTAAACATCTCCGCAACCCTGAAGTGTGATCCACCAACCCACCCGGCGATTTGTCGACAAGTTAGAGGCTCCGTGTGAGCGTTCTTATCAGACTTCTTTTCCTCACGGTATAGTTGTGTTTTGGCCATTATCTTATCATTATCAGATCCTATCGAGATGGATATCCAACTTTAATCAACAAATATGATGCGTTATATAAAGGCATTTTGACTGAAACATACCGCATACTGATACCAGGATTATATACATTTAAATAAATCGCCAATTTATGTAAATATTCAAAAACTATTATAAAGAAGATGAAACTTTTATTTAGCTTTCCAGATGCATTGGACACATGCATGGAAACCTACACCAACATATGCATTGAATTACTCAATAAATAAGAGATAAAAATTCGGAATATGATGCACGGAGTTAATTGGCGCTGATTCACACCGAATCAACGTCATAGGAAATAAAGATTACTCTTGAAGTTTAAAAGAAAATGTACAAAAAATTATATATGTATTAAAAGAGAAACATGGATCTGAAATAGGTGAATCTAATTTTGGTTCTCTGGGATCTCTGATCTGATGGATTGAAAGTGAGATGAGAGAAGAGACGATATATGAACCTGAAAATTTAACTACTATTAAGGCAAGATAATAAGAAAAACTACTAGGATATCTTAAATTTTATGTTGCACTCCATATTATATCCAAACAAATGAGCCTACATGATATTTGTTGTTGTTGTTAACTTCTTCCGACGAACAGATGACCTCTGCTCCCTCCGTCCTCTTGGGAGATTAAGAGGGAAAGCTTTTGATCCTTCAGCCTCTCATAAGGGAAGGTATTGCATGTTGTGGGAATTTTATAGCACCCCTATGTTAGAAAAGCTCATGCAACATCTAGGAAGTGTAAGTTCAATTGCGACTTAACCTCAGGCGAGATTTATCCAAGTGAGATAGTCAGATATTTGCTAAAGAAAACAATTAGTTATATTTAATGAATTAAAAACAAAATTCCACACTTGTTTGGAAGATAATTTTCTGGACAAATTCATTATAGGCAAAAAATAGCGAACACGGCTTAAGCTTTATAAACGTTCAGTTACACACACCCACCCTGAATTTTGTATTTTTTTATGGCGATAAAAGCAATGTAAATTAAAGGATAACTTTTCTAATTTACTCCTTTTGTATCTTAGATTTTAATTTATTAATTGAGCATCTTGCATCAATATCTTTAACATTCTTGCACAATGAATCCAATTTTCCATCGATGCAACATATATAAGATAACCTGACCCAAATAAAGTTACCTATGTTAAGTTAGATGATTTTCAATAGCCCCTAATTTTTTGTCGTTAGTAGATGCCTCCAAAAAGAACAATTTAACAGAGTGATTCTTTCCTAAAATCATTTTAATATCTTACATTCCACTGAACCTCGGAAGCAATAGGATAAAGCGACCCATCGATTTCTCTCCAAATAACAAACACATGAGAAATTGTCTAAAAAAAACTAAGGTGTTTTACGGCTATTGAACTAACAGCTGCTTGCAAACCATTTACATGCAATGTATTGGAAGTCATGCAAAACTCTAGCTGTTTGTGGCCAGGAGAGGAGCTTCTTTATCCACTGACACTTAGCTCCGGTTGGGCTTGGTGGTTTTTAACATGCCTCATTCTTTCCTGCCTTTTCCTCTTCTGCTGTTCAATCTTTCTTTTCATTTTTACGGTCACGTAAAAATGACTGCAAAACAGTCTGGTCACCTGCTGGGAAAGGTAGCTGCTGTGGTCCTAGCTGTTACAATTGGCAATCCATACGCCGACTTCGGATCGATTTCCAGCGATCGGCGTTTAGCAATTACCTTCCGCGAAATCAAAGATTATCCAAACACGACAATGAAAAACCTTTTTTAATAATATTCAGATAAACAGTAAAGAAAATGAACCCATTCATCCTACGGATCAGAATACCGCAAACAACATTGAAGGGGAATCCCCTTCGTCCGTTTCTTCTTTAATCACACCCCTAAGGTGAAATGGTTTACCATTTAACATCTATTTACCTTCAGAGGCTGTCTAGCACTAGCTCCCTCTGCGGAGCAGAGGTTGCATCTTAGCAACCTTACCTTTTGATAGAAGCCCACTGATGTATGCCACCAATGGAACGAGTTATCCTCGCCGGGTCTTCAACGGGTCAATCATGGCGGGGCATAGCTCTACCCTAACCCAGATTTAACTGCTAGTTAGGTTCTTACCATAAAGGACAAAGTTCTCAAATCGAAAATTGATCCAAAAAACACAAGAAAGTTATAAGAGCATAAAAATGAACGAGTCTGAAAAAAGCCTATTAATATCCTATACGAGGTAGGTCCTGTTCCTTTCAACAAGTTTATTCCCACCTAGCATCCTCATCCATAATTATATCCAATCTATTCTTAAAACCCGCTAGAGAGAATGCTTCTATCGCCTGACTACTGAGTCTATTTCATTCATCTACAACTCGATTTGTTAACTAATTTCTACTAATCTCTTTCCTAAACCTAAACTTAGCCAGCTTAAACCTATTGCTAAGTGTCTTATCCTGTTCACTAATAATAAGAACCTTACCTATTTCTTCATTATTACAACCTATTACCTAATTAAATGTTCAATCAAGTCCAATTGTACTCTTCTCCCTTCAACCTTATGTAAATTTAGTCTCCTAAGCCTTTCACTATAAGCTGAGCTCCTCACCCCAATAATTCTCTTAGTCATCCTTCTGTGCATAGACACAAGCAAACCAATATCCATCCTTCAATATGGTGACCAAAATTGACCCGCATAGACAAAATGAGGCCAAACTAATGCGACGTACAGTTTCAGAATGACATAAGCACAACCATTTGCTACGCTCCTTCCAATAAACCCTAATAGCCTATTATTCGCTCTATTCTTAAAACTTTAGCACTGCTTTCTAGACCAAAAGTCAGAGCATATAACGTTCTCCCACATCTCTTTTGGATTCCACCCTTCCTATAACTCTTACTTTCAATTTATAATTAAGCAGTAGATTACACCTACCTATATTAAGTACACTAAACTTGCTTATGCTAGATTACATTTTCCTCTCCAATCATTGGAATATTTTGGTCAATCGTCTTGTAATAACTCAATATCGGAGATAGACCTTGGAATCATACTTAAATTAGTGCTATCAGCAAATTTGCTCAGATCTTAACTTATACCTACCTATGTCAAGATCATTAATATAAATCAAGAGCAACATAGGTCCTGTTATTCGCATGATGAACGAAGAATTTTGTCCGACATCACATGGTCCCTCAGCGTAGAAATCTATCTCCATTCATGTGTATCAAACTAAAGCCACTTGGTCAATATGTCTTATTCCGCCAGAGTGCCAAATTGATTGATCTCCGAACACCCAAACTCAAAAGAGGATGTCAAGTGTAGCAAGAGCAACCTTGCTCTAACTGATAACTGGAGGATAATGTGCCTTTACGGCTTCAACTCCTCTAAAAGCGTTTGTGGCTATAAATCTTGCACACAATTTTAATTTCTATAACTTCCACACTTTGTTTGACTATCTCTCTTTAAAAACTTCAGCGTAGACGTTTTCATTGGAATTTCTCTTTATATTCAGGACGTATCGGACCTTCAATGCCCCACTTATGCGGAACTCAGCTCCCCGTCCGACCTCAGCTTAACCTTATTTCCTTTCTTTCTTACACTCTCTGTCTTCTACATTTAAAAGCTTTGGCGTTCAGAGTTAATTCCGTGTTGTAAATATTAATATATATTTAGGTGCTTGGATAAATTTGATTCTAGTGTTATTTGCTAGTTATAAAATGTATACAAAGTAAATTGATTTTAAAGTTGTAGAGATCTTAGTTCACACTTTTTTCTTTATCCAATTTTTCTTTCAGATATTACTCTAAATTCCCCACATTTTGCCGCTGGGACCCAGGATTCCTATATCTAAGATAAGTTTGGTCAAAAACCGAGTGGGGCACAAAGCTCTGAGTCCCCCCCTTATTGGCATTTGAATCTCTATCGATAGGTCTTTGAAGAAGAGATTCAATTGTTAGAGCAGATATATGGACAATCAGGAGAAAAAGAAGTTCCAGAGGGCCTATCTTTCGCATGTTTTCTAGATCATGACTCCTAGTTGGTGTAGAGGCTGTTGATCTAGGAAAGAATTTTCTCGGTGGTCTTATTCTTGGAAAGAAATATCTTTGGGTTCGTGAGCTAAGATTATACAGATTATTTATTATTTAATTTTCGCTATTTAAATTTTTGATAAAAAAAATGAACTTTGACGACCAGGTAGCGTGGTAAAATATGATGTAAGCTGCTTCTACACCTATTATGAAAGCACGTTCTACACCTTTGCGGGTTTTTGGAATGTTAGATAGAAGCACAACTTCCCTACGAGAATTCACGAAGATTGTAGAAAAAAAGAGATAGCAAGACTTAAATTCCAATAAGATTATCAGTTGTACGTTTTGGCTCCACTGTACAGAGTGAAGAATAGTATTTTTCTTAAACAACTCTAGAAGGAGGCAAATAAGTAGTTAGGCTAAGTAATCCTGATACAAATGGGGCAAAGATTCACTATTTAGCACATCATGGCGTATGGAAAGATTCCCAACAACTCTCCTAGTCGAAATAGTTGACTGTTCGCTGGTATCATAAGTCTAAACAATTTTTTAAATCCTGGTTCATTATTAATTAACAACCGTAGAAAGAATGAAAAAAATTCTACTGCTGACTTGTGCCACCAGGAGAGATATTCACCTAGAATTGGTTAGGGGAAGGGGGGGCTACAAACATTCCTACGCTTATTCCCACTGTTTGTTTCCAGTTCTCCATACCATTAATTCTGATAAAGCAGATAAGAGATGTATTTTAAGTACGTCAATATCTTTAAATGCTTTACATATAACCTGCAAATTTACAGAAATCAGTTGGATTTTCAATCCACATAGGGTTCTTTCATATACAGTGTTCTTTGAACGCCTCAAAGGCCTAACAAAATGACATTAATAGTAGTAGGGAATAAAATTGTTTCGCAGGATCAACTCAAACCTAGTTACAGAGGTATATAACTTCTTGAATCATTGCCACCTGACTTACACATCAAAGAAGCCTCACGATCTAGACCCACTAACTCATTCTAATTTAATTCTAGATTACTAGAAACTCTCTTTCTACAGGAGACAATCAAAGACGAGTATCTTGATTTCGGATTCCAGGTGTAACTAAATTGAGGGCAAAGGCAGGCAGATGGAATGACTACGTCCTCATTCCTAGTCTCGTTGGCAGAACGTGTACTCGGTACAGTTAATAGGAAAAACACGGACCTATCGGCCCAGGGTGATAACTCATCCTTCTGCGGATACCTCAACTGCATCCTCGTCTCCACTTCCACTTATGCCCCCCCCCCTTCAGCACATGAGGTGTTGCAAATATATGCGACAATTTGTCTAACTATTCTTGGTTTCCGGAGGACAAACCAACCGTTAAGTTTCCCTGTTTCGACGGGACGAGAAAGAAACAATTCGGAAGACCTCCCATTACATCGTGTTCCTTTGCTCCAGCCGGTTATGTACGCATTAGCAATTCTATTTCTTACGCTCGGTCGTTTGTCCTATTTTTTTAAAATTCTATTTATTCCGTTAGGAAGCTTTATTTAACTCACATTTCCCAATTTAAACATTTTTGCGTTCAGAGATGATTGTGTTATAAATATCAATATATATTTAGGTGCTTTGATAAAATTAATTCTATTGTTAGGATATTTTATAAAGTGTATACAAAGTAAATTCAGGTCACCCTTCACCCTTTTGCCTTATTACGTTTGTCTGGGGCATATTATCCTACTTTCCTCACACTCATATCTTTTACAGATATATCATTTCTTTTTATGGGTTGTTTTGCACCATCAGTCTACCAAGATAAAGGTGGGAAGGCAAAACAGCCATCCATAGGAGATATAAAATCTCGTAATATGGCGATGAGGGTGTCGTAGAATACTCACTGACAGAGATTAAGCAGGATGGGAACTTTTTTGTTTGGAAATTACTCTCATTTTGGACTCTTCTGACCTCGCCAAATCTTGGCTCTCCCCATAATCAGGGAGTCGTCCGTGAGAGGCAAAGCGTGCAAATTAATGCTACTTTTTAGAGAGCTACCGCGATCGTAACCTTAGAAGGGCAGGATCGCAAGGTACATTTTCAAATTGATAATGCATTGGATATGCCTTACAATGCGACTCGCAAAGGGATTATTTCTTTAGCAACACAATCCGCAGTACTATCTAAAGAGAAAAGGGCAGGGTGTTTAAAATTCGTATGAATCTCAAGACTCTGAGGAAGCAAGATGGCTTCTTCCATAAGTTCGGTATTTGGCTAAACATGTAAAATTTATCATGCGCACACCTGGTGCAGGTTAAGTTTATTAGTGTTGACCTTTCTTTGCAGATTGACGGTCTTAAGTATTGACAGTTTTATAATCGCCAAGATAAGGGCACAAAAGCCTTCATATGGTAACTACAGCAGCCAGCAAGAAACGGCATAGGAGTATTTCTAAGTATAACGTGACGAAGAGTTTCGACTAGCTCTCGGGACCCCTCTCTATTTACGCATCATTTTAATATCCATGATTCTCTCCTAGTCACTCAGCTCTTAATTAAAGACCTCAAGGAAGTAGTGTAAAGCCCAGTGAGATATAATAACCCTTTACCAAAGTTTAACTTGGAGTACCAAGTCACGCTCACCTGTGTGCCTTTGAAGGTCTGAATATCTTCAATTTTCACTCCAGGTAATAGTAGCCTAATTAACCAAGAGGCTGTGTTCCAAAGAATGAAACTAAACACTGGTGCTCATGGACCTATTTTACCTCGGGCAACTTTGTTCCGTCAATCGATCTAATAGCCTTAAAGCCTTTAAAAGTGGTGTGTGTTGAAGATGCCCGGCTACTTCAGATGTCCTTTTGGTATGCGTCTTTTTTTTCTTCTTTTGGGGAGGGCAGGATTTTCACATTTTTTTCCTATCAAAGTCAGTTGTCATTGAATCCGGTTGGACAAGCCTCGGCATGTATATTTGTTGAAATTTATGATGGATCTGTCAGTCTCTGGAGCCTGCAGCCCTTGTTAAAAAAGAGAGCACTTATTTTTCTTTTACTTTTTATTTTGCGGGACTCGCGCTTGGTGAGCCTATCCCATAAGTAATATTACGATTAGTTGTTTGCTCTATCGATGCTGCTATTAGGTGGGTACTTACTCCAAACTAGGGCAGGAGCTGCCTTCAATACATCTGCATATCTTCTATGGGATACCAGCTGAGACTGTGTGACAAATAGTCTTGGCGTAGAGATGTTTTGGCTAGTAACTCACAATCGATAGCACCGAGGGGAAAATTCTAGGCAACCAATATACGGCCGACGATGAAGAATTCTTCTGAAACCGTCAAACCGGTACCTATACAACGGACCAGCCTGTGTGTAAATCCTGAGGCACGCTCAAAAGTTGCCTCTCGCAGAGTCTTCCTTCCAGCGTCGATTCTTCCTTTTTCTGTGGAGGCGCCTTTAGAAGGCATAGAGCGGGACTTCTTCTATGCTAAATAGGGAACCGGTTGGGGTAATCCCACAGAAAAGAAGAGGTAAATTGGAAACCACTTTAACAGGTGAAATAGGTCAAGTAAGCACCGATCGCTTTGATAGCATGAGACATTACCTCTCCCGCCAGGTTGCCAATTATCAAAGTAACTGCAATAAAGAGGAAAATATAACTAGAGATGAAGAAAAGTAAAAGGGTACAAATAAAACTTAAAAGTAAAAAATCAACCACTCTAACCAGTGGCAAGAGGTAAAGGCGTTACCACCTTTCTCTCGGATCCGAGCAAGGATGTATGGACTAAAGATGGTCTGCGAATAACCTGGAAAATCATCCGCCGGCCAAGAAAACTCCTGCGTGTGAGAAGGTGATTGTAAAGATGAACTAAAACCCAGTCAGCCTCAATCTTGCGTGAGGATAACGCTCGCACTAGAACCGGGAGAATGTGCGAGTTCTCCAGCTGCCATGTGTATCAGAAGATAAAAGCCCCTCATCCCTACTTCGTGGGGCAAAAATGATAACCAATATACCGCATCATATCAAGGTCATATTGTAACCATTCCTTTCTACTGTAGTTCATCCTTTACTACACACTGCCGCAAATGACCTCAAGCAGAGGAGGAATGTCATTCTAGGTTGTCTCACAGTTCAAAAGATCTCATTCAGGAATACAAATAAAAACGCAAAGGCTTGGAAGCACATTGTATTTCTCGGTGGGTAACCTACATATATTGTCTAATACGATTGTTGTAATTTTTCCATAACACAACGATTCCTTCACTTTGACCTCATTGCCTCAGATATGACCTTCAGTGCCATTTGCATATTTGGTCCTTCTTAGCTCACCTGTTTTATCCATTTTGTCAAAGAAGTTGAGCTTAAGAAAAGAGACCTCATTTTACGCTATACATCTCGCGTCAGGAAATAATATATATATATATATATATATATATATATATATATGGATAGAGTGATGAACTTTTGCATTAAATACCTCTACAAAAATTAGAAATGGTGCAGATAAAAGTAAAAAAACTTAATAAAAAGACATCATTTTAAACATCCAAAAAGAAATAAAGAAAAGGTGTTATAAAAAATAATTTCTATTATTGACAATCCCTTTTTTATTAATAAAAATTATTCCGCAAAAGGATGTCAATTGTAGCATGGGCAATCATGCTGCATTCTATAATGCACATAGTTGCCTGAAATTTCGGCCCCAACCTTTTGTATAGATTTCTCTTTACAAACTGAGTGGGAGATGGCTTCGTTGATTTTTACCTTTATATTCAGAAAAAAATAAACGAGCATTTTTTTAAAAATATCTTAAAAAAGAAATATATTCTGGTGACAAAAATTCACTCAGAAGAGTTTATAAGAGTTTAGTATATATATATATATATATATATATATATATATATATATATATATATATATATATATATATAATCGAAGCCAAGGAGAATAATAAAAAAGACATCTGGGTTCAGCTTTGCCCCTTCGATGTTCTCCGGTAACATAGGAGAACTGGCACAAGGATAAATTTTACGGGACAGATTTCTGCCCTCAATCAATTCAATCAATTCAAAGATGCAAACTGCCGATCTCGTATTACCCTCTCTCAGAGCTACAAGACGCCAAGCCCGGGAGACCAACCTGAGGTCTGACTTTGCCAGTCCCCTCTCTACCTCTCCCTTACCCCGCGGGAGTAATTTTGGTATATAACAGGTTGACTCGAGGAAACGAGGCTCGAAGAGACAAAAAAGACCACGGTTGACAGAAGATTTTTCGAGTTCGAGAAGAAAACAGAAAAATCACCGGTACAAAGTTATTTCAAGTTGAAGAGAACTTTCAGTCCTTGTACAATACCAGATTGTACCAAGGAAGCTCGGCGCCGTTCAAGCCGCAAGATTATTGAGTATCAATCTACCCAGTTTGAGGACTCCAAATCTTACTCTCTCTGAGTTGGACAAACTCCAACTAGATAGAAAAAAAGAAGACAACGATTTCATCTCGTCCGGAAGAAAATGAGGTCAAGGTCGCCCTAACCGGCTAAAAGTAGAAGGACTAAGCTTTCGCTTGAGCCTACACCCAACCTAGATCCCTCGTGACGTCACCCGTCAAATCGACGAACGCCATCTATTGAGCAAACAACCAACTACTCGAGCTACGCCTCTCCGGAACAAAATCTACGAAGATTGTCTAAATAATGGTCTCGGGTATTTTATCTCCATTACCTTATGTAAGTAAAGAATAATCCTGTTGTTTATGTCACCATGCATAATAATTAGTTCATTAGATGTCTGGCTAAGGACAAAGATATTAACTTAATATTGTTCCCCCGGTAAAATTCTATCTCAAATCGAGCCTCGAGAGCTGCTCGCCCAATAATCCCATTTTCTTTTTTTAACTGTATTAGATCTGTATTTTTTTATGTTATGTAGGGAGAGGGTTTTTGTTCTTTATACTCTATTTTTTAGTAAAAGCACTGTTTTAATTATCCTCGAACGAGTTAAAGTAGCAATAATTAATAAAGTCAAGAAAGAAACCCCTTTTATTCATTCCCTAGAATAAAAATAAAGATTAGCACACTTAGAGAACGATCCTCAAGCGATCACCGAGTCACGAACCTACGCCTCAAGTCAAAGTTTATTTGGTTTATTAAAAATTAATAAAATGAATATATATATATATATATATATATATATATATATATATATATATATATATATATATATATATATATATATATATAACTCGCTAACCCACAACATATATATATTTTTGAAATTGGTGGGTATTATTTAAAGCATTAAAGTAAAAAATAGTTTTATTCCGGAAAAATATTTCATTGTATAATATATATTCCAATTTGCTGCCGGACTGAATAGATTTATCATTATTGCTATCTTTGTTTTTATTATCATTATTATCATTATTATCATTATTATTAATTGAAGTAAAATATGAAAATTGGAATGAGTAATATTTCGTCGAGGACGTTTCTTATAGTATTATTGCGGAATAAATGATTTTCTCTACACTTGAATTCATCTTTTTGTTTCATGACGAGTCTTTGGACAATAAGAATGGAGATGATGACTCATAATTAGGGATATTATTTTAGCTAATGCGCCAATTAATAGTTTAGCTCCCCCATCCCCCTTCCATTCTTTCATTTTGGATATCTCGAGTAGAATAAGCCATAGTTGCACAATTAGCACATGTTTAGGTGTACGTGGGTTGCCATGACAAAGTGAGCTAAATGAATGTTCTTCTCTACTCGTTAATCTGACTCATTTCCTTCCCAAGATTTTGACATTCCCTAATTTTAGCCTTTTGGGGGGGAAAACTATTCTGAAAATCCTACTGATTGAAATGCAGCCCTGGATTAGATATTAGGAAAAAATATATTAGTTTTCGCTCCTATTTTCTCTCATTCGTGTTTTTTGGGGGTATTGGAAAGAGGAATATACTAAAACTTTCTTCTCACACTCTAACCCTACTTTGCCGTTGCACAAAAAGGCAGCATCAACTAAATGGGAGACTTTTACTGTCTTTGCTCATCAAGATTTCTAGCCTTTTGCTCGGTAGACACAGGCACCTTGCATGTATTTTCCCATCTCCTTGGTTCACTACCTCTTTTATCAAACCTTTTTGTAAAAGAAATTCTTCCTGGAATTCCCTCTTTAGTTTTTGCATGTACTAGTTAATTAAGGAAGTATAGTGGCAAACATCTGAATGTTTCGCTAAACTTGCCATATTGCTTCTCATATTTGTTTACGAACTTTTTCTTTTGTTGCTGAAGGGTATAAAAACGAGCATTTACTATAAAAGGTTACAGAAGTAAATAATCAGCATCTATAAAGCTCATTTTCTTGGCTTTTATATAAAAAGAAACTCATTTCCAAACCTAATTATTCAAGCCTAAATCGTCTAATGTGCTTGAATCTTGATATCTCCGACAGAAATTTTACTTGGTAAGATAAAAAAGTCATAAAAGTTGTCCAATGGTGATAATCTCAAGGCCGAAGACCTTGATAGACTTAAGTACTTTCTCATACAGAGGCCTGACCTCATTCTGTCATTTAGAGGCTGCTGAGAGGTGGACTCAATGGAAAAGGGTTTAATACTTCTTTCGATCACAAAGAAAAGGTTTGTTAGAAAATATTCAAAGCGTCCATTTTCGGAGATTAGTCCCCCTAATGCTTCTAGCACAAGGAGAACTCAAACTAGACCTATAGTGTAGAATCTGCAAGATATTATAGCAGTTCCAGACTTGAAAAGTTCTTCGAATGGCTATAGAAAACAAAAAGTATATAGTTGTTGCTATTACAGGCTAATATGGTGCATTTTCGATCCTAGAATTTGACATAAGTATGAATGTGGAACTCTAAATTGATATTTCTCCTATTTATGTTTAATATATTCTATTTTTATAATCTTTGTTTTATTGGCCCCTTAAGAGTACTAACAAAAGAATTATGGTCTAAATATTAGCAAGTTTGAGGTTAGCAAACAATGTGGAAAGTATATTTGGTATTCAACTGCCTACATCAAAATGTTAATATCGGATGAGAGAACTATTTTTTCATCATCTTTAGGCACATTTTTCACCAATCATTACCCCCTGCGTACAATTAGATGAGGTACTCACCTTATCACTATAATCAAAGTCATATTATATGTGCAATGGACAGTATTGGTACTAAAATCGATACCTGTGGAATCCTGTTGCTAACGCGTTTCCATTTAAGTGAAGCTCCATTATTCACAGTTCTTCATATTCGATTAGGCATTCAAATCTCCTTCGTTTTTCATATTTCCCCTCGATTATGTCCATGAGTTTTTAGTGGCAATATTTTTTTCTATACTGTGCCAAACACCATTTCGATTTATACATCAATTAATTGGATTCATATTTTCTGAATTCTATCTCTTGAAATATTCCGTAAGAAAATAAGTGCGAGATTCTTAGACACGCTTAAGGCTTCCGCGAACTCAATTTACAACTTCGATGCGATGGGAGTTGGTTGAAGTGTTCAAGGATCTTTTATAATCTTCTATTTCAAAAGCCCTAACTCGAAAAGATGGAAACCAAGAAGCTAACTTTATATATTTTAATTGCAATAGAGACCTTAAATAATCATAACCTGAAATATGATTCAGGCAATATAAAACGAAAATTAAAGATATAAAACAATCCTATCATATCCTATTTTGACGCGTGCAATTTTGAATACCTGGCAGGATTTGCATTTGAAAGATTTTCAGAACTTTTACATAATGTTTCTTTTAAATAGCCACACAAGATTTGTTAATAGATAAAACAAAGATTTTGTTTTCATTTATTATATCTGCTAAATTTCATCATCAAAATCTTGATTCTTTAAATACTAAAGCGAAAACCAACGAGTGCACCTTCTGCAGAAAATAGATAAAAATAAATCGTCAAAACGGGGTACAAAGAGTGGAGGTGAAAATATATGCAAGATTTACATATACATACACACAGCTATTTCAGCTGGCTTCGGGAGATCGAAGGGAACGCAATCATATAGGAGTTAGTTGAAGCATAATTAGCAATGCTAAATATAACAAACCCATTGTAGTTGAGGCCGGAGGGAACGCAGCATAGTTGCTCTCACTCCTATGATAGTGGTGTTGCGATTGGCTATTTGAGTGATGATGCATGTGGAGCTACTTAGCAACGCATGGTGAAACTGAAGTTTTGCGTCCGTGATCACTGCTTGCCCCCCCCCTTCCCCCACACACACACGTACACCCCGCCTCAATATCAGATATCCAACGCCACATTCACTAGGAGATATCCAGAAAAAAGGAAGTTTCGCCACTTAGATTTAGATTTTAAATCCATTTTGCAACCTTATAATAGTGATCCCTTAGCAACCTCACCCCATTTGGGCCTACTTATTCTGCGGCACTCCGGAGAGGCGCATGCTTGAAATACACACAACGCCTTCGCTGCCACACTGCTTCACGCATTGTACCAGCTATCACATTAACCTCCAAGAAGCTCTACTTCCACGTGAGCTGCGAGCCCGCATAATTGAGGCAACATGAAGCATCCCAACCTAACCTTGTCAATAAATAAAGGGTGATAAAATTTTTTAATCTTAAGCATGTTTGCATAATCAAACGCTCTATATCTTTAAACATTGGGGGACAGCGAACAACCTCGCCGATGTTTATGTAATTTTTAACTCATATCAAAGGCCCACTGGGCTATCTCATTAACTACTTTATCACGATTTATCTGGAATAAAAGAACAATTTCTTCTATTATCTAAAGTAGATTTCTCACATTCATAGGAGTGGACACCATTATAAAAGAACTATGAGTGAAAAATGTAAACCTCTCTTTTAAAACATGGTACATCGCTCATGCTATTGGTTCCAGAAGATAGATGCATTTACAAATAACACTACTTAACAATATTTAACAAATTTTGTTTATTTGTATTTTTTCTATATGAACAGCAGTTAAAATAATGCAATAAGTTTTGCATTATTCCAAACAGCACTTTAGCATTATTTATATATTCTACAATTTAATGTATTTATTCAGTTTCAGATTGATTAATAGGATATAATTTTAGTTTTCTTAACTCTGTTTACTAGAAGATGAAAACATTCTCCCCATATATTTTGGTGATTAGGTGGATATTATATTGGGACAAAGCGTACGAGAAGCGGTCAATAAGTTTTGCGAATCGGTAGGGCAAAACAGAGGAAGGTGGATGGCTGTTTGTGGGGGTGTTAGGAAAAGTTATGACAAGTCAGGACCTGCAACCGCACGCTCCTGCCTCGTCTATTTAAGAAGCAGTAGCTGATCGCAGATGGTGACCAACGAGGAAAATGTGGCCTGTGTGGAGAGGATGATCCTCTAAAATCGACGGGTGAAGGTCGAAGAAATCGAGCGAGAACTTGGAATATCACATGGAAGTGTTATCAATATCATCCACAACAATTTGTCCATGACCAAGGTCTCTGCCCGTTGGGTCACTAGAAACTTCACGCCCCATGATCGTTTTCAACGTCGTCAAAGTCCACAAGGCCAGAGTTGCACAAGCTTTCCTGCGCGAGTGCGGATTCGAGGAGCTCAGCCGTCCCCCCTACAGTCCAGATCTGGCCCCTAGCGACTACTTTTTATTCCTCCAGCTTAAGGTTGCACTGCGTGGACGCCGGTTTGGTGACGATGAAGATGTCCAGCTCGCCGTCCAGGAGGGGATTGAACAGCAGTCAGCAGATTTCTGGTTGTCGGGAATTCGAAGCCTCAGGGACAAGTGGTCCAAGTGCATTAAAGTCGAGGGTAGTTATATTGAAAAATAATAAAACACTTTTCCTTATATCCAAATTTCAAAACTTATTGACCGCCCCTCGTATGTCACATTAAATCGGGAAAGGTGGTATCATGTTCTTGATAGTGTACAGACCCTATTGCGCATTGCCCATGAATGCCTTGGGGCCCTCATAAGATATGTAAAAGCTGTTGATCTACTCTAGAAGGATAGTTTGAGAGGTGCAAGAAAGGTCATATAATTTGCTATTCCTGAATATGGAAACAACCGAAAAACCACCATGATCACGGCTATTTCTGCATGATAAATGTTACAAGGTGCATAAAATTACATAAAGGTTGACTGGATGATTTGATCTAGGACTTTTAACATCCAGACTAAAGGAATCTAATTTTATTTGGGATTTTAGTGGGGATCTGTGTTTCTGCAAAGATCCAAATGGTTTGTCTGCTACCATTGAAATTGAAGCTCGACGCAAAGGTTCAAAGCAGTGTTACTGCACAATGGAAACCAATATCCATATTTGCATCTTGCACGGTCCGTACAGAGGAAAGACGACTATGATAATATTAAAGAGCTTCCTAACTAAATTAACTATGCTGAATTTAAGTGCAATTTTTGTTGGAATAGAAGATGTTTGCCTTTTTTATTTTCTTGCAGGGGTGATACACAAAATATTTGTTTTTTCTTTACTTATGGGATAACAGATTTGAGAATCATCATTACCGGAAAGTTCAGTGGGCTTTCATCATAAATTATAATTAGGGAAGTTATATGTTGTCATACAGCCTCTTGTATAAGATTCAAAGCTTTTATTGGGATAATAAAACATTTGCAGGTTATACAGGAGGCTGGATGACAATATTTAACTTTAAAGTAACAAATTTTGGAGGAGAAGCCTTCCAATAAATCCGTCTCATGTTCTTAAACTTTCTGAGGCTAGGAGTTAATTCCAAGACTCGTCTATTTGTTGGGCCACAAGTAAACGCAATGTTAAATTATGAGAAACCTGAAAGAGCTATGACCAAAGTCAAAAGAGAAGAATAGTGTACATTTCCTGGTGTAGTTCATGGATTCCAAGGTAATCACAAATATTCCAACTACAAGCTACTAGTCGCAAAACTTATCAAGTTCTTCAATGATTTGTGTTGTATTTACTTAAAAATACATTTTTTGAATTAACATCTAGTTTTCTTTGGTGAAACTTTGGCTGATGTATGTGAGGAGCATGGTGAGTGATATTATCACGACATATATGGTCTCTAGTCAGAAAAGATCAAAAGGTTCGCACTAGAAACGCACGATCTTCTAAAAGCTCCTAATGTGAACTCACTGTGCCTTCCTTTTTAGTATCGCAAATTTCCTTCCCGGCAGCTCTTGTAGAAAATTTTCTCTTGTAACAGTAACGAATCAAAAAAAAAATTCCACTTTCTTCCAAACTCATTTTTGCCAGCTGGGGCTTACACAAAGAGAAATAAACTGCGTAGGAGGAACAAACAACAACAGCGTACGTAGGATAGCAGTCGAATGAGAAAAGTTAATCTAACATAATGTAGTCGAATGAGTAAGACTAACCAAACCTAATGCTGGTGTTAGTCCATGAAATTTTTTTGTTTTCTTTCCACTTGCTAAGTGAGTCAGGACTTTTTTGACCAACCATATAATTTCTTATTAATAAGGAAGCAGTTTTATCATAAAAGAATTTATCAACTTATAAGTTTTTGAATAAATATATGAATAAATAGAATCATATTAGTTAATCAAGCGAATAAATAAATTTATAATAAGAATTGGATTTTCAATTTCGTGAAATTTTAGTAAGTGATGTTAATTTTAAGTAGGGCAGGCATACATATGTCACATATACACAACAGCATGATATATGGAAGATTTTCTCTTTTATTATTTGTGTTAATGTCTTGTTTTTGTTTGAGGGTTTCACTACAACTCAAATACTTTTGTCACGTAACTATTTTTTTAAAAAAACATAATATGACATTTGTAAGAATAAAATATAAATATTTGAAGAGTATCAACGGTAATTGATTCAGAGACTCTTCTATATGACAAGTGTTTAATATATTAGTGGTCAAACACACTAGCACACACCAAAGGGCGGAAAGCTATAAATTAATTCGAAAAAGATGTAAGATTCAAATGTTTATAAAAGTAGGAGACAAATAGGAATTCACGCATGATAATCTTCTCTCCTACTCAACTAAAGAACACTGGCAAATGGTAGTTCTTATCAGGAGAGACTACTCCAATATTTCCTCATGGGCCTTCATCCCATGATGAATTTCTGTCTAAAAGAGAGACATCTAAGCAGAAAATTTTGACATGATCAAGATAATCTTGCGGAAACATTTGTATCGAAACAAAATCTTGGAAGATTAGATGTGGTTGCTCAATATACTTCTCAAAGTACTATTTGGAAGAAGATGCATGACTTTAAATATATATCTCGGTATAGTGAACGTAACACATCTTAACAATTTCTTTGGTAGAAGAGTTTCACCGCATATCAGGAAGAGTAGCTTACTTAAACAGAATCTTTAAGAAGTGCAAAAATTCAGAAACATTAGAGATGGTTTATCACAACAATTATAGGAAAATAAAGGCATAAAATGATAATTATGAGTATATTCATCCTCATTTTTCAGGTAGAACCCATTATATGAGCGAAGATAGAAATAATGCTTAAAAGAGATTAAGGGTGAAACTTCAGAAGACCTACGTCGTATTTTTTTGTCGTAAAAACAGTACTAATGCTAATTTAGGCACTTTAATGATCATTAAAGGCTTAAGTTTGGCGCCGAAAGCACTTAATTTCAAGATACTAGCACTCTGAGTATGACTCTATTTGCAGCCATACTATCTTAAATATAACTGTTTTCCGCGCGAAAACCAAGCCATAAATAATGACTAAAATGCTGAAAAACACCATTATTACTGTTTTACGTACTTACTATTTATGTATTGATTATTCGTATATTCGTGTGAGTAATAAATACTTCAGTTTCGGAGGCGCTCTTTCTGGGTTACAATTATCGCAATCGGTTCTGCACGTCTATCGAAATAATAAAGACGATAGCGCCGCCTAATTTAAGCTATTTCGGGCAAAAATTAAACATTTTTAGTTACTTTCGAAATGGGGCTTTCGCCCCCCCGTATCCCCACAACTTAAAAAAACTCGTAATATTCCTAATTCGAAAAAATAACACCAGATTTGAATGCAAAAGGCGATGACTAAATGTCGGCGGCACTATATTCGTCTTAAATTACCTAATAAATAATCACTTCGCGACATAAGCTAAACCATCTCCACCTTTTACTATTATAATCGAGCCGCGCTTCTTTTCCACTTTTGTAGCAAAAGGGGTATTGAAGACCAACAAAAGCCGATTTTGCAAGAATCGCGCTCTTTTAACTGCTCGCCTTCAGGGTTGCCAATGTTTAAAATAAGGCCGAACTAAGGGTTGCTAGTGTATGAAAATAATTATTTATTTTCACATTAAAAGGAAGCAAGGCTCACCGTATTTCAATGTTAAATTTAAACCCTGTAAGGTATAATATCTGAAAAATATCTACTTTTCGCGCCAAACTGAAATAATATCTGCCAACTCGAATGCCTAAAAAGACCATGATTACTCGTATAACACTAAAAATACGGCGTAGAGCTTCTGAAGTTTGACCAGATTGAGTTATATAGCTGGCTATACTCCCAGCTATCAATCCAATAACGTTTAGAATGACCATTTATGTGTTTATCTTTAGTTAAATGAACCGACTGAAAGGTTGAAGCTCACTTTGGCCCTTTTTTTACGTCACTCTTTTCAGCAATACGAGATGCCGTTTTTAAGATAGAACAATGAACTACTCTAATCCCACACATAAATCCTTTACGATCAGCTGGGCACAGAGAATTATAAGGCAGGTATAGAAAGGTTTGATCAACACTTCCTGATATTTTCCTTGGAACATTTTGAAAGTTCGCGACTCACCCGTTTTATGGGATTAGAATTCAAATGTTTAAAGAGTTAAGTTAGTATGGGGATAGATGTAAAAAAAATAGATAGAGGTATGTGTAATTTAGAGAGAAAGAGAAATGTGCCAGATTGTCTGAGAAACTCAATAGCTGTGTTTCTTTTCAACCTTTTTATTTCTTTTTCTATTTCCTTACCTTAGTAAGTTTTGCGCCAAACCTTTATTTTCTTAACCAATACAGTGTTCTCGTCACTAGAATACTTGGGAATGCACTTATTTCTGTTTAGTTTCTTTCCTTTACCGTTATTGAATTTATAACTTTTAACTTATGTGTCCACTATGGATCTTTTTTACTTTGTATTTATTTGTTTTAGTCCACTTCGGATCTTTTTATTTAGGTATATTTGTTTTATTTTAATAAGTCCACTTTAGATCTTTTTATTAGGTTGTACTTGTCTTATAGTTTGAATTTGACCACTTCGGATCGTATTGTTGATTTGACTTTTACAGAGTTAATTTCGGGCAAATTAAATCAACGCCGTGCTCAGAAATGAAGGTGATATCCGTGAGGACTACTGGTAGATCTCATTTAAAACTTGTCTTATTTCCGCAAACAAGTCAACTTCATATTCGTAATTATACTTCCCTTTAATAACTCCTGATAAGATGTCTGCGGTTTTGGATACTTTCGGGACTTTTAATCTATTATCCGAAATATTAAGAACGGTGGTTTGACTTAATGTTAAAATTTCGGAAAGTGATCTTCCTCTATTTTACAAAGAATACATAAATACTATATAGATATACAAATAAGCAATATAGCAATTTCATTAATCAAGGTGAGCAAGTTTATAATTATGATGTTATGATAAAGGATAGACTGGCAGCGATCTTGGCAACTATATTGTTAAATAGAATCGCATCATATAGCATTTTGAAGTGAATTTTTAAATGGGGTGCTTCGCCACTATACCCCTCTATAATGGTGTGGCTCACCTTTATACTCCTCTTTAATTGTTGGAGCACCCCACACCCTTCGCTAATTTTAATCATCTAGTAATATTACCCTTTCGAAAGCTTACCAATAGATTCGAATTCAAAAGCGATTGCCAGACGTGGTTAGATGTTTAGAGGTTTGAACAAAGTATAGCATTCAAGTAAATATTTAAACGTATCACACATTGAAACACAATCATACCTTTGTAAATGGTAAGATAGACTTCCCTGTATGTAGTATTCTCTCATTTGTAAATGGGAAGATAGAGTTCCCGGTGTGTAGTATTTTCTCCTTTGTAAATGGAAAAGTAGACTTCCCGGTGTGTAGTATTTTCTGTTTTGTAAATGGAGGAACGAAATTCACAGTGTACGCGGTCGGTAATGGAGCTTCCCGAAACCGTTGCCTCCTGTGCCAGGTAGTGAGGTAAAGGGCCAATGTGATGGATGTTTTCTTGGAGCCCCATCGTGTACGTCACAGAGAGCAACATTATTGAGTCGATGCGAATTAGATCTTCTTCTATTATTCTCCTTGTAAGAATTCGTAGGGAAAATAGTTTACGTTTTCGAGTTCACTCCACCATACCTTTACATCCTTTACCGAAAATGCACATTCGGTAGCGTAGCTTGGTCCGAAATCTGATTGAGCGCTTAAAAGCTCAGAATGAATGAAGTGATGTAACAATTAGGGAAATGTGTTGTAGGTATAGATAGTGGTAAAGAATATTTTTAATTTGCCCTGGTGTAGAGGCATCTCAAGCTTCTTTCATATTCTACTTCCTTTTTTGTTCCTTTTTCGATGGTGTAGTGTTTTAGCTGACTCTTCTGGGTGGTCACTCTGGTGACCTTGTGCTTCGTTCCTATATTCTCATTTATTTTTCCTTACCTTTATTTATTTACTTATTTATTTATTTATATATATATATATATATATATATCCTTCGTCTTTAGGCATTCATTCAAGTTTCTCAAATATGCATCTGCTAACTCGTTAACTTTGATTTTTATTTTTAATTAGGTTTAGTTTTCTTTCTTGATTCGCCTGTTGTGAGCAATTTGCCTCTTTTGGCTATTGATTTTTTGTTTAATATTTGATTTAATTATTTGTTTAGTTATTTACCTATTTTGTCTTGATTATGTTGGCACTTCGCCTCTTTTTAATTATTTCATTTTGTTTCCATTTTGTGTTAATTTTGGGGCCTTTCGCCTCTTTTAATTTATTTATTTGCTTTGTATTTTTCATTTGGGCACTTCTTCTATTTAGTTTTTTTATTTCTCTTTTTGTGATTGGTTGTCTTGTATCGTGGAGTCATTTTGGTAAGTCTTCTTTGGTAAGTAGGATTGTTTTTTCCTGGTTATGTGTATATATCGGCAAGGTCATCCCGGGAGTACAGTCTTCCGCTTGGGAATAGGGCTCTCCTAGTGATACGTCCAATTAGGGGTTGTGGTATATTTATATTTGCGTCTATATGTGGGAGTATTTCATTATCTACCTTTTCCCAAGTATTTCTCCCTACCCCTTGGAGCACCATATTCAGTGGCTTAAGTTCTGCTCTTGCGTTCAGTTCCGTTTGCCGAATACAGTCCATCCTGCACGCGCCAGCTTTCAGCAGGGTAGCTCTGTTCTGGACTCTCTGCATTTGTCTGTGAGAGATTAAACTAGCTGTCTGCATTACCACTGTTGGGTACACCAGTGTTGAGCGCACCAGGGCAGTGTACAGCTTTTTGATTTTCTTGACGCTGAGGCTTCTGAACATGTAGTTTTCCAAGCCTCCTTTGGCTAAGGAAATTCGGTTGTTGATGTGCACCTTATACCCTGTTGAGATTATGTGCAGAACTGGGACTTTACCCTAGTCGGAGCACGGGTAAAATTCATCTTCGACTATGACGTCATCTCGTTTCAAGCAGTTCACTGAAAGGATATGGAACTTTCAGCGGTTGGTCTTGATTTTTCAACCCTTTTCGAAACGATTGATGTTTTCGATTTCGGCAGCTGTTTCCCTTGCTTGAACTCCAGCGTTCCTATAGGAAGTGACGATGATTTGAGTGACGTCGTCTGCAAACAGCAGGTACATCACATCCTCTCCAACTGGAGCAGGTAAGTCCAATATGTACACAAGCTCGAACTTTGGGTCCTCTGTACTCCTCGATCGAAATCTGGGCTTTTTTCTCCATGATGTAATCACAGAGGACCCTTTCCGTGACCGAGTTTAGCTGGAGGACAAAGATCTTGAATTGTAGATTTCTCAGTTAAACTTTATCGGAGGCCTTTTGGACATTTAGCATCACTACGTCTACGTATTTCGGTGAGAAGGGTGAGGGCTGAATCAGCCCCCCTTCTCTTGCGGAGCCCGTGTTGCTGCGGGTTATGAGCTTACAGCTCTATGAGCTGGTCCTGTAGCCTGTTAGCTAGAAGCTTGTTGTAGACTTTGCCTACAAACTCAATGAGAGATATTGGCCTGTGGTCCACCAGTTGATCGGGAAGCTTCTTCCTTTTAGGGATAAAAATAATTTTGGTCTTTTTTAAGCCATCGTGGAAGTAGCCCGTATTCAGGGAAGCATTTTAGATGTTAGTGATTCCCTGAATAATCCGCTGGGGGGGCATGCACAAAATTGTTTTTAGTGATGCCCGTCCAGCCTGGTGCCTTTTGTTTAAAGGTTTTATGACTGCTATGAACTCTTCAGTTGTAATTAGTCGGCCATGGTCCGCCATCTCCCTCCCTTCGTCGGCGTTTGCTCATGGGTGTGTTCGATGCATAATCTGATTAAGATCTTCAATCAAATTGTCTTCGAAATTCTTGGGGGAATTTCGCATCATTCTCAGGTGTTATTGAGATTTCCTTCCAAAACGTGCGGAACCTTTCCTCCAGTACCGCCGAATCCTCCAAGTAGTCAGCGCTCTCTTTAATGCTGGTCTTTCCTTTACTTGATTAGCCTTTTAATTTCCTTACTAGTCGCCAGAATTTATCGAGGATCACATCACTGTCTACCCTAGGGCTCTTCCAGATTTCAGCCTGCTGTTGGTTGATAGCCAGCTTTATCTCATCACGCAAGTGTTTGATTTTTTCCTTCACCTCTCTGTGCTCCCTAGCGATCTCTTTCATCTCCTCTGTCTATCTGGGCTGTGAAGGAGTTTTGTTCCCTGTCATAGGTACACAATAGCTGTCATCCTCGGTGATGATAGCTGTTATCCTCTCCAGTTACCCGCTGATCTCCTCTAGATTTGCTTCGCTTGGGTCAGTTGGTTCGAATCAGCAAAGAATTACTCTGTAGCGTTCCAAGTTCGCTGAAGCGTAGCTTTTTCGGAGAGGGATCGAAAGCTGGATTGGAGCGAGTGAGATGGTGGTCAAGATTGCTATATGGTCGCTGGGAACTGTTGGGCCTGGCTCGCTATGGGAGTTGAATGGAAAGTCGTCACTTGTCATGATTATGTCGGGCTTTGTTGCTGCCCGAGAGGTGATATAGGTGGGGAAATCCTGTCCTATCCTCTGGATGTTCTTCCGTCCCAAAATCATTTCCAAGTTTTTCCGTAGTTGTTAGTGTTACCATAGCCAGCCGTTTGGTATCTGGCGTTGAGGTCGCCCACAAGCAATGCCATTTTGCCGTGGCCGCACAGGGTCTAAAAATTGTTGAGGGGCAGATACGTTCTTCAAGGAGGTTGATTTGCTCCCGCTATCACGAGGTTGCCAACTAATATGGGCAGTTCTATTTCCACGAATGACTCGTCCAGTTCTGGAAGGTGCCTGAACGAGATATTCCTTTTGATTGCAACAGCAGCATCGTCAAACCTTTGTTGAGAAAGATTCTTTGTGACAACTCTGTAGCGCGGTCTTTATTTGAAAAGATGTGTTGATGCCGTGCTCCGTAATTAAGATGATGTTGGGGTCGAGCACGTGTAATATGTTCTCATACGCGGTTGCTTTTCCCTCCTATCCATTTATGTTGAGCGTCACAATTTTCAATCTGTTGTTCGAGTCTCCATTCTTTTTTGCTGGCTCCTAATGTTTCCTGGTGGTGGGATGCTTTTACCTGTTCGCTTTCTTCTTCAACTCTGCCGTGGTAAGCTCTTCAAATGCTTCTCTGTAGTGTTTACAATTACGATTCAAGAGGGCCTCCTTGACTATTTCCTCTTCGAACTGTGCATCGAATTCCCACTTATAGTATTTCTTTTTGATGGCGACCAATATTTTGTTGGCATCCCTGTCCTTTGGGAAGAAGAAACTGCTCTGAGATGCGTAAATTGAGACGTTAATCTCGTCAGAATCTATAGGTCTTTTGTCCTCCCGTTTTGTTTTTTCCCGGTGTCCATCTTTGGGCATGACCTTTGAGTCCGAAGAGTGCGAGGTGTCTGTGAAATCCGAAGTTTCCGTTTCTTCCTTCTGCAGGTCAAAATTTTTGTAGGCTGTTCGTTTTGTATTTTGAGGTAAGTTTTATTAATCTCTGTCTCGTAGTAAGCTGCCTTTGCGACCTGAGCGTAAGTTTTATTTTCCTGCTTAAATCTTTTTTCATGGGGCAGGCCATTCCCATAGATCGGTGGCGTTGCCCGTAATTTGCGGACTTCTCGCGAGGGCTCTGGCAGTTCTTCCAGTGGTGACCAGGTTCGCTGGACTTAGAACATACCTCTTGGGTGTCTGGATAGGGTGGAACTCCTCACTCTCGATCTGGTCCACGCAAATCCTGGCGTTAAAGAGCAGGAGCCCAGACTCCTTCGCTTCCCTGGCCATGGATTTGGCTGCAAAGATAACCTTAAAAACTAGGGTATAGTCCGAGTTGTCCCTTTTTTTCGTGAATTTGACGATCTCAGTGACCTTAGCCCATTGATGGTTCTTAATAATCTCATCTTTAGAATGCTCTTCAATCCGGGGTCTAATATCCTGCAGATCAAGCTTCTGTGTGTTTGGATCTGGGTAGGGATTGCTAGCTACAAGCCGAGCTCGCGAAGGACCTTGACCGCTGCTTCCTTCGTCAGGGCCTCCACATCTTTTGCCGTTTCGCATATAGTAACATATCCTGTGGACACCTATAGTAGCCTGATCAGGGGTATTTTAAGTCGACCATAGACAACTTCAAAGACTTTGTCTCTGCACGGTCTGGTGTGACCGATAACTGGATGTGCCGCCCCTCGAGGGTATGGTTATCAGAACTGCAGCCTGTATATATAATGACGGGTATTACTTCCCTCAATGGTCGAGCCTGGCCTCCCGGGGTAGAGAGGGTAGGGGCCCTCTAACCCCCGAAGTTGCAATCCTGCCCCTTGTCCGCGTGCTTCAAACGCCGAGTTTTACAGTGGGCTACTCCTTAAACCTGATTTCCTCGGTGCCCCCAATTATGCCTATCGTAGAGGACGGCATAGTTGGGACGAGGCGGCTAGATGAAGGGCAGTTCAGTTCAATTCAAATCCTTTACCCCGGTGAGGGGAGTGCGGGGGGAGATTAGTTCAGCATATGTCGAATAATCAGTGCTCTATAAATGCCCTTCTTGAAATCCCCGTAGGGAAACATGAATAAATATTTACGTTTATAGGCAGGCTCCTTTATCGGCGAATAATGTCTTCGAGTATGCTTGCTTTATCCAAAGTCAAAAGCTCAGATCAGGATCGGGATAGTAAAGGAGGTGAAGATGTAGGAGAGAGATAAAAAGATAGAGAAATTGTGTCTGGTGTGTTTGTTTAAGAGATGGTTATGAGTGACAGGTGATATAGGGCGATGATTCGGTGAAGGTGATAATGATATAGTGAATTGTGCTAGGTTGCTTGGCAAACGCTTTCGTTTTGCATTTATTTTGCTTTGTATTTTTTTAGGTTTTAGGTTTTTAATTTAAGCATTGCAGCCTTTGTTATCAATTTTTCCTCTGAGCTCTTTATTTGAGGGGACGTTTTTGAAATTTCAGTCGTTTTGTAGTCCTATATTTATATACTCTCTATACTTCCTTCTTTGTATTTCTCATTACTCTTTTCTGGCCGTATTCTCTTTAGTGTATCATTCTTCGTTAGTTGTCAATATCGGTGTTTTTTTGTTCGGTAGGTCACTTTATGTTATTTATAGAATTGGTTTAGTTCAACGTTGTATTCTTCTTGCTTCCGTCAAATCTCTTCCTGTATTTTATCTGACGGATTTCATTGTTTGGTACGACTATTATTTTTTTATTCTTCCTAGGGTGAAGTTTAATTTAATTTTAACCACAGGTTTATGGCTAGTTCGTGGAGTACAGTATTCATAGGTTCAAGTTCGGTTTGTTGAGGTATGGCCAAGTGTACGTGAATATGCGCAAACAGGCACTAAGGTAGACCAAGCAAGGCGACAACTGTTATTGTTTCTAAGAGTGCGATTTAAAACATAGCGGCAGCTGCTACACCAAGGAATATAACAAAAACCATGACAAAAATAGACTTTTAATACACACGACAAAAAAGGGACACAATAAATATATATATATATATATATATATATATATATATATATATATATATATATAATGCGTCTTTCAACAAGGACGCTCGAGCTTTGTCAGGTGATAGTGGCCATGTTGTTAAAGCGACATCTGGCAACCTCATTGTGAACTGTTCAGTAGTACTTAGCAACTCACGATGGAAGGTTATAGCGTTGAACAGCGTGTGCAAATCATTATATGTTATTATCAAAATCAGTGCTCCGTTCGAAAAACGTTCCGCGCGTTACGTGATTTCTATCCTCGCCACAATCATCCTGCTGAGCCCACTATTCGGCGCTTGGTGGCCAAATTCAAGGCAAAAGGGTCGATCAAAAATCAGCCAACACTCGTACGTCGCCGAAACGCAAGGTCTGCTGAAAATATTGCTGCTGTAAATGAGAGTGAACGGGAAAATCCGAGGCAATCAATTTCTCGTCGTTTACAAGAACTTAGCTTTAATGCGAGTTTAGTTTGGCGAATTATGCGTAGTAACTTGGGTCTGCACCGGTAAAAAATCCAACTTACCCATGAACTTAAGGTAAACGACCATAGACAACGCCGTGTGTTAGTTGATTGGGCTCTAGAGCAGCTGGAAGTTGCCCCAAATTTCCCCCAAAAAATCATCTTCAGCGACGAGGCCCATTTTTGGAAGAATTGATTTGGGAACAAGCAATATTGTCGGATTTGAGACGGAAACAATCCACATGAGATACACCAGCAACAATTGCATCCCAACAAAGCCACTGTTTGGTGCGGAATTTTGTCTAACGGAATCATTGGTCCGTATTTTTTGGAGAACGAAGGTGGGATTGCCATAACCGTCAACGGCGAGACCTACAGATCAATGATAAGTAACTTCTTGTGGCGTCAACTGGATCATATGCCTGATATAACTACTGAGGACATGTGGTTCCAACAGGATGGCGCTACATGCCAGACTGCGCCAGCTACGATAACATTTTGCACCAGCGATTTCAGGACAGGGTCATCTCGCGCGTGGGTGACGTCAACTTGACACTGAGATCATGTGATTTAACGCCATTAGACTACTTTCTTTGGGGCTACCTTAATTTTCAGGTCTATGCAAATAATCCGCAAACATGAGATGTCCTCAAGGTCAAGATAACGAACACCATCCAGCAAATTCAGCCAGATTTAAGCGACAAAGTCATCGAAAATTGGGCCTCCTCAATAAGTTTCACCAAGCGAATCCGAAGCGGACATTTGAACGACGTCATATTCCACACTTAATGCGATAAAATGTACTATCAAATTTAAAATAAATAAAGTGCATATATTACACAAAACTTGTTTTATTTGCATTTAAAAATCGAGTGACCTTATTGAAAGACCCTTTATATATATAAATGGTACATAAAATGAGACGGACTTAAGCTCCACTTCTAGTTAGGTAACCGTAGTTAGGGAATGGCTATTATGGGAGATTGGAGTTAATGAAGGGTATACTTAGTTTGAACTCAAGAGTAAGGTGGGACAAACTGGGGAGGTCTTTGTGACCTTGATTACTTACGGGGGTGGGGAGTAGCCACGGAACCCACAGCGGGCGTGGCTACTCTTATCTAACTCGCGTTTGCGAGATGCGGTCCTCCTGTGATCAGGGGGTCACCAAACGAACTTCGAAGGGGGGGGGAAAGAGAGATGAATTCTCCATATTTGGCTTAAGCGAGCTAATGGGCCTTTTGTCGTAAGAGGTCAGCAGAAGAATTTCGGGGAACGGCTTCTCCAATCCTTGATCTGAAAGCCAATGAGAAAGGCTGATGTTGCCTCACGAGATTCTACCCCTCAACCTGAAGACACAGGGGGTGATGTCCAGATCTTCAGTGGCATGCGACCGTCACTTACACTTCTTGGGAGAGAGCTCGTTGAAGTGCACTCCTTTCGGGAAAGTCTCGTCTTACCAAATCGATCCATCAGCCTGTAGCAGGGGCATATATACCTGGAGCTATTCAAAACAGAGGGAGAGATAGAAATCTTCTTAACCTTCGCTATCGGCGTGATGAATTCAGCGCCTCCTTACTAGAAAGTGTCAATGGCTGATATCAGTAGCCAGACGGGCAACAGTGGCGGGGAAATGAACGCGGTTCACGGCGAGGCTACAAATCAGTCTCCCGACCCGAGGAGGAAAGAGGGAGGTTAAGACGACCGGGAGGAAGCCTTGGTGTGAATTTCACGGGAACCTGGCGGCAAGTCAAACGAGGGAGAGGTCAGGAGGAGGGAGGGGGGATAGTAACGGCTCGTTTTCTATCCCGAGATACTGTCATAGGAGTTGGGGGAATAATATCACTCCACACGGTTCTTCTATGCAGTTCCTCGAATGTATTTCAGTCCTGCCTTTTTTTATTTCCAATGAATTTCGTTACCCAGTTTTGTACTCTTTGGGCCTTTCGTATCTGATTTTTACTCAGCATTTGAGTAGGTATTGTCGGATATAATAATTAAGAAGGGACGAGGGTTGTATATAATTTTCCTTTGTTATTGCTTGAAAAGTTATGAAATCGTAGTAGCGTTAACATTGTTGCTTTTGCTTTATTTACCTTTCTTAACAATTGGGAGACATACTCATTCGTCGTTAGCTTGAGTGCAAGGTTACCCCCTCTCTGTTGTAATGGTATTATTCCCCCTCGACTTTAATTGTGGCTGTTTTCCTTCGATTAATTGGAATAATGCTGAATTTGTTTGTGTTTGTTTTAATTTTGTTTCATTTTTCGAAATCGTGTAGGCTTTTGATTTCTCTCACTGTCCTTTGTGCGATATCTCTTGGGTCTTGTCTATTACTTGAGATAATTTGTGTGATGTCATCCGCTAAATGGATGTATATCGCACACTCATCCGTTGATTGGGGTAGGTCATGGGTATATATGCTATATTTGGTTGGGAAGAGACGCCCTCATTGTAAACCGGGGATCCATACCTCATCGAAAGCCTTGGCAAAGTGTCGGAGTATGACGTTCACTCTGTTGCCCTGCGCTATTTCGATGGCAAGTTTTTCCGTTATTACTGCCAGCGTTGTTTTCGTCCCTCCCTTACTCCTGAACCCATTTTGTTGTGAGTTATATAGGTTATTTGTTTCAAGGTTTTTTATTAATCTTTCCTCGAGGAGCTTTACGAGGAGTTTCCCGAGAAACTCGACTGGTGAGATTGGGCGGTAGCTTTCGATTTGGTGTTTTTGTTTACCCGGTTTCAGCAGGAAGATCATCATTGCTGTCTTGAAGGCGTGAGGGTAGTATCCAAAATTCACACAGACATTAAAAATCCTTAAGATTGCTTTGTGCACGTTGTTTGGAGCCACTTAATCCTGATGCCCTTTGTTTAAACGACTTGACTCTGTCAAGTACTCTTCCACTGGGAAAGGCATTCCCTCTTCCGAGCGGATGGGTCTTCCCTCGTCAATCTGTGCGTATGGTTTTATGTTGTTTTGTTGGTTCTCAATTGTTCGAGCTATTTTCTCTTCGTAATCTCTAGCGAAGTCATGGTTTTCTAAAGTGATCATGCAGCTCTGCGTTTTGTTTCACTTCCCTTTATGTTACTTTGATTTAATTTCTTCTGGTTGGGTTCCTCGCAGTCTTCGAAATTGGGTCCAAAGTTTTTTTCGATCCCTTTTAATGTCCATTTTGCTGATTATATTATTCCATACTTGAATTGCTTTTTCTTTTATTATTATCCCCAATTCTCTTCTGATGGTTTTTAGCTGGTTATATTTTTCCATCGTATTACCCAGATCCGTTATTTCTCTTGTCAATATTTTAACTTCCTCTATTTTTCCTTTAATTTCATCGTCCCATCTCGGTGGCGGGAGGGTTCTGTATTCTATACTATGTGTATACATTGCGTCGGCTTTTATTATTTTTTTACTTATCTTATGTATCTCGGCCTCTATTATGTCGTTTTCTTGGTTTTTAAGGGTTCTGGTTATCTATGGACCAGTTGGTTATGTTGATTGATTTCTTTTGTGGTATCTTAGTTTGGATGGGAGAGGTGGATATAGTTGTGACCACACTAAGGTGGTCGGATGGGGTTGCGGACCCGGGCTCGGTATGATGATTGAGGTTAAAATTAGGGTTGGTAAGAACTATATCTGGGGTGTTGGAGGATTTGTTGGTTAGGAAAGTTGGGAAGAGTGGTCCTTCTCTTTAGACTATATTTCTTTGCACCAGTAGTTCTATGGTTTTGCCTGTGCCGTTCATATGGGTTGTGTATCCTGTCAGAATTGTAGAGCTTGCTCGGTGAAAGAGTTTAATAAAGTTGAGAATGGGTAAATACGAACGTCTATAGTAGATCGCCTATAGTCATTTAAATTTTTATCGCCAGGTAGGATTCCTCTAGATCTTTTATTTCTTTGTAGTGAATCCCAGTATTTATCCCTATCGATACACCATCATATCTGGCTTGGGTATGGTTGGCAGATATGATCCTATAATTTGGTATTTTTATCGCTTCGACTTATGAGTATATCTGAGTCTTCTTATCTAATTATATTTTAGTACATAATTCTCTACGCCATCCAGCCGTTCACGTCTAGCGTAAGTATTTTTAGTTTACGTTGGTACGTGAACATGATGGATTTAATTCCTGCTCTCTTTACCTGCTTTAATTTTCTCGGTTCTTGCTGGTGAACGGGTGCGGCCAGATTGTTTTTTCTTAAATTTGATCGCTAGAGATATTATAGCATGATCCAGGGATAAGTAAGATCATTTCCTGCTTGAGGGCATTGTGGAATTCTATCTCATCTGCATCTGCGTTGTAATCCCATTTATATCTTTTTTTTGTTTACAGGGTTTGGGTATTTAGTTGAAGTTTTGTTTTTGTCTCTCTTTCTCGATTTTTTGTGCAATTTTTGATAATTTGTTTTCTTTTTCTTTTTTATTTGCTTCTTTATTGGGTAAGAAATTTCAAGTGTCCCGTGGCCGTTTCCACAGTTCAGGCACTTTTGTCGGCTGCTGTGCTTTCGTCACACCGGTGGTCTTTGCTTCAGCATACAGAGCCGGTTTTCCCGTTGAATTGGCAATCTTTGGTTGCGTGCTGGTCCAAAGTGTAGCAATTTAAGCAAACCTAAATCAAAACAAACGTCTCTTTTTTTATCTAGTCCAGAGAGATCTTGGTGTAAAAGGCAAGCATGCCGTATTCTGCGGCTTTCTTTTCCATTTTTGTGGTCCAAAAGATGATTTTGAAGACGTGTTGATGTTCTTTGTCGTTCTGGTTTTTGAATTTCACGATGTCTTCAATTCTGGCCCAAGTTTGTTCCTTTTCTATTTTCTCTTTTATTTCCGTAGCTGAGTGGGCGCCGACCCACGGATCGAGCCTTCCTCATATGAAGGATCTTTTCGGTTGTTACAGTTTGGTGTGTATGGGGAGTGAGACCGATTTTTCTAATTTCTTCGTTGCGTTTTCACTTAGGAGGAGGTCCAGGTCTTTTTTATCTATGTCACAAGGTGCCACATATCCGTTATTGTTCTTTCAGCCTGAGTAAAATTACTCCTATCTTAGCATAGATTGTTTGTAGGGTCTTTTCTCGCTTAAGCTTTTCCTTCCCTGATAGGATACGAAGAGGTACCCTCTTCGCACCCCCGTGGAAGTCCATTATGGCTCGTGGGAAGCCCTCTTCTTGGCGGTCTGCTCTTTGGCTTCGTGCCTGTGCTTTCCCACTGCCTCCACAACCTTCGTTGTGGCCGGTGTAATTGTCTGAGTGAAAATGATGAATGGATGGGGTGATGGAGCCGTGACAAGACAAAACAAAGTAGTATAGAAAGAAAAGCCGAGGGATTCCTGTGTATATCCAGGAGGTCGTTTCAGTCGAAGAGGAGCGGTTCGGAAATTAACTCAAGAGGGGATAGGAAGAGATTAAAGGCCGGTGGCTATACATCGGTGCTGAGTATATGACCATGTTATGTGATAGTATCGTTTTTGGACGGGCGAGATTGGAGGATCGGTTCGGGATCGGCGGCTTGCCTAGATCGTGACGACTTGGTGGCTTAGTAGCTGGGACACTTTGGCGCGGAGGCGTCTTTTAGAATCAAGGAAAACTTATTGTGATGCTGCTATTTAGGTGTACAGTGGTTCTGGCAGCTGTTGGTTTCTTGCTGATGGGAATTTGCACTCCCAAACAAACAGCACTATACTGTATGTGGTGAACGTGGTTGTAAATAAGGTCTCTCTCGAGTGTCCCCAGTTGACGGCTTAGTCTAGTGAAGGTGTATGTTTTTAGAGGAGCGAGTTCTTTTGTGTCCTGAAGTGTCGACATTCTCGTGTAAAGAGGAGAGCGACAGACGTGCTTCAGAGCGGAGTTCTGTATGCGCTGTGCACTCCTCTGCCAAATGTGGCTTGCAGCCATTAGTATAATTTTTGCATATGTAAGTATTGTATAGGTTTAGCTGCATCTTTCTACTGCTGAGGTAAAACCTCTTCAGTATGTTGTTCGTTCGTTTGGCTTTGGCTTGTTTGGTGTTTTGGTATGTGTGAAAATGTAAGTACTTGTCAAATGTTGCCCCTAGTATTTTTGTTAGGTTTGTATGTAAGTTTTATTGGGGCTGGTTAATGTTGTTCGGGTATGTGATCAAGTATCTGAATGTTTTTCATGTAGTGGTCTTGCGCTTCATCTAGTGTCATCTGTGTTTTTTGAGGATTGGTGGTTATGAGCCACGTATCCTCGTACTGTCTTTTCGTTTAGTATTATTTGTGCCTGGCGCGCAAGTGTGTCAGGGCGCACGCTGGTGACGAGAAAGGTATCGTCATCTGCATACGACAGTGTGTGTGTGTGCAATTTTCTTGAGGGCATGGAGTGTCATTTGTATCAATTATGAAAAGTGTTGATGCCAGTATGCTGCCCTGTGGCACCCAAGCGTGTGGGGTGAATGGGCTTGATTGTGTGTTGTTGTAACGTATGTATCATTCCCTATTCGCAAGGTAGTGCGATAGGAGCCTTCTGGTGCAGAGAGACAGCTCCGTATTGTTGGGTAGTTTCCAACGAAGCCCGCGTACCTCACTGTGTCGAAGGCCTTCTCGACATCCTTGCTGATAGTGAGTGTTTTTCTCTTTGATTGTCGTGCTTTTTGTATGATTTCATGAACCATAGTGATCACCGAGCTGGTAGACCGGCCCCTCCTGAAGCCCTACTGATAGGGAGAGAACCAGTTCCCTTCCTCTAGAAAGCTTCGTAGGTGGTTATTCTCTATGCGTTTTAGTAATTTGCCTAGTTGCTCTAGGAGAGAAATTGGCCTGTAACCGTTTAATAGTTTGAGGTCTTTGCCCTGTTTATGGAGTAAAATGTTGTGCGAGGCCTTGAATATTTTCAGCAAATATCCAGAGGCTAGAGATGCATTGTAGAGGTGTGTTAATGTTGTGTAGATGTTTTATGGCAAGTTATTAATCATTGTGGTTGGGAGGCCGGAAGGGCCGGTGCACGTTTACGTGTGACTTTGATCTAGTGTTTGGTTTCCTCGATAGTGACTGGGGTAGTTAATGTGGTTGAGTTGTTGAGCACCTCCATTTCGATCAAGGGGGCCGGCTCCTGTTCAATGGCATGGAGCCTGCACCATTCCTGAACAAGCTGGAAGTGATCTTGTGCGTGTGGTTTGGGTTGGCTATGTGAGTGTACTAGGTACCAATGGGACCTGAATGCCTCGAGGATATCATTCGCGTTTATGAGTGTCTGATTTTTTACTTGTAGTTTTATGGGCTGAGGAGCGTCCGTTCCCATAATACTCCGTATGCGCCGCCAGAAGAAGGGGGAGGCAGCGCACCAAGCTTTTTCTACCGTGCGGATGACCTCGCCCCACTGATGGTTCCTGTCCAGCAGCACGCACCGGGTGATGTGGGCACGAAGGATTGTGATATTGCGTTGTCGTGGGCCTCTGCCATAGTGGTTGTTGTATATCGTAATGAATCTTTTTGTATGTATGGAGAAGGTGAAGTGTTTTATGCGTTTGTATGTTTTGCGTGGCATGGCGTGTAGGTGTCGCGGGCAGTATTATGGTGTCTTTGATTGCCTTCCAGTTGTCGTCTAATTGTGAGGATCTGATGTCATAGGGGTTGAAGTTATGTAGTGTGTGTGTGGTTATGTGGTTACCGAACTCTACCCAGTTCGTGTTATTTTAGTCATATAAGGATGATGTGGGAATTAGTATAGGACAAGTAGATATTAGAAGGCATATGGGGATGTGGTCAGATAATACATGGGGACCCGGGGCTATGTTTGTGTAGAGTTTTGCGGCGTGGTCGTTACAGAGGACGACGTGCGGGGGTGAGGTCCCCCCACGGTGAACGAAGAAGGTGGCGAAGGCGTGGCAAATGTGTTCACAGTGAAAACGCTGCAAGGCATGGACCAGGTAGATTCCCGCTTCATTTGTAGTGTTGGGATGATGTGCGTTTATGTCCCCAAGGAAGAAAAGTGAAGGAATATAGTTTGATAGCGCCGGATTGGGACATCAATGTGTAACTGTAGACGGGGTTGTCTGTAGTGTGTATAATTAGGATTAGTCCAGTGTCTGTGTCTATTTTGCAGGCTATGAAGGAGTTGTCTGTGGTGTCTACGAGGGTATGTTTATTTGGCATTTTATTAGGATCGCCGAGCCTAATTGTAGTGCCTGTGGGGTTTGATATTTGTAATAAGCTGCAATGTGGATCCTAGTGAAAGGAGATGAAGACTGGTAGCTTTCAGGAGTTTAATGTCTGGATACTGTAGCGTATACCACGCCAACTGCGTACGTTTATTTGTACTACGCTCAAGCGACCTATTCTGGGCGAGAGCGTAGGTGTCGTAAACTTTTCTTGAGCTCCCTAAGTCCTGACTCTCTATGAGGGATCGAGGGGCCGCAGCGACTTTCAGGCTTTGTATTTTTTGTGTTATGTGTGTGAGGAGGGGGGTTATACGTTTTGTCAGCAAGGTAAGGTTAGTAGGTGGGGTGGTTTTAGGGGTGTGGATAGGTGCAGGGTGTGTTTGTTTGGAGGGGCTGGGGCTGGAAGTTGTGGAGGAGTTGGAGGTGTGGGTAGATGTGGGTGCAGGTGCCAATGTTGAGGGTGTTCGTTTTCTACTGGAAGCAGAAGCTGAAGTGGTTAGGGGTATAGGGGCAAGAGTCAGGTTGGAGCAGAGGAGGAGAGAGTGGAAGCCGGAGCGGGTGGTGAACGTGTGAGGACAGAAGATGGAACAGGAGTTGGAGTGGTCATGGATAGAAGGGCAGAAGGAGGCAGAGTGGGGAGAAAGGCGGAGGAATTGGAAGCCGGAGCGGGTCGTGAAGGGGTGAGAACAGAAAATGGTGCAGGGGAGCGGACAGAGAGATGGGGGTCGTTAGGGGGATCGTGAAGGATGCCGGAGGGTGTGTGTGGAGGGTTTTCTGTGGGTGGCAATGTACAGTGGTCATGCGTGGTCTTTGAATGTTTGTTGGGGTGGCCTTCTGTTTAGGTGGAACTAGTAGGTGTTAAATATTGACTACGGAATGACAATGCGCTCTATTCCATTAGGCTCGAAGAGCTGGTTCACAATTTGGCATAGAGAAAAAAGTCACGTCCAGCCCAATCTTGTGGAAGCCGTGAGAGCATAGTGTTTGTTGGTGGCATGTGTGAAGTTTGCACCTGTGTAACTACGGGCGGAGTATATGCAATTCTTTGCTCCGCAAGTGGCAGCGAAGGATCTTGTGAGGAGCGGTGGAGCGAGGAGCAGGCATAGTTTGTGTAGGGTAAGGGGGTGAATTGTGGTCTGCGCTTCTCCGAAATTGCCTAAGCCCGTTTTTCGGCAAGATATGGACACTTAAGGTTAACTGTGGTGTGATTACCACTGCAATTTATGCCCAAAAGTGTTGTGTTGGTACAGAAAGTGTGAAAGTGACCTTTTTCACTGCATTTTGAGTAGATCTGTTCTGCTAAACAATTGTTTGTTGTGTGCTTTGCTTCGTAGCAGCGGAAACATTGTTGAAGGCGTATGTTATGTTGTTGCTCGATTGCTTGGGGATGTGTGAGTGTGCCCAGGACTTTGATGCCCTGGTTGATTATTTTGTCTGCATTTTATTTGACTACGATGGTTAGTTCCGCCCATTGTTTAGTGCGGTTGTAATGTAGTTCGCGGATGATATCTGTGCTGTATTCTGACTTGAGCTCGGCCAAAAGGTCCTCATCTGTGAACTCCTGCTATAGTGGCTTGGCAGGGCGAATCCGTACCTGGTGTCGACGAGTAATTGCATCTGGCAGCAGCGTGTCATGTTGCTTCTCTGCCAGCGTGTTTTTTGCGCTTGTATGAAAATTAAGGGTACCCGTGGATTTCCATCGTGTTTATATGCGAAACGGTTTGAGCGTTATTCATTCTTTTAAATGTATAGTGACGCTGATTGGACAATTATTTCAGCGCTTGAGTCTAAAAGCTGATTGCCAATTTTTTAACGCTTAGGTCTGGACTTTTTGGACTTTGGACTTAAAAAGTGGAGAAATTTAGGGAGAGAAAGAGAGATAGTGAGAGAGTAAAGTGGGGAATTTGGGTGAGTTTAAAGAATAGAGGTTGCGTGGGAGACAGAATGAATAGGTCCCTGGTGAAAGGGTATCTCTGCCTGTTTAAGTCCTTCATTTTGGGTGTATTTTGTGTGGGGGTTTTGTGTTTGTTTGTTTTTTTGTTTTTTTTATAAACTATAAAATTTATAGTTTATGCTAATTAAATTAAACTTGTTAATTTAATTAGCTTATATACGATCTTATGATCTTATTGGCATTCAAGCCTTTATTTGAGGTGGGGGTTTTGTTCCCGCTATGGGGTTGGAAAACGTTTTCTAAGTGAATTTTAGCTTTTGAAATTTCTTCGCAATTTTTTTTAATAATAGGTAATCTTAGTGATGATATGTGAATTTATATTTAAGAAACCTGAGCATTACATTAGTCGTTTGTTGGGATTTGTCGATTTGTCATAGGGAATTTGGAGTTGTAAGTCTGTGCCTTACTACTTCATGTTCTTTGATTTGTATGTATGCTCTCCTCTCCGTTATATAGTCGAACAAAATCCTCTCAAGAATGGGGTTGAGGACTACTCGAAGGATCTTAAATTGTAGGCCTCTCTTTTAAACCTTATCAAAAGCTTTTTTGACATCGCGGAGCACAAGGTTGGCATGCCTTTTGTCTGTATTGATCTTCGCAAGCTGTTCGGTGACAGCTAGGGCCGTTTCAGTACCTCTTTTCCTTCTGAAGCCGTGTTGCTGTTCATTATGCAAGTTGGTTTCATCGAGAAAAGAGTTGACTCTGTTAACCAATATCTTCTCGAAGACTTTGCCAGCAGATTCTAAGAGAGATATCGGTCGAAAGCTGGTAGGGCAGTCCGGAGGCTTCCCGTCTTCAGGGATTAAAATCATCTTGGCCAATTTCCACTGATCGGGGAAATAGCCGGTGTTCAGAGCGGCGTTGATGATGTTGAGAAGGTCACTCCAAACGTTAGGCGGGGCCTGGATGAAATTCTCGCGGGTCAGCCCCGTAATACTTGGAGCTCTTTGACGAAAGGACTTTAAAGTAATAGAGAGTTCTAGAGCAGTTATTTTACTGCCATAGCCCTCCATTAATCTTTCTTGTGACATACAGTGGTGAGGAGAGGTTTTGTGTATTTGTGTGTTTAACTGTTGCATTACGTCAGTTTCGAATTAGAGGTCGTATTTGTCATTTTCTTCCGGGGTAATTTTGAAGATTGAAGACCAGAAAATTCTAAACTTTTCTTCAATCTCTTCCGTCTCAGTAATTGTTTGGCCATTGTGATTAATAGTGATTTTTGTTTGGGGAGGTTTTCCTTTAAGACGTTTAACCGTCTGCCAGAACGTGTGTCCTTTTCTATGTCGAGTCTGTCTATTGGTCTACTGATTCGTAATTAGTGTCTGGAGTTCATCCTTAATTTGTCTTAGTCTTGTGTAAGCATTGCGTTTGGGGCCTATCAGTGCTACTACATTGGACAGGTCCCTATATTCTTGGACCATGGCTCTTATGGGATGGATCTAGGGGGGAACTAGAAGGGTTTTATAATTGATACGGGAAATCCTATTTTGATCAGCTTTGATTAGGTAACCAGCTCCTCATCTATTTTTTCTAGGTTAGCATCATATAAGTGGTCGGGGATGTAATTTAAGAGGTAAATTATATAATTTTTCCAGTTGGCTTGCTTGTATGTTTGGTGTTCTGGGAGATTAATTTGAATGTGATTTACTCCTATTGTAATTTTGATAGCCTGGTGGCCTTTCGAAATGATGGGGCCTGGTTCAATGTAGTAATTGTAAGGAAACCTGATACTAGATAAGACTTCCCGGTGTGTAGTATTCTCTCTTTTGTAAATGGGAAGATAAACTTGCCAGTATGCAGTATTTTCTCTTTTGTAAATGGAGGAACGAAATTCCCAGTGTACGCAGTCGGTAAAGGAGCTTCTCGAAACCGTGGAATCCTGTGTCGGGTATTAAGGTAAAGGGCAAATGTGATGGATGTTTTCTTGTAGCCACAATCGTGTAGGTTGCAGAGAGCGACATTGTTGAGTCGATGCTACTTAGAGCTTCTTTTGTTATTCTCCTTGTAAGACCTCGTAATGAAAAGAGTTCAGGTTTTTGGGGTTGCTGGACCAAACCTTTGCCGCTTTTACCGAGAACGCATATTCGGTAGCGTAGCTGGGTCCGAACTCTGATTGAGCGCTTAAAAGCTCGGAAGTTCAAGTTCAAGTTAATGAAAGTGATGAAATGTGTGGTAGGTTTTCATATTTGTGAATTGTTTACTAGTTTGCCCTGGTGTTGAGGGTATCAGTAGCATACTTTCTGCTTATTGTTTGTTTATTTTTTCTTTATCCTCCGTCAATAATATTGGTGACCAAGACGGCCTTTTTCGCCCTTTAACTTTTTTTATACGGTTCTACACTCGTCGATTTCAAGCCTTTCAAGTAGTTTTATTGCTAAGTGTCATGGAACGAACGGTGTACGCAGTTATACGCCCCCAGGCCTACTGGGAGACCGAAATTAAGGCTCCACCTGCTAGGCCAAGGAATATTCAAACACGGCTAAAAAATATACCTTACTAGGACTAAAGATTACATATACATACAGGGCAAGTTAAATGGCAATGCAATTAAATATTGACGGTTCATTGCTAAAAGGATTAACACTAACAATTAAGTTTGAACCGAGGGATAATTAATTAAGTAATATTTTTTACAATTATGCAAGTTCTAGGGCAAAGGGGATCCTTGAGGTTCGACGCAATAAAGGTGGGAGGAGCGTGACGAAGCAGGGGTTAAATCCCTTTTACCTTGATGTGTAGCGAGTAGGACCATGCAGGTAAGTTCTACTTTGAACTTATGGGCGTCTCACGGGACGCTGAATTCAACTTCGGGAAACTAAGGTTGGGGGCCTCTTGTCCTTAAGAGGCAAACGGAGGGTGCTTCAGGGATGGCTTTTCCGATCTTTAAAATACGAAGACGTGGTGAGAAGGGTTCAAGTGCGCCTAACTATTTCCACGAACAACACTGAGTGACGAATAGCTCTTCCTTGGCTCTTCGACAATCACTCAATGCTTCTCTAGATGAGAATGTAGTCGATTTCATCTCGACTAACGAAGACGTTAACCCTAACATACTGGATGGTGGCTTCAGAAACAATCTACATGTAAATTCTGAACTGTCGAATATATACCCCGAAATTATCTAGACGGGGAGAGAGATTCATCGCCAACAGACTTCCTTAATTGCCTTGGGTTGCTATAAGGTTCTATAGCGCGAAGTCGTGATACCCACTTAATAGTCTTTCCATTATTCGAATTTTCGCAGTATATAGGGCAGACGAATTTAGAGCGGTCAACGGCGAGCTGGGCTAGTCAGGGGAGGCCGGAATCCTTTTCTCTTTCATTCTTCCACACAAACTATTCTTTTCTCGTTTTATATGAGCATTTTTGCCTCTTTAATTTGTTCTTTATAACTTTATTATTTATTTATTCATTATTTTCTTTCCACTTAAATTTTATCTTGGGCACTTTGCCTCTTCAATTATGAGTAGTTGGAATGACTATTTATATAGCTATATTCTGTGGTTTAAGGATACTATGTATTATAAGTTATTATTCAAGAAGCAAGGAGAAATTATCCTTACCGTTCACCGTTTCGAGACGTTTCCCGTTATTTACGACGAAAGAAAGAATCCAGCCGAATATTTTCCATTATCCTAAGGAAGCTCGTTTGATCACTTAACCCAGCTGGCTACACAAGAAGAGCTCCTCTTTTCGCGCTTTAAATAAAAGGGGCATCTATCGTCCGAATAGCAATACCTATAGACGCTCTAATGTTACCTCTTTTTATGCCGTGTTTCTTAACTTCAGTTATTTTAGCTCCGACCCGAATGCTATTGAAATCAATCATATTTTCTATAATATTGATTATTATAAAATGTCCATACAATATTTTCATTAAGGAAAAAATTCATTCGAAGTAATATATAATATAGCATTTGTAATTTTTAAAACAGATATTTATAACAAGGCGCTCACGAAAATTCGACGGTCATTTTCAGAAATTTAACCGCTTTTATCTATGCAGGTGCAGGTTTCCAACGATGAAAGCAGTCAATTTCATTGATACCGGTTATTTGTGTTGGTAAGAGTTAAACAAAATAACAAATAGCCAGTGCATAAAATGCAACTCGAGGAAATATATTCACTATGCATGCATTCCTAAATAGATCAATATTCTTTTCTTTTATAATTAATTCCTTAGTTACAATTAATTGTTATGATTTAGTATATTGCAATAAGATTCACTCATCAGATCATATTAATTTGCCTGTGTTTTTTTCAATGTCCTACTCTTTACAAGGTCCATAATTTTTATTACTATAATTTGATATTATAATAATGGGAAAAATTTGTTTTTTACTAAAATATAAAGACGTTAACAGATGTAACCAATGATGGAATTTTCATTCGGTGAACAAACGAGGAAATAAATTTTCTTCTGTCTGGTTTCTCTGTATGGTTGTGAAAATATAGACAAAGAAGACAAAAGAGAAGAATAATTGCAGCTTTTGAGACCAGAAGAGAGAATGGTGAATTCTGCTACAACTTATCTCTTCTATATTTAAAGCTGCCCACAAAGAAGGTCATTCTTGATCAACATTATTGTGCTTCCATTGAAACATGGACCGACATTTTAGTTAGCTGAACTCTCTGTTAATTTTGCTACACCTTATCCCTTCTATATTGAAGGCTGCCCACAATGCAGGTCATTTTTGCTAAACATTATTGTGCTTCCATTATTGCGCTAAGAATAATCCACTTGGGCTGTTCAACTCCAGACAGTTTCTAAGTTTACTTTTATAGTGGTTATAAGAACTTTTTTATTTGGTGTATATGACCCTAGGGATTAGTTCTTAACGTACTCATCTGAAAAAAAATGGTTACACGTTTGTTAAATTGACAAAAATCTTAAGAATGCTTTGTTCGAGGCACATCCACAAATTATAGAACACTCAACCTAAGAAATATCAAAGAGGCTTAGTCAAGAGATCTTCTGTCAACTGTAAATGAAGGCAGTTATTGGGTTAAGCATAAATCTATTTCAACTTTCAATGGAAGAAGTTATTTGGAAAAAGCGTAGAGCACTTTCAAAACTCAATAGAGGAAGTTATTGGCTCAAACGTAAATCTCTGTTAGCTCTTAATGGAGGGAGTTATTGGGCCAAGCGTAAAACTCTGCAAACTCTCAAGTGAGGAAGTTATTGGGGGCAAGTGTAAAGATGTCAACACTAAAACGAAGTTGTTCTATTTGGCTAAGCGTAATATAATGATGTAAAAGGTACTTTTGAATTCATATGTTCAACAATTAAAGTGGAAATAAACAAGGCCTGATGACAGAAATTCGCGTGCTCTCAAGTAGTCTGATTTATGACCTTACAACCTTAAAAACTTTCAATAATTCCTGGACTAACCTTAGGAGGACTTTGTTAATTATATTATTCGAAAGAGAATGTAAAACAACATAAAGCTTTCATATTTTGTTAGAGTTGGCCGAATGGTTAGGAAGTTATTGATAAATAATTCTACGGGTAACCTTGGGAGTAGTTTTTGTAATTATATCATTAGAAAGAGAATGGAAAACAACATAAGGTTCTCAAACTTCGTTAGTATCTGCCGAATAGTTTTGATGTTGTTGCCAAGACAAAATAATAACCCAAGATAACCTATGGTGTTGGTGGTGTAGGTGTTGTAGGTTGTGGTGTAGTTGGTCGTGGTGTAGGTAGTCGTGGTGTACGTTGTATAGATGGTGGTGGTGGTGTAGGCAGTATAGGTGGTAGTGAAGGTTGTGGAGGTTGTGTATGCGGTGTAGGTGTTAGTAAAGGTTGTATAAGTGGTGGTGGTGTAGGTGGTGTAGGGGTGGGGTGTAGGCGGTGTGTGGGTGAAGGTGTAGGCGGTGTGGGGGTGTGGGGGTGGAGGTGTTGGTGGGGTCGTGTTTGTGGTATAGTTGATTGTAGGTGGTGTAGGTGATATTGGTTTATGTGGTGAAGCTGATGTAGGTGGCGTAGATGGTGTAGGTAGTGGTGGTATCGGTGCGAGTATTGGGGGTGTAGGTGGTATAGGTGTGGGTTCAGGTATTAGGGGTGTAGGTGGTATATGTGTGGGTAGTTCAGGTGCTATAAGTGAAGGTGGTGTAGGTGTAAGTGGTGATGGTGTGCTGTAGGTGGTGTAAGGGTTGTAAGTGGCAGTAGTGTGGGTGTAGGTTGTGGAGGTGGTGTCAAAGGTGTAGGTGACGTAGGTGGTAGTGGTTTAGGTGGTAGTAGTGTAAGTGGCGGTAATGGTGTAGGTGGTGGTGGTATAAGTAGTGTTAGTGGTGTTGTATATGGTGGTGCTGTAGGTGGTGGTGTTGGTGGTGGTGTTGGTGGTGGTGCTGGTGGTTTAAGTGGGAAGTGGTATAGGTGGAGGTGGAGGTGGTGTAGGTGGAGGTGTTGTAGGTGGCGGAGGTACACGTGGTGTAGGTGGTGGTGGTGTAAATTGTGTAGGTCGTGATTCTAAAGAGAATATAAACAACATAATGTTATAAAATTCGTTATAATCGGCCGAATAATTACAATATCACTATAAAAATAAATCAAAACGGGGACCGACCGACTGACCGACCGACCGACCGACAAAGTTATATGTAATGATGGCGGTAATTCTTTTCGTAAGACATGATGTCGGTAAGTCTTTTGGTAAGACATGATGCCGGTAATTCTTTTGGTAAGGCATGATGCCGGTAATTCTTTTGGTATGACATGATGCCAGTTATTCTTTTGATAACGCATGGTAAAGGAAATTGTTTTAATGGAAGAAAAGGCTTTGCTGTTAGACGCTAATGAAAATTGTTTTGCTCTAAGCCATGATGACTTAAATTGTTTTGTTGTAAAATATGTTGAAGGGAGTTGTTTTGCTGTAAGACATGGTGACGGAGATTGTTTAGTTTTAGACATGGTGATGAGAAATGGTTTGTTGCAAAACATGGTGACGGAAGTTCTGTTCTTGTCGCTGTAGTAGTAGTCGTAGTGGTTTGTCAACCTGCCTTTATCAAAGCGGATCCTTGTTCTGTATAATGAAAGAGATATAAAGGTCAGTATGACAAGCTCTGGTAGGCCCTAGGGCACTAGGGTACCGGTCCTCTTTAGGGAGAGTTGTCAGAAAGTATTATGTTGTGTCCCTAAACAGAGTACGGCTAGGAACCTTCGTCGATTCTAGTTTGGGGGACAAGTTTCGTTTCAGAGGTATGTAGATATGGATACCTATCGGCAGGATTACTTGGAACAGAAAGTTGTGTGTGTGTGTGGTGTGTGCTACGAAGACTGGAAAGGAAAGAAAGCAATGTTGTAATTTGCTATTTGTGTTATCTACTCAGCCGAGTACAGGACTGAGCACAAGGCGTCTACCAATTGTTAGCCAGATCTCTCTACCTGCCCTGACGTTTTAGTCCGTTCTTGCCGGGTTTGAACCCGATACCGCAATGTTGGCAGATCAACGCCGTATCCACTCGGCTGGCAAAATATCTTGTTTTCTTGTAAGATTTGGTAATGGGAATTGTACTTGGTGATGACCTAAGGCACTGATTAGTAAATGGAGTAAATAATCATGGATTGGGTAACGGAATATGTTGGTCTTAGCATGCTCTTATACGCTACATTATATTTGCACCATTTCCTGAACTTCTCCCTTATTTCTCTATGTTATCTATGTTGTGTAAAAAAAAATCACTTCACTCATTCATTCTTGTTTGGACTTGAACTTAATTGTTCTTCTTTACTTCTTGGTTAAATGAACCATCCTATCTACTCCGTTTATAAACTTAAAGTGGCTTACTCTGTATCGTTTTGGTCTTTAAGAAAGATACATTTAAACAAACCCAACTCAGGATATCTACTTCTTTGGAAACCCACCGTCCTGAACCTGTAATAACCTTTTTGTTGTAGATCTAAGTTAATCTTTTCCATCGCTCCTAAAATAAACAAACAAAATGACCAATTAAAGAGTTTAAACAATAGTTGATAAGGCGCTATCAATATGAAAAATAATAATTGCCGTTCTATGATTTCCAAAAATTAGGCAGATGTTTTATAAATAAAACAGAATAAATCTACTTACCAATAACTGTCAGGTTAATTTTAGTGTAAGCTGAGGGCCGGATCTTATAATCCACCCGGCATGTGAATGTCCCCTCATCAGCAATCTTGACATCTTCTACAACGAGAGTTGGAGGATCGGAATTAATCCTGAACGAAGCTCTCAAGCCCAAATAGGTAGAATCAGCCCATCTCACACCTTTGTGGAAGGGACCATTTCGTGTGTCATAGCTGAAAGTAAGAAGTACATTAGGTCAGACGTGCAAGTAAATAAAACCAATGCAGATACAATAGGTATTAATTCCCATAAAGGACGAATATCAAAGCTTCTTAACGCATCAGTTTGTTATGAGAATCATCAAGGGGTTGATTAGGTGTATCAGGTAGAACCCTGACTAAAATAACAAAGGAGCAATGCATGACCTTCTAACTTTAACGCTACAAGCCATCTGCTTTAATTGAAAAAAAAAACAATTGTCCTGGAGAGTTGCTCCATTCCGGTATGTAGAAAAAAAGTAGTTTCAGGATATTAATTACAAATGTCCCTATTTACAAGACTTTTTATTCAATACGTTTTATTCTTATCTCTAAATAGTTGCCTATCTCATAATCCACATTTCCTAATGTTTGCCCTAAATTCGTAGTTTCCTATTATTCGTCTTGAGCGTTTCTATGGTTTCAAGATTTGTGTCGTGAAAAATAGGTTGTATCTAGTATCTAAAATAAGAGTATATTGTGATTGACATAAATGGTGCACACTCATAGAATAAGAAGTAAATATTGTTCGTTTGTGTTCATATATACAAGAATTAGTATAAAAATTGAAACCCTTCTTTAATTACTAGTTTTCATTTATATTATGAAATTGCCCGTATTTTAGTACTAATACCAGATTGAGCATTTTGACATTATCTAGGCTAGAGAAATTTCAACCCATTCTTGAGCCAAACATGCCTCAGCTCTTTTAGAGATGCTGAAGGAGGAAATTGGCTACTTAGTTGCTGCTCTAATAAAATAAAAATGTTCAAATGTATTAAAATCTGGCAATTGCAAAAGTCAGTTCAAGTGTTCAACGTGATATAATTGCATTTAATTCACTTTTTTAACAACTCTCGCAGTATTAATCGATGCATTATCCTACTGAAATATAGCTCGCCAGTAGTAATGAGCTTTTGTACAAAAAGAACAGATACTCTCAAGAGTCCAACATGCACGCAGTACTACTACTGGACTAAGAGAATCCCATTATATTGTGTCACATACTATCATCAATCCACCTCACAGTTTAAACTTTGCAATGAAATAATCAAGTTCAGATCTTTTTTCAGACGTCTTCAAGACGTTGCAATAATTTTAATTCAGATTCGTTCCAATGTACCACATTCTTCCATTAGTAAATTGTGCAATTAATATGGTATCTACACCATTTTTGTAAGACTCTCTATTTTAATTTGTGTTAGCAAAGGCTTGGGAATTGATGACCTTCCATAATAACCGGCTTCGTGAAGCTTGCGAAGAACAATTTTTGTCAAAATATAACTTGTTAAATCTTAATTATGCTTTGTATTCACCTTTGAATCTGCGGGCCTATGATTCTAGGATAACATGCTGCTTAAAATTCCAGGCTGTCTCCGCAGAGTTTTTTCTTTTCCCCGCAATAATTTTTGTGGAGCTTGTCTTTCTTTGATTTTCATAGGCACTCAGGTTCTTAGAAACAGTTTCCTTGCAAACATCAAACATTTAAACGGTTATTCGTCACTGATAGTCCAGCTATTTTAGTTCATGCTATTTGTTCTCTACCATTTTTTGTGCAACGCTCGTATATCTCTAATTTTAAGGATCGTATTTTCTATTTCTTCCATCAATTCTTCTGTTTCTCGGTAGCAATAGTGTTAAAATACACATTGTTGGCTCTCGGAGCAAATTACTTGCTCTCTTTTTGAGTGTGGGAGGGATAGCACTCACTGTTTCGCTAACTTTACCTACATCCCGTACTATATACCATTCACACATTTTTATATCTTTTATTTCAACATTCTTTATGAAACTGTCCTCATAAACTACCTGTGGGGGATGCACTTTCAAGTTATAATTAAAAAAAGATATAGATGGATTCTTAAATAAATCCCAATTCTTTCTTCAATGTAAATAAATGCATCCAAGTTGAGAGCATATATCGACTTGATCGTCTGGTTGGAATTTGGGCAGCACAGGTAAGTGACACCAACCTGAGAAAAATTAGTAATATTTGGGGTCGAATTAGGTTGAAGAAGAGTTGTAGGAAGGTATAAGAGGGGAGGAAAACAATCAAGTTGTAAATAATAAGTGCTTTCTAAATTCACACTCAGAGCGCTCTCAAAATATTGTTTCGTCGTAGCTTATCCAGGATTTCAAGATACTTCAATGTATCATCAGATAACTTCTATCTTTCTAACTCTTATTGGCATTCTTAATTGGCTTAAATAGGTTTAGACTTGTCTTGTAGATTCAGATTTTTATATGGTGTGCCGTTAATATTTGCGAAAGAGGATTTCTATTATCGATTTTTTTATTGTAATCTTTGATTTTTATTCTTTTTTTCTATAGATTGTTTAAATCAGGAACTTCGCAAAAATAACGTTAAACTATTATTGTTAAAAATGGAGGCATCATAAAGGTCATTACCCCCATTTTTGTTTCCCAATAAGTGATGTCATCTCACATCATCACCTCAGAAATTATTTTCTCCCTATGTCTCTCATAAAGAGGTATTTAGCAAAAAGCTACCTATTTTTTTCACCCTGCATTGGCGCATCATGGCAATGGGGTTCATTTTGGAAACACTGATGAAACTATTATATCAATCAGCAGTCAGTAGTAGTTTAATATTCAGAAGAGCTCATTTATGAAACAGTATTATAGTTGGCAGTCAAAGGTTTGTTTATTTTTGCTTGAGTATGAAGGTTTAGTTCCAATTATCTTCAATCAATATTATATTATATTTATTAATTAGTAACTTATAGTCAAATTCAGTAAACTTTATTCAATTGGATAAAACTAAAATAATACTGAATTAATATTTCATCCCTGAGGGTCACCAGGCCAAAATCAATTTGTGTTCAGAGTCACGACAAAAAAAGTTTGAGAAACACTGCTTTCATCCATTACACTCTCACAGTGTCACCGAAAACTAGTTTTTGTAAGAAGCATATTTGCTCAAACTGGATATACTGTTGGCGATGGAGATTTGTATCTTCCTGAATTTTCTGTTACATTCAAACTTATTGCCCTTCTTCATTGGGTAGATTATGAATATTTTTGCTTGAAAACTATGTTTCAATATTAAATTTTAGAATAAATTCTTCATTGCCCATTGTATTCAGTTTTTATTTATACGTATAGCTATATCGAATAGATATCTAATTACAACGCTTATTATTTGATCTATGTAAAGTTGGTGTAATTTCAGGGAGAACAGAGTAAATTAAAAAAGATTTTCCAACATAAATTTTATCAATGTTCCAGCCTCTTCTATTGAGGGCACATTTGGGCGAGATGTTAAACTATGAAAGTAGAAAAAAATTGTTGTAGCTTCTTATATACTGTATGGAAAGTTTCCTAACAAAAAAAGTGCTAAATTGAATATAACGACCTAAATCGACCGAATATAATCGATGTATGAATGGAATTGAAATATAAAATGCCTCTGGAATGGCTTATGATGTGTTAGTTAGTGATTTTTTTACGTCATCTTAAAATTTCCCATATGGACATTATTAAAATGACGGTGATGTTTTATTTTTAAGAGATCGTATGAGTAATATTTTTGTATAATAAAAATTAATTAAGAAGAAAACTTGAGACAAAGGGAGGTAAAATAATGCCTGGATATTCGATAGTTATCGTCACTACGATGATTACCAATTTCGGTGCTAGAATTATAGAATTAGAGAGTTACGAACTAGCAAACTCCCTAAGGTCTACTCGAAGCTGGTTCAAGCAAGAAGGAAAAGGGTGGAAATCAGAAGCGAAGGACAGGTAAGATAAAGGGATGATATGGATGAAGTAGTTGAGCAACGCATATTTCTGTAAAGTTATATTTTAAATCAATATTATCTCCTTAAACAAATTCAATTTACTGCATTTAAAGACATTTCTAGTCAAATAATTCCTAGTTGGTATTATTTTATAAGAAAAGAAATTTCGTGTTGTTGGTGTTTAATCTTGGGGTTTGTTAGCTTTAAGCCGTTTTTACTAGTGGCCATTCCGATATTTTGTTCAAATGTTGAGTTATAAAGGATATTATTAAACCCGTAAAGAAATTTTAAAATCTATATAGGTTGGAGACACCTATGCCGATCTCCTGGTGAAATCACAGTGATGGCCAAAGGTTTTGATGCTAATATGTTTTTATTCGTTTTTAAAACTTACATAATAGGATATAATTATTCTGATATTTAAATTATCGCTGGCTTATTAAAAAATCAGTATTTCAGAAAGAATAAAAACTGTATTCATTCGCTATTCGATCAAAAGGGTAAAATAATGATAAATATGGGTTAAATGAATGATGATGTGTGATTATAATCTACCTTGTAATATTTTTTTGTAAGTAAATTCTTGAATCTCTTTTAAGTTCCAGAAAGGTTCTTTCCTAAGAAAAATGTGCCAGTTATTAAGATTGATGTGCTCGTCGTGCCACTTGTCGTGTGGCAGGAGGCCTTTTCCTGCATAGAAATTTAGAAGCCCGTACATGTATGTGATGTTGGTCATATGGATTATGAATTTGTGCCAAGTTGTCAGTCAATCGCTTTCTTTTGTGTTTGTTCTTATTTTTGTTTTAGAATCCTTTGAGCCTTTATTATCATTTACTCATTATTAGTATTTCTTTTCTTTTTTTTAATTTAGTGTGTTTTGTGCTTTATATTGCAAGTTTGTTCTGGCTATTTTTAGCTTCATATAACTGTTCTCTTATTGGAGTCATATTCTGGCATGTCATCATCGGTCTATTATGTAGATTTACATTCTGAATTTTCTTTTTCTTGCTTCCATTAATTAAATCACTTTATGTAACGAGTTTGAAAGATTTTTTCGTCGGGTAAAGTAAAATTGTGTATTTCATTTTCAGGGTGTAGTTAGATTTTTTGTCATAATTTACATCGCTTTCATACAGTCTCTGGTTGAGGGATCTCAATTTTGTTCTTTGGTGTAGTTCCATCTATGTTATCTTTCGTACTTTATCTTGTTTGTGATAAATCTTGTTGCCTACTTTTGGATTCTTTCGGATTTTTAAAATTTTTTTTTTCATTTAACGTGTTGGCTTTATCAAGTTTTCTTCATATGTATTTTTGTAAACTTATTCTAGCCTGAAGATGAAAACTTGTAGTTTTCCAAACGTTGTGAAAAATTAAAAGATGCTGCATCCGTTTCTCGTGGCTCTGGGATTTATCCTCAATATTATATATATATATATATATATATATATATATATATATATATATATATATATATATATATGTTTATTGCATGTCGGTAAGAAGAAAACACCCTTGTAATTTTATTTTTAGGTCGTTGTACTGTATAACTTTATTGTCCTAGTAACCTTCTGTACATATATCTCCGTTTATACTTGTAAGATATTATTTATTTACTTATATGTTTCTATGATGTTACTGTGTATCATGTATGTATTGCATTTTGGGTTTTTTTTGGTTTTATTTTCATGTATAATTTTTGTCACTAATGAACCGAGGCGAGTGAGCCTCCATTCGAGATTAACTTGTAGGTCAAATTTTCCTTTTTCTTTTTTGGGGGGTAGCGGTTCAATTAAATTACTTGGATACTCGGTTTAGTCATGCGCTTTAGCTATGTTAATCTATATCGACACAGGTCAGGTATTCTTCATTAATTGTACCATCGAGACCGAAAAGTTGAAAAGCGTCATCTTTCGGAATGGAGGAGATGTGAATTAATTGAGTCAAGGAAGCCCCACGTGGCTATCACACACGAAGTCAAAGGACGTCAGAACGGGCCTGAAAGCCACGCAAAGAGGCTCGAAACGCAGCTGTATTTACTTATGGAGGTTTCCTCACAAGCTTGAGGCAATCTTGCCACCTACTTACCATCTGGAAGCATGCGAGACTGAGGGAAGTCATCAGTTATCACAAATTCCTGACTGGCAGACCCCCCCCTCCCAGCCATGTGTTTAACTTGGGAGAATCCCCTCCGTGGCCGGAGGCGATTTCGCTCCCATCGTCCACCCGTATTTAAGGTTAGGTTAGGCCGGAAGAATGCAGTACAGGCTTGCAATTCAGCACGAGACACTTCTCTTCTCTATTTGGCTCTGGTTGCGTCTCTACAAGCGCAAAAGCAAGAAGTTCTCCCATCGGAATTCCGCCCTGGTCAATTGGCGATTTTCTCTTTGTCATAAAAGAAGTGAAGTTCCTAATTTAATTTTGTAAATTTTGCTCAAATTACCTCCGTCTAGCTTAATATATAGTATATTGTGAAGGACACAAATAAATTATTGTGTATTTCACGATATACTGTATATTGTTAAGTAGAATTTCGTCAAATTATTTGAACGGGTATTATTTTAGGAAATACTTTTGTAAACAAACAGTTGTGCTATTTGCGTTTTTCCGCTAAACGCATTCTAAAATAACTCTCTAAATGGTATTGTTAATGTGATGTCACTAATAAGTTATTATTTATATTAGTTCTTAACCAAACTCAAGGGTTTCGGAAAGCAAAACTCCCAAACATTTTTGCAAGTTATTTCAATATTGTAAAGTTCACTTTGGAGTTGAGGTCACATTAACAATACCATTTAGAGAGTGTTTTTTTATGAAAAATTGCTTTTGTTGCACAATATTTAATAATTAAGTTTCTGCAAATGTACTTTACTGCCTCTAAGGCTATACTCGTGTTTATTGTGAATTGTGATTGTCATAAAAGTGGCTACACAGTTCTGATGGGGGCTAAGTAATAGACTATATGATGTATTCGTTCAATACCAACAGTTTCAATAGGTTGAGAGACTTCTATTTGTAATTGCCTTACAAGAATTGCAATTTTTGCTTATGTCCAGATTTCGAGTCGGAGCTGGTGATATTTTAGTCGCTCTGGCTCATCCAAAAACACCCGACTCCAGCGACTCCGGTTCCAGGTCAGGATCCACAGCCTTAATGTTTAGATAATCCTCCTAGGTCGTAGAATTGCACTCAAGGGACTGTTGTGGCGACGCTACGATTTAAGATGTTTTTCCTTTACCTTCTAATTTAAATAACTCTGACACATTCTGGGCATGTGCTTAGGATAAAAAAGATAAAAATAATAAGATGGTTTCTAATTGAAATAGTATGTCCGCAAGATTCTAGAGAAATGTAACGCATTGCTGCTATAAGGTATATAATGGTTCAGGTGCCTGGTGGTGTTGTGTCATTAGGAATTTTCGTACCAAAGCAGCAGCCTATTGTATGTGGTGAACGTTGTTGTATGTGGCGTCTCTCTCGAGTTCCTCAGTCGTCGAGTTACTCCTGTGAACGGTATCTATTTAGTAGTGCGAGTTTATTTGTGTCGTGTAGTGTCGACATTCTTTTGTACATGGAAGAGCGATAGGCGCACTTCAGAGCACAGTTCTGAATGGACTGTGCGCTCGTCTGCCATTTCGGACTTGCGGCCATTAGTCTAATTAGTGCATATGCGATTATTGGTCTGACAAGTGCTGTAGTAGAACCTCTTCAGTATGTTGTTTATGTGTTTGGCTTTGGCTTGTATGCTGTTTCTTGTGTGTGTATGAAAGCGTAAGTATTTGTCAAATGTTTCCCCAAGGATTTTTTGGCGGGTTTTAGGGTAAGTCTTATAGGGGCTAGGTATTGTGGGTTGAATATGTGATCATATATTTGTATGTTCTCCATATAGTGGTTTTGCACGCCGTAGAGTGTCACTTGTTTCTTCTGAGGATTAGTGGTTATCAGCCACATGTCTTCTTATTCTGTTTTCTCGTCGAGTATTATTTGTGCACAGTGTGCGAGTATTTCAGGGCGCTGGCTCGAGACAAGAATGGTCTCGTCGTCTGCATACACTAATGTGTGCGTGTGTGTGTGCAGTTTGCTTCTGGGCGTGAAGTGACGTTTGTGTAGATTATGAAAATTGTCGATGCCACCACGCTGCCTTGGGGTACTCTTGCATGTGGTGTGAAAGGGCGTGATAATATGATGTCGTGTCGTACATAGCACTTCCTGTCTGTAAGGTAGTGTGAAAGGAGACTTCTGGTGCAGAGCAGCAGCTTCATTATGTTAGCGAGTTTCCAACGGAGCCTTCATGCCACACTTTCTCGAATGCCTTTTCGACATCATTGCTGATAGAGAGCGTTTTCTGTCGTGCTTGATGCGCTTTTCATATGATGCCATGAACGATGTTAACCACGGCGTCGGTAGACCGGCCCCTCCTGAACCCGTATTAGGATGGCTATGAAAATCTTCCAGTGGTTATCTAGTTGTGAGGAGATGGTACCCAGGAGGTTGAGGTTGCGTGTTGAGTGTGGGGTTATTTGGTTCCAGAACTATACCCAGTTCGTGTTAGTGTAGTCGTATATAGGTGGTGTAGGGATTAGTATCGGAAGGGTTGCTAGTAGGAGAAAGATTGGCATGTGGTCGGATAGTATATGGGGCCTCGGAAGTAGGTGAGTATAGAATCTTGGGCGTGGTCGTTACGGAGGAGCACGTCCGGGACTAGGTGGCACCGCGCGGGCTGAAGAACGTGAGAAAGGTCGCGCCGATGTGATCACAGCGGAAACGCTGCAAGGCACGAACAAGGTACCTTCCCGCATCGTTTGTTGTATTTGAAAAAAGTGTGGGATGGTGTGCATTTACTTCCTCAACGAAGAAAAGTGGGAGATTATGGTTTGAAAGTTCTCAGAGTGGGCCATTTAAAGGTAATTGTAGGCTAGGTGGTCTGTAGTGTTGGCAACTAGGATTCGGCCAGTGTCGGTGTTGAGTTTGCAGGATATGAAGGAGTCGTCTCTTGTGTTTATGAGAGTATGGTATATACAGCGTTTATCTAGGATTGTTGAGCCTAGCTTTCACGCACGTGGGGTTAGATAGGCAGTGCGTCAAGCTATATAAAGGCCGTGAACAAACGAAAATAAATAAACTGGGTACAATAAAATTGAAAACTCGCCAATCCGATGGATTAAAAGTTTGTCACGTATAGCCATCTGACCACTTTCCAACAGTAAATTTCCGCAAATTTACATATTATAATATTTTTTATTGTAGTCTACCCTTTTATATGCATATTTTCATTTGTTTACGTCATTTATATAGCTTGTTGGCACTGCATTGCCTTATTAACATAAAGCCGATGATGGCACAAGCCAAAACTACTTCTGTTTTCAATAAAATCTGATTCATATTTGTGCTTTCTCTTATTCACACAACACACATATACATATATCCTATATATAAATGATGGTTCATTGAAGAGTCTTTATTAAATTGTAATTACCTATTCGTACTAAAGATCTACAAAAAACTTCATTATGTTTTTTGCTCTGTCATTCTTAAAAATGTCAGGGCAATATTTAATCAATATTAAAGCGTCAGAAAAATCCGTTTGATCGTGATCAGAGAAGCAAATGGGATAAAAACGAGTTTGGACTTGGCAAGCAACGAATTCATGAATTTAGTGAAATAAAAGCATATATGTCTTTATAGGGTAATTACGAATCGAAGAGCTTATTTGGGTATTCAAAAATTTATGTAATTTCTTTTTTAAAAAGGAGAGTGAAATCATTTTAAATACAAAATCCCAAATATCTTTTGAAAAAAAATTGTTGTATCAATCATTATCCAAACATTGAATATCTTTCTTAGTGAAATCACTTAGATTGGATAAAATTTATAATTTATTATCCTTTTATACCTTCTTCATATCAGAGTAAACTTTATCATTTAGATGTAAAGATTTAAATAAATTTTCGTTAAGGAGGAGAAACCACTATCGATTGGTCAGTCAAGAACGTTTTTGTCCAAAACCATAATATTAATGATGAAAAAATACTCTAATTGGTTTGACAGTTTTTTCATCCCATGATATCGGCAGCAAGAAAGGTGCTCCGACTAGAATGTTAAAATCTCTCCCTGGAGAAGCGGCACCCCAATCCGGTCCCATTTGCCCAGCAGTCTCAAATTACATTGAGACTACCTGATATTTATTAATTTTTTATAATTCCAATTTGGCCCCTTTTCATAACTTTCTTTACGAATTACTTCTCAAATATTTTTCTTATCGGGCAACAAAATATAGCAGGTTAGTCATCGATTAGCTTTCGTTCATTCGTTCCTCGGCAGGAACGGGGTCGGGGAGGGTGGTCACATCTTCCCTCTTTAATTCGATTTGGGTGATGAGTTGCAACAGGTCTGCCTTCTTCCTAACCATTTCTTTTTCTTCTACCCTCCCCTATCTTTATTTTCCTTATTAATCGATTGACCCTTCCCAAAGGGATGTTGGGTACTTCTAGAGGCTTGTGTGCCCCACGAACCCAAAGGCGTGCTAGAGGATTCACACATTACAATTTTTCTTGAGTGCTGCCCAAAATGATAAAAATGCATCTTACAAATTCTTTGACAGAGAAAATCAAAGGTTTCCAAATTTGGCCTACGATAACCTATATGTAAGAATTGCGCATGGTTAAAAGTTATGTAATTTTAGATGAATAAAACGAAAGTTACGATGAGACAAGGAATTTACTAAAAAATTAAAGGTCAAAATCTATCCTAACACTATAAAACCCTAAAGCAGAAAAACTAACGGTGTACAATTGTGTATCAAAATCTACGACTTCCAAACAATCCCACTCTTCAAAAAATACAAGCTAAGAGACGTAGTCACCTTGCTTGTAAAGGTAAAATATAAATATTATTATGACAAGGATCAAGACAAACCGCAAATTAGCAATGCGCTTAAAGAAGGAATGATATTCTTCTCTTCCAGAACCTGCCAAATTCTCACTAACGATCAGTTCATGACAAAACGCTCCGGAGGTGCTCACTCACCAGCTCACGTGGCACGGTTGCTGTGCCTCTTTTTACTGTTCATGGATTTAAATGATAGACACCCACTCTGAGAAGAATACTCGATCAATCACAGGGTTTAGCTCCTTGTTGACTTGATCGTCGAGTGGACAAATTTGTCCTTAATGTGGATGAGTTTACGTATCTGCTCTGAAACCGCTTCATTTTCCTGCCTTGACCTATTCCTTTGCTCTCCGGATCCACAGCCTGGTTTTGGGCGTGAAGTGGTCGATGACCTCCATGATAGCGATTACTTTTCCATTCAAATATCATTTTCTGGAACGATGCCCCCTAAGAGATGCCCTCGGTGTTGATGGTGCGGGCGCTGTGCTCCACATTTCAGGAAATAACCGATTTCTCTGCCCCAGTCGAGGAATTTAGGTCAGTGGATGAGGCCGTTGAGTCCTTCTACAGCAACCCCATTACCGTGGGCCTAACTATTATTCCTATAAAGTCTGGTCGATTTGCACGCCAACCGCTTCCGTGGTTGTCAACCGAGTGGGAGAAAGCCATCATACAGAAGCGTTATGCCTAAATGCTTTATAAGCGCAACTAGAACTATTTCTCTGTCGGTGAGTTTCGTTGAGCTCGGGCTAGGCTCAGGTATGCTTCGAAGCACGCACGCTGCTCTATGTGGCGAGCATACGAGTCGTCAGTAAACTTTAAGGCCTCTCTAACAAGGGTCTGGTAGTGAGTCAAAAATATTTCGGGGCGAGTTCTTGCAGGACTCCAATCATGTTCTCCAGGAGCCTAGATGTCGATGCTGGGAAGATGTCACTCGCTCTGTGCTGTGCACAGTTCATTATGCACCTGTACGCTCAAGCACGGCGCCTCTCTCAGTCGCCACCGTCTCTTACTGCATCCGCGGCCGAATTTGATGGTGCCTATGTAGTCGAGAGACGCCAATCCTACCCTACACCTTTTACCATTAAAACTAGGAAACTCCTTCGAAAGCTTGGTGGAGCTCTTGTACCGGTGGCGCCTTTAGTTCTGCCTTGGGAGCCATCCGGCAGGGTATCATCTTTGACTATTTTTCATCAAGTCTCTGCTTTTAAAGATTCCTCAGCGCCGGAAGTATTGTTTCCTGCCTTTTTGGAGCAAACTTCCTGTCACATTGGATCCGTGCCAGTTTATACGGATGGTTCCTCATTCCGGGAGTGCATCGGATTCCACGCCATATCCCCTCTGTTATAAATCAGCAAGTCTCTATTAGACGCTGCGTTTTTCTTCATGGCCGAGCCTGTTGCCATACATAGCACGGTACGGGAATTACATAGCGTGTTGAGTTCTCTCGTGTCATTGAAATATACAAACTGCCTCGTTTGCGGTATGCGTAAGGGCACGGTTGCCGTGACTCAGATGGATGTCGAAATTATCTTCCGCGGGTTCCTGAACATATGGAAGATGTGGGGAATGAGCTTTACAATGAGGACGCCAAAGAGAGCTCCAAAAGTATCGTGACACAAGCCTAGCATTGGGCTCTTTCTCAGAACGACCAAATTGCAGGAATCAGGGCAGCCTTTCGGACTGTTAGACAAAGAAAATGGAAGACGGCCGAGGGGAAGTTAAAGTAGTGTGCCATTGTGCCGCAAATGTTTTTATAGACCTATCCCCAAATGCCACGACAGCTTGAGATAAAATTCTGTGGCCTTCGAATTGGGTACACTTGAGGGACGCACCAGCATTTGATGAAGCACTTTACTGTACTTTATTGTTACTAAAGAATTTGCCCCAGACTGGTCATCACATTTTCTTAAAATCTCCTAGTCTGAGTGATCTTCGCTCAAATTAGCTCTGCCGGTATCTAGACGAGCGGGGTGCAACGGCTACTTCCATGTAGCTGGGACGGGTTCGTGTACACAGACTTGTGGCCTATCAAAATTTGATGGGTGGCTGCCATTCTCTATTTTATTTTACTCTTTGTTGTATGTCGCATGGTCCTGCAATTGGTTAAGACAAGTACCTACCTCGACGAGGAAGCGCGCTTCCTTTTTTTTATTTGTTTTGTTTTTCTTTTGTTTTCGTTCTTTATCCTTGTTTTTTTGTTGGTTGTTTTTTCTTTGGTTTTAATGATTTTAAACTAGCCTACTACTAAGCTGAGTTTTTAAGTTACCACTACTTTATGCCCTTGAAAGCATTCGCCAGATGGCGCGTTAACCTGCCTCCCCCCCCCCCAAAAAAAACGCTCAGAATCAAGGGAAGGAGCTAAAGTAAAAACTAAATGATATCAAGCAGAGAAAGAAAATATTAATAAAAAGCAACACGGAGTGAAAGAATTTACCCTAAACGTGAATGGATGGAAAGAAAGATACATAATCTACTCCAACAAATTTAGAAGTGAAGAGCCAGATATAATAATAGTGACATAAAGAAGAGTAAATACAAAAAAATAAACAATATAAATACCCAACTACAACACTTTAACAGGAACCTACACCCAGACTTGCTATGATGAACATGGCTATTTATCTTTAGCATATGTTTAGGCCTAAAGAGAATAATAAATTTTAGAGTTTCTATATGTTAAATACATCATTTTGTGTCAGTTTAACTTCTCAATGCACATGGAGATATACAGAAGTCAATTTCTTTCTAGCAATGGCACTATGCAACCTTATATCACTAGTTTCGGCAAAGGTATCAGAGTAAAACGCTACATTATATCAGCGACGGTGGTCATATTGCATTTTCGAATATCACGAAAACCTGATGTGCTAAAGAAAACCTAAAGTCAGCTTTGAAGTCAGCGAGAAAAATTCCATGAGAAAAGTTTGCTCAGGTCTCTGATGATTAAAAAAAGTTTAAATTTGTTGGCCAGTGTATTTGTTAAATATTAACTACTGTAGAATATTCATTGCCCTCTGAATAATTTCGTACTTAAATAAGACCCAGCCATAATTATTGTAATACGACCCACTGCCCTGATCACTTGAATTATCCCTACGACTGTCTATTTTCGAGGCTAACTGTGGTTACTGGAATACAGGTTGTATTTTCCGTCATAACTTCGAACAGGCCGAGTACTAATAGACCTTAAATGCAAATCCAACCCATACTGTTGGAAAGTAGTCTAACTCAGTGTTCCTACCCCTCGGGCTCCTCTCGAGCAGCCCAATCTTAGGGTGGTAGATCAACCCGAAATTGAAATCCCCTTTTGTCGGTCGTTTGCGGCTGAGTGTGTATACTTTTATTTATATTTCAAGTCAATTATGTTACTTTTGGGATTGTCTTTCCTGTCCATTATTTTATTTTTTATTTATCTTTCATGTCCAGTATTTTTTTTTTGTTTGTACGGTATAAAGTTTATTTTTCTTCGCCAAGTTTGATATACAGAACCCTCTAGATAGTTGAATTAATTCTGTCAAGTATAACTAGTCATTCTTAGAGATTTATTGAAAACCAAAGTTCAATTGCATTATTCGAGGCAAGGCTCAACTGCAGAGTTGCCCGACGGGCTATCCGCCAACCGTTCTGAGACACGGAAAGCAAACTCAGGTCAAAATAATATATATATATATATATATATATATATATTTATATATATATATATATATATATATATATATATATATATATATATATATTTATATATAATGATATTAAACTGGTGTCAAGGTTTTAAGGGGTTTGGTTCTGGCTATCAGAAAACTTTGTCGAAACAATCTGCTTGCATAAGCTACTTACAATAAAATTTTGTTTACTTTATTTCATGGGCTTTCGTAATTCATTTTAAAGAATGTTTTATGTTATTTCTTTTTGTAACTGTGCTTCACTAATTTGCCCCAGCGGAATTTGTGTTTCAGTCAGGCCCCATATACTCTGACATATTTGAAAGATTCAGTAGGAATTTCATTTTTGTTGTTGTTGTTTTTGGTGTAGTTTAAGGGGTAGGAGCCCAGGCCATATCGTCTCAATCGCAACAAGGTTAAAATAAGGAGATACTGCTAAAATCTTGACTTCAGTCAAATAAATTATGCTGAGTGATCGAATGGAATAAAATTCGAATCGTGCGAATATTTACTTGTTTTTTTTGTTGTTTTTTTCGTTTGTGATTTTTTTTTCGGGTTAAGCTAAACGCTTTTGCACTTCCGTTAGTTCTTTTGAGAAATTAATTTAAGTAATTATGATTAAATTGGGTTTGACAACCCCACTTCGTTATTTTGCTGCGTGTTTTTTTTATTTTTGTGTAAAAGTTTTGTGAACACGTCACAATGTCGTCTTTCAAAGCTTTGAAAGGACAAGGTGATTCTCTCGGATTGAATGGACAGGATTTATTGGCGTACATCCAAGAGTAAGAGCGGAATGAAGGGAAAAGGAAGAGAAAGAATGGAAAGAAAGGAGAGAAGAGAAAGAACGGGAAGAAAGAAGAGAATAGGAAGAATGTGAATAAAGAAGGAAAAGAGAAGAGAAAGAACGTGAAGAAAGAAAGAAATAACTTGAAGAAAGAAGAAAAGAGAAAGAAAGAAAAGTAAAAAGAAAATCCGTTTGCATGAGTTGGAAATGATCAGGGCCATAAACAAAACGACTTCAATCTGTTTTCAAGGAAGCAGAAGATTTCTGATCATACGTCGTTCACTTCGAGAAAATTTTTGAGAGATATTTAAACCGAAGGCGTAGCCAAGTCATTGCCTTTACTTAGTGCCCAGCTCAGGGATATTTTCATCTTGCTCCCAAGGTGGCAACCATCGATTATTTCTCAGTAAAAGCCAAATTGCTTGCTGCCTATAACATGACTCCGGACTTTTATCGATCAAAGTTCCGGCACTGTCGCATCCAACCTAACCAAACATTCTCACAGTTTGGTCTTCCTTGCAGCGTATTTTTAATTTTTGGCAAGACGCGTTCAAAGTTTCCCAGGAATACGATGCTTTGGTTGACTTCGCTTTCAAAGACGAACTCTTGGCGTCACTTCCCTCGGAGATCAGATCCTTTGTGAAAGACCGGAAGTGCCGGACATTTAGAGAGTGCATCGAGGAAGCAGATGTATATGCGGCTAGCATAGTTGGGCGCGGCTTTAATCTTCTCAGGTGCGACTTTGACTTTGTGACTTTGTTGCCGGATCTGGTGCGACCGTGAATTTGCGACTCTATTTTTGCCCCCCCTCCATTGCGACATGCGACTTTGCGACTGCAACTTTTTCCCTGGTGCGACTCCGCTAAATTACAAAGTAAACTTTAGTGCGATCACAGAAACATGCTATTATAAGGCAGAAAAACACATGTTTATTATTTGTTTATTCTTTAGTTGAAACACAGCTTAAACTAATATCTACAAGTCATCCTCCTCCTTCTCCTTCTCCATGTCCTCCTGGCCCATCTTCTCCTCCAGGAGGTCCATATTCCCTTTGAGAAAAACAAGCTTCTCAAAGTTGACCTCCTCTGGGGAGGACCTCTTGGCCCTGAGGACGTCTCCGGCCGTGCTGAATAGCCTCTCCACAGCTGCAGAGGTAGGGAGGGGGATATTGTACTTAATGAATAAGTCCACCCATACCTTCCTGTGCTAGTAGGAGAAGAGAGACCAGGCCGGCTTGCCTTTAGAGGGCACCCACTCCTCCATGGACTTCCTCAGGACCACTCTCACATCCTGCTACTGGTTGGCCTAGCCTCTAGCAAACAACTTGTTGAAGAGGCGGGCATCCAAGTTTTGGGGTTCATGCACTTCTGGCTGGCCAGGCTGACGCTGCTGCTGCTCCTCCTCCCTGGGCTTGATGACGGACCTTAGCTCCCCGTTGATCGTGTCTCTGATGTCCTCTACCTTGTCAGGGGCAATGCTCTACAGGGCCTTGAGGGTGAGGTTGGAGTGGAAGGCTGTGGCCATAATGAGGTCGCCATCCTCAAAGACGTGGCCAAACCTCTTTTCATAGCCACTGAGGAGGGCCTGCGCCAGGTAACCATTCTGGCTCTGCTTCTCCATGCTGGCCTTCATCAATTCAGTGACAAACTTTTTTTGTACATTTAGGTAGTTTCATGAAACGTCAGTCTCATATAATGTGAAGAATTTAATTTATCGCAAAAGGAAAGATAAAAATCAGATAAGAATAAATTAGCTGTTACCAACTCAAATTTGACATTTCTAGCCAAATCGGGCTTAAAAACTGGTTTAAAACAGCCATGGTAATTTCTTTCAAAGAATTCGTCTTTGTTCCTGTTCAAAGTTGCAGAAAATTGGTTGTGCAACTTTGCTTAGTCCGACCTTTTCAAAATGTTTGTGACTTTAGACTTTGTGACTTCGAACTTCATAGTGCAGCAAAGTCAAAAAGTCAAAACTCGTTGCTGCAACACCCAGGTCTGGCGGCTAGTCATAATTGCTATCCAAAGGAAGGGAAGAAGACTGAACCGCACGTCCACAAAGCAAAGGCCCATAAGGCCAAATTTGTTACACACAACAGGGATAATTTCATCAAAATGACTGGCCCGTTTAAGACTAAACCCTTTTCCATGCCAGACAAACGTGAGGTCAAACCTTTTTCCTCTAATCACCCTGCTTCGTCGTTCCCAATGAGAACTGTCGTTTGTTGCTCATGTGGAGTAGAGTGTCATGTAAGAACTAATTACCCTCAAAATTCTCAGTTTAGATGTGGCTGTCCCAACCAGGTGCACAATATAAAAGCCACGCCTGTTTCACCGCCATCGCATCCATAACACCCCTTTCATCAAGCGAATCGAGTCCGGCCGGCAACCAAGTGAACTTTCTGTTTGACAAAAGCACTCCTGTAGGTTTCAAATTCAAAAATAGAGTGGTTAACGGGTGCTGAATCTCAACTCTAGTGCGCGGCACAGGGTGCACGTGCATCGTGATATCTAAGAGGTAACTTCAACCTGTAGCCCAGGATCATGACAAGTTTGCAACAGTGCACGATTACCTGGGACTCGCTAACAGATTCCCCATTTTGAAATGCTAAATCGAGTGCGCCTACTTCACTGGCTAGGCTGAGGTCATCGCAGCGCCCATCAAGTTTTGTGCTGCTTTAATTTGCCAAAGTCCGCGGGTGTCCGACCCCCCTGTAACTCAACCCGTGACCACTAGAGCTGAAACAATTAAAGATTCGGAAGCGCCAGCACCTCAGAAAACCCTGGCGCTTCAGATTGCCCAAATGTCCGAATGAGGATTTTCGAAAAATCAGAAATATTGCGAATCCTTCCGCCACTTATGAATAAAAGCGAAAAACAAGACGCAAGAGGCCATCAGATGCAACAAGATAATCTCCTTCATTGTTAAGGATGACATTCTTTTCTGAGTGTGCTTATCAGACACTAGCACAGAGTCCTAAGTATTATATGTGCCCCACTTCCACGTCAGAGCCATCCTTCGAATCTTCCACGATAGTCCCTTCTCGGGTCATTTCTGCCACACTAAGACGGCCCAACGAGTCTTTACATATTTCTAGTGGCCAGGTGCATGGGACGAAACCCTGCGTTATTGTCGTTTGTGTGACATCTACCAGAAGGCCGTAATTAGAGTGCAAGGTACCGATATAGATTAAGACAACAAATATCCCCTAAACATCTTGCCGTCGCACCCGAACTCTTGTCAACCGAATTAAAGGTAAGCGACCAGGGGTCGCCTCCTCAGAAAACTCAACTGCAGTCCCTCCTGAAGTAATTCGGTGACGACATCTCTTAAATTCCTGGTTGTGCATCCCAATTCGAACACAATATTCCATTGTCCACTCAATAACCGATCCGATTCAAGCCGTATCCGCCGCCCATACACCTGAGAAAAGCATTCAATGCTGAGGTTGACAAGCGGTTAAATATGAAAATAATAGAGCTGTCAAAATCAGATAATTGCTCGCCGGATGTTATGATTAAGAAACAAGATGGATCATACCCGATGTTCATCGATTTAGGAAATTAAATCTGGTAACCGTATTCGACGCAGAGCCGATCCCTCTTCTCGACGAGAATTTTCATCTTTTTGAGAAAGCCAATTTCATAACTGAGCTGGATTTGTGCAAGGCCTGTTATCATTGGCCCCACTAAGTGTCACTTTGCCTACAATACAATCAACTATTTAGGCTTCCGAATTGGAGATAACCAACTAGCTCTCCAGGAGGATAAAACTTGAGCGATTTTTTAAAATCTCTCTGCCCGCGACCAAGAAGCAATTAAGATCTTTTATGGGTTCCGCGTCCTTTTACCTTTGTTTTATTCATAATTTCGCCTCCCTATCCGCTCCTTTGTGCGAACTTTTGAAAAAAAATCTCCCGAGCTCCTTGTATGCACCACTGACGATTAAGAGTTTTGATGAACTCATAGAGAAACTTGTGTCTGCACCCATATTACGCTTGCACAATCCCGAAGAACTATTTGGCATAACCACAGATGCCAGCAACGGGTAATAGGCTGTGTTTTCTTTCAATACAGGGAAAATGATGAGAGCTTTCCCATTGCGTGTACAAGTCGGAAATTGCTACCACGAGAAAAGAAGTACGCTTTGATTGAACGAGAGGCCCTCGTGATAGTAGGCTGAATTAAAAAAATGTAAAATATTTATGGTAGGGAAAGAATGTATAATAGAAAATGACCTTAAACCCTTATCCTACCTCTGGAATGTAAAAGAACAATAATGGTCGACTATTGCGGTGGAGTTTGTTTTTACAAGAATTCCAATTCAATATCTTGAAAATTAAAGGCTCCGAAAACTGTATAGCCGATAGCTGAAGCCGAAATCCAATGAATTCTCCTTCGAACTGATCCTGATTGGGAGTAAATATTCTAATTTTAAGATTGATTTTTTTTAGGAACCTATGATCATGTTTAAGGAAGCCTGTACCTTTTGATTAATTTTCTCTGTACTGATTGCGTTAACATTATTGCCTATGGATTCGAAGCTGGTGAGTTGCCTTCTTAAAGGTATCCATCGATAATTGTCGTTATTGTCTATTGTTTTCTTTTGTAATATTAATCTGTATACATATGTATTCTCGGGTCTCTTTATTTGTGAATTTTACCCACGAATTTATAGCTATGCATTTTTTTGTGTTTCTAAATTACGATGTCCTGTATACCCCTTGTTTGGCCTAGGTGCCACCTTAAGATTGAGTTATTATTGGATGTCACTCTTACACGGAAGTTCCATCTTGAGGGGAGGAGATGTTAGAGAGAGAGAGAGAAACGGGTAGGACGGAAAGAACCCGCAATCAGCTTCTCTTTTAGGTAACTTCCGTTTGATAACACACCCTATAGCGAGCCTAATTGTAAGAACGAGAGGTTCCGCGAGATAGCGTAAAGGTCTAATTTCACTCCCGGTGCCTCTATATAGATAAAGTAAAATCCACTTTCTACAGCTCTCTATAAATAGTACTATAAATAGTGCTAAGAGGAGACGTCGCCTAAGTTGTGATAATTGTTAAATATTAACTAAAACATTCATTGCTCTCTGAATAATCCCGTACTTAAATAAGACCTGGTAATAGTTATTGTAATACGACCTACTGCCCTGATCGCTTGCATTATCCTTACGAGAGTCTATTTTGTCTCTCCTTATAGCTTCTTTCTCTCGGCCTCCCCATACTCCTAGAGCCTGAAGACAAGAAAAAAAGAGAAAAGATCTCTCGAGCCCAGCTTCCTCTCCGGCAAATACTCCCTCGATCCCCACTTTCGAGACTGACTGTGGTTACTGGAATACAGGTTGTATTTTCCGTCATAACTTCGAACAGGCCGTGTACTATTCGGCCTCAAGTGCAAATCCAACCCGTGATGTTGGTAAATACTCGAGATCAGTGCTTCTACCCCTCTTGCTCCTCTCAAGCAACCGAATCTTTAGGTGGCAGATCCACCAGGAATTTGAATCCCCTTTTGTCGGCCGAGTGTGTCTACTTTGATTTATTTCTCATGTCCACTATCTTATTATTTATTTGTTTTTCATGTCTATTATTTTATTTTTGATTTATCTTGCATCTCCAGTACTTTATTTTTGTTTGTACAATAATAAAGTTTATTTTGTTTCGCCACATTTAATATACAGAAAACTTTAGATAGTTGAATTAATTCTGTCAAGTATAACACCAAAAGTTCATTTGCATTATTCGAGGCAAGGCTCAACTGCAGAGTTGCCCTGCGTGCTATCCACCAACCTTTTCGATACACGGAAAGCAAACTAAGATCAGAAGATCTAACCTAACCTACGACAGCGACATTTATGTGCTCCTCGAAAATGCCGATAACTCTCTCACAGATATGTCACTCGATGCCTCCAATCACACGCCTGTTTGCAGCCTTGAGTTCGGGAATTGTGCGTGGCTTGTTGGCGTAAACCTGTGATTTCGCATAATTTAATAAGAAGATAACCCACGGTGCAAGATTGCAGGACTTCGGTGGACATTGTTGAGCACCATGCAAGGATATCACTTGTAGCGGAATATTTTCGTGGAATAATGCAAGCATTTGGTGCGAACTGTTGCAGTTCTCTCCATCCTGCTAAAACTAGAGGCTGTCAATCTCAGTATCTATCAGGTTCGGCCATAACTGAGTGCATATCTTCTCTCGGTACCGTTCTCTATTAATGGGAACTGCATTCCCTTCATCATCTTCAAAGAAGAACGGTCCGAGCACTCCACCTGCTTCAAATCCACACCAGACATTCTCTTTAAATAAATGCATTTCACGCTCTTGCATTATTAGAGGATTTTCCTCTACTCAAATCCGGTAGTTTCGTTTATTGACAAATCAACTTAAGTGGAATTGGGCCTCGTCACTGAAAATGATTTTCTTTGCAAACTTTCTTAAAAATGCAAGTTTGTCCATAGCCAAGTTAGCAGATTGCATCCACCTCCCGTGGTAAGGTGGCTGAAGATGCAGCGTTAGATGAATATTTTTATGGGTAATTGGATGTAATAAAGTATCTTGGATATAAAACGGCTACGAACGTCCGGTAATCTATTTTTCCGGACTCAGAATGACACTAACTCGCACAACAACAATTTGTTGCTTTGACCAACAAGAACGATTCCCTCAGGCGATTTGGCCGATGCAAATGTATCAGTTGTTTAAAACTTTGTCACCAGTCTGCGAACCGTAGTATCTTTTGGTTCTTCATTTCTTCCCAAAATGGTACAAAGTGCGCGAACTGTTTTCGTCACACTTTCTCCGTTTTGGTCAAATATCTTCACGACGAGAACGCGCTTACCAGTTGTAAACTGCTCCATGACGTACCGCACATAAGTATTCTAAGAAACAAACAAAAAACTATTAATCAGAGTGAAGAAAAATAGCAAACCTGATAAAAGCATGCCTTAAATCTCCAAAACAAAAATGTCGCCCAATTCGAATTCGGCGCCCTTTTGGGAACACCTGCCAAGAATTAGAAGAATTTTTGTTGAAATAAAAATGAAAAGATTACATGGGACCTGAGTGTAGCAGGGGCATACCAGCCCCAAGGACGCCAGTATCTTACAATCCTCAATTTCAGAAAAATCTTCTGCATTCTAATACCTAGGATATATATATATATATATATATATATATATATATATATATATATATATATATATATTTATAGTTATATAGTGGGAATATGAAGACCAGGAGATTACACTAATCATTTATTGGCCGGATGTTTCGGACCTTCGTTTTGACAATCTTCAGCGACTGTAACGACTATTTAGAAGAGAAAGAAATATTAAAAATAAAAGTTAAAGAGTTAGAAACATGCATTATATGATGGAAAAAAAAGTAGGGGAAAGCAAGGTAAATCAATAAAATTGACAATTATTGAGATGAAAGTAAAAACACAAACAACAATATATAGAATTAATTGATACTATCCAGTGTAATTTTGAAAAATAATAAGAAGTGAAGTTTTACATAAACTGACATGAATATCAAAAATTAAAAGGTAACTGGAATAAACAATAAAATAACCAATTATAATAAATTATAAACAAAAAACCGAAAATAAATGTGAACGAATTAAACATAGGGACTAACTTTTATCGTAGGAGTTGTGAAAACAACTAACTAACGATAGAAAGACTACTAACGAGATTTGTTCGGTTGGTCGGTTGGCTAATTAATGTATTGAAGTGTTGGTTTGTTATATAGGGAATAGTTTAATTGAGGAGGAGTAATTATTTAGGTTTGGATATATATATATATATATATATATATATATATATATATATATATATTAGACTGGCCCAAAAGAGAGAAAATTTTAAAATCCTAGGTCTCAGCCCTGGATATAGTGAGGCTGAATGAAAAAATGCGCTGTGCAAATTAGCAGCAAAATATAATAATATTTAGTAGTGCCACAACGAATGTTAGTATCACACATATTAATAATATGTGCAAAATATGAAAAATAGTTAAATATTTGTGATTTTTTGTCTTTTTTAGAGTAAATATTACCCAAGTATATATTAATAGTTGTATCATGTTAACAGCTATATTAAATGCATTTTAAGTTTAATTATCATTCTATAACTTGTGTTGTTATAGGATAGGTAATACAAATGACAAATTACCCTAACGTGTAGTCTTGTAGGCGCTCTAGTGTCGCGTTTCATTGTCTAAGCAGCACATCTCTTACCAGTTGGCAATTGCCAATGCCCTACTCAGTGTTGTATGAACCAGTTAAGAGTGAGCATTGGTTCAGTTTCTGTGTTTAATAAATTCCTTCTGGAATATAATTAACATGCCAAGTTCAATTGAATCAGGAAGTAAAACAGAAGTATAACTTATTGGAGAAACATTAGATGTAATTCAATTTAAAAAACTTCCATCTATTGGTGATATATTAAGACGGCTTTTCTCCTTAACACCATGCAAAAAGAATGTAAAAGAGGCCTATAAAATTGTATATTCAAAAATATATGAAATATGGGACAAGGCAAAAATGCCAACTAGAGCCAGCAGCATGTGGTTACAAAGATTCAGAAGAAATATGAGCAGTTCAGAACCCTGAAAAACAAAATCAAGGTGAGATAAAACTCAAATATCAAAGGAAACTTCATTTCAAGAATCTTTACATGATTTGTTTGGTATTGCTCATGCTAACGCACTAGAAATGATAACCAATGGGGAAGATCGTTCATTTCTACAGGCTCCGAGAGAGAAAGGTAGCCGAGGCTATATAGGTAGTGTTGACAAGAAAACAGTAAAGAATGAAGAGAAAAGACGCAAAATAAGTGAAAAAGAATCGCAGCAAATTGAAGGAGAATTGCATAAAAAAGTAAATTTGTAAGTTTTTCAGCTAACAAGTAGCTCAAGCACCAAAAAGAAAGGCAGGGATGAAGCAGAGCCCTATCTATCTAATCCTTTAAGAAATAGAATATTTAAAGGCGAGAAAATTATTTCACCTGACTTAGTGGCTACATTAGACAGAACAAAAATGAGTGATCGTCATGAGATGATGATGATCTTAGCAACGGCATTAGCCCTTGGAAGAGATATTGATTATACGAGGGGCGGTCAATACGAGGGGTGGTAGGGCAAAGCAAAGGAAGGGGAATGGCTGTGTATGGGGGTGTTAGGACAAGTTATGACAAATCAGGGCCTGCAGCCGCAAGCTCCTGCATCGTCTATTTAAGAATAAGTAGCTGATCGCAGATGATCAGTCACCAATTTTTCAAAAATGGAGATCAAATTTTTGCCTAAGGAAGGCAAGAATGCAAAAGAGATCCATGAACGCAGGATTGCAGTGTACACCGAAACCACCCCTTCCTATGCAACCATTGCACACTGGAATAGGGAGTTCCGCGATGGTCGTTAGGCCCTTAAAGTTAACCCCCGTCCAGGCCGCCCGTCAGACGTGACCAACGAGGAAAATGTGGCCCGGGTGGAGAGGATAATCCTTGAAAATCGACGGGTGAAGGTCTAAGAAATCGAGCGAAAACTTTGAATATCACATGGAAGTGTTATCAACATAATCCACGACAATTTAGCCGTGACCAAGGTCTTTGCCCGTTGGGTCACTAGAAACCTCACGCCCCTTGATCGACTTCAACGTCGTCAAAGTCCACAAGGCCAGAGTTGCACAAGCTGCCCTGCGCGAGTGCGGATTCGAGGAGCTCAACCATCCTCCCTACAGTCTAGATCTGGCCCCTAGCGACTACGTTTTATTTCGCCAGCTCAAGGCCGCATTGCGTGGACGCCGGTTTGGGGACGATGAAGATGTCCAGTTCGCCGTCCACGAGTTGAATTGAACAGCAGTCGGGAGATTTCTGGTTGTCGGGAATTCGATGCCTCAGGGACAAGTGGCGCAAGTGCATTGAAGTCGAGAGTAGTTATATTGAAAAATAATAAAACACTTTTCCTAATATCTCGTTTCCTTATATTTCGAATTGCAAAACTTATTGACCACCCCTCGTATAACTATATGTATAAGTACACTGTAAAGAAAAAGAAATAGCAGATAGTTAGAAGCAAACACTCAATACAGATGCACCTCTTACAGTCCATTGGGATGAAAAATTAATGCCTGATTTAATTGATACTGAAAATATAGATAGACTGCTTGTGTTAGTGTCTGATGATCGTAACACATTATGTTTATGAAATATTTGTATCTGATTATTTCAAAAATGTTTTGGTGCTTTTTCCGGACCAGAAATTCAATTTTTCAAGCGTTTCTGCCATTCCTGGAAGACTATCAATACTTCATCATATGAAGACATAATACACGTGTTTCTTGGAAAGAAGCAGTGCTTAGTTTTTGTTTAAGAACAGTTGATATGTCATCAGCCTCGAGCAGATTACAAAGAACTTATGCAACTATTAGTTGCATACTTAAGGGGTGATACGGAAAGCTTTTCCTTCAAAGAACCTGGAGCAGTGCATCGAGCACGTTAGATGGCAAATGTTATTTATTCAATTAAAATTGTTATCTTCAAGTTACAATTTAAAATGACCAAGAAAGAGCAGACATGAGTAGAGCGATTTGCACAGTTTGTTGTGCAGTATTACATTCCTAACTGGTTTACATCTTCAACTGCATCCACTACTCCACGAAAGGCCTTAGAGTACTTGCAAAGTTTATATGTATCTGAAGATGAGGAACTTGCTTCTGTAGCAAGCAAAGCACTTGGGCGTCACCTTTGGTAGCTAAGCGAAGAACTTGTGTCCCTTGCCTTCATGGATGAAAATGCCACTCTAGATTTGAAGAGAAAGATGGCTGCAACATTGCAGAAGCCTGGCTCACAGCATCCAGAGAAACAAAATACACAGGAAAAAAAAGTGTATCTCAGACAAAACTCTTGGTGACTTCGTGCTTGAATCAAGTCGATTTTCTTTACAAAATAGTCGTTCAATTCCTCTTTTTTAGAACTAGACCCTTCAAAATAGAGGGAAAGAAATAACTCGCAAACAGTAAAACAATATATTCATACTATGAATGTCATCAATGACAACATAGAGAGAGCTGTAGCCTTGTTTGAGACCTACAATAATCATATAACAAAAAATGAGGATCAGCTTCAGTACCTTCTACAGGTGGTCGAATATCACAGAAAAAGATTCCAAAAACAAAAAATGTGCATTAAAGTAATGCATGAGCAATTAACAGAACAAGCTGAGTTCATTGAAAAACACTGAAATACTCGTAGGCTTCCTGGAGATACTATATTTAAAAAACACGCCTATTACAGTTACCTCAAGGGTGGTGTGGGAAAAACTGTAAAACGTTAAACCTTTTAAGCTTTGTGGCACTACTAAAACTCGTTCAATTGAGCTAAAACATCGTTAAAATTGTTTTTATAGAAAGCCTCACAATTTGCATTGGTTAGACTAAGAAGTTCTTAAGTATGAAAAATCACCTCTATAGATCTGGGACAGTCTAATATATATATATATATATATATATATATATATATATATGCAAAAATAATCACCCAAAAACACGTGATCCAAGATGCTTGAAATATCCCAAAGAAAAATAATACACAGAATAAGCCTAAGCGCTTTATTTAATTACAGGAGAAGTATCTGTATCTAGTCCTTTAATTTAATACACATATTCTACTAAAGTGGCAGGGGGCGATGTTGTATAAGTAATTTGCTGAAGTTACCAGCGACAAATGCTTGGTTGAGCTTACGCTGCAGCCTTTAAACCTTTTCAATGACTACTCTTTTTGGAAAGCGTTAGGTGATCAAAAATGCAGGAAATTGGCATTTCTTTATTAGGTAAGACATTTTTCAACCTTTTCACTAGGCATTTTGGGGGGAAACAGTGAAATCTTACAAAACCTACATAGGAACTTTTGAGGATGCCATTTTCAAACAAAATCCCTACTTGAAACCACCTGTCTTCGTCCGATTTTGTGATGACATATTTATAAATGCAGATAACCCGAAATTTTTCATTATCATCATTTAAACATTCAAGGAAAATTAATCTCTCAACTTCCACTATGCAACACAAAACAATCACACGTTTCCATTTCTTGACATCCTCGGCCTTTCTAAACAGACACGTTCATGACTGAAGTATACATCAAATCGACAAATCTGGATTTCTGCAGGAGAGGATCCTCTTAATGTCCAGATATGTATAAAAGCTCCGTAATAATGGCCTCCCTCATCAATAAATCTGTCTTTCACTCTTATAGCTGGATATCAGTCGATGCAGAAATAAAAGGAGTATCTTAGCTGCTCTTTAACAATGGCTACCAACAAAAGTTGTTTGACAATGTCATAAAGCAAAAGATGGACTCCTATCACATCCCAAGGCCTAAAAATGAAAAGGCGAGTACATAACACCTTTATTACCAAGTATTCATGAACACAGGGAATAAATAGCACGAAAAATTGTCAAAGACATTATTCTTATTACCGTCACCCCCACCGACCCAATAAACCACATTAAATTACTAATTTATTACAGGCCCCCAAAGAACTCACAATCTCATCAAAAAGAACAGCTATCTTACATGAATGTAATCTTTTGTAAGAATATACATGCAACGTCAGTGAGTGGGGGAGTCAAACAGGGTGAGCTCTTGACCCTGTTCTCTTCAAGGTTCACCTCATGGCTCTCATTAACTTTGTCCATGTTTCCCTAGGAAGAGATGCAGGTATTACCATACAGTACCGCCTAGATGGCATTTTATTCAACATCCGTTGATTCCAGGCCAGAACTAAAGTCTCTCCCCACCAAATAATAGAACTGCAATATGCAGATGATTGTGCAATTGTTGCCCATTATGCTGCAGCACTCCAAGCCACCCTAAATACTCTCTCATCCACATACTCTGCCATGGATCTTAAAATTAATGCACAAAACACAAATCTTGGCACATAAGAACCAGAAAAACCATTTCACTTTAACATAAATGGTGATGACATCAAACTGGTAGAAAATTTTATTTACTTAGGTGTCTAACTGTTCAATGGACTCATAAATACAAAGAAGGATAAATATCGCCTTTGCTGCCTTTGGCCGATTGAGTGAAAGAGTTTTCTCAAACAACAACTTGAGAACAGACACCAAAGCTGCAATTTACAGGGTGGCCTGCCTATCCATCTTACTGTATGGCTCGGAAGGCTGGACAATATACAAACAACAGGTCCGCAGCTTAGAAACGTTCCATATTGGGCGTCTGCAAGGATCCTAGGCACATCATGGAGAGACAAGATCAGATAGGATGAAATATATCACAGGCCCAACCCTGCAGTATAGAAACCCTCTTAGCACAAGGACAACTCCGCTGGTTGGGGTCACAACATCAGGATGTTAGACCACCGACTCCAAAAACACATACCGTATGGTCAACTTGTGGGAAACAGAAATGCAGGAGGCCCCAAGAAGCGTTACAAAGACCAGTGCAAAAACTTGCTGAAAAAATGTTCCATTTATCCTCAACAACTGAAAAGAAATTGCAACAGACAGACAGGACTGGAAATCATCCTGCTCAAAAGGGCTATCCAAAATAGAAGAAAGTAATTCAAGAAGAAGAGCAGGAAACTTCCGCAGGTGACACCAGCGAAACGAATGAGTAATATCTGTGGAAAAATATCCCTGCCACAGATGCGAGAAATTTGTGGATCTCGAATTTGACTGAACAGTCACCTTCGGTGGCACCAACGGAATAAGACCTAATATCGACTTTTATTATCATGATGTAGAGCAACGTCATCATTGACATCGATGAGCCGCCTTAAGCAAGCAGTAAGCCTTTCTCCGTACATTGGGATGACACAAAAACTCTCTCGGTGGTTGACAGTACATCTCTAAGACAGAGCCATCAAACGCCACACTGCGAACCATTGGACGACATTTTCATAAAAAATTCTAAATAGCAAAACAACTATCATTCTCATATAGTGATTAAAGACGACAAGGCTTGACTGAAACCGTCACAATATGGAAACGAAGACTAAATAATCATGCATATCCTGTAAGGATAACCTACCACGTGCTTTACGATCCATTTGTAACTCCTGAGAAGTGCAGTTCGATGACTTACTACCTAGTTTACGCCATAGCGACTAGATCGCAGGTCGACAAACTGAAAACCGGTTGAATTTCGTCACGTAGGCGCTCATTGGTGAAGGTTATAAATAAGGATCCCCTGATTCTAAGAAGTAGAGCCGATCACAAGTTCATACAACGAGGACCTGCTAATATCTACACCCCTGCCAGCATCTGCTGCTATTTCCTCTGCCGCTGCACCGATTGCAAGCTCCCGATTTACTCTCTCTCGCTCTCAACAGGAAATCGGAATACGCTTGGGTTCGTACGACACTCCCCGTTCCCAGGACAACCGCCATCTGTGTATTGCTTAACGATTTTCGTGACAGGTATTTAAACTATTTCTTTTCATCTAACGCATAATTCTTAGGTTCTCGTTATCGAGACCTACAGCTATTTATAAAGGACATAAGATTAGGGGGTATATTTTGTTCCTGTACCGACTGTCCAGAGTAGCAGTGCTTATTTTGTAACGACGTGTTGTCGTTGGTGATTTAACCCTGTGACATATTTAATGCACCTATTCGTGCACTGTATTTACTTAATACATTTGAATCATTCATTGTATTATTGTACCCTCGCAGGTATCTATGCACCTTCCTGCGGACCTATTTATTTCTTGTTTTGGGGCCGAGAGAACTTAGTTCCTCGGTTTGCCTTTACAGCTCTATCCAGAAACCAGCTTGCCCAACACTTAATAGCCAAAGCATTGCATAATTCCTCATGTATCAACTAAAAATTCATCATTTAACAGTTTTGAAGGGCGCTTATTTCACTACAAAGATGCAATTCCTTATCGATAATTCTTTCCTCCTGGAAGGGGTAACTATTTTTGTGGTAAACTGAGCTTGTTGCTTATGAACTCTTTATTGTGATATTTAACTTTTAATTTATTTGCGTAAGTTTCATGGTGTAGAAAATATTGCTGCACTTTTGCCACTAAAAGGATCTAATGCATTAGGAATAATAAATTACTTACCTGCAAATAATCAATAAAATTTCAAACTAATCTCATTTAATTTCGGATAACGCATGAACAGTGTTTTCATTTTGTAATATCTGTACTTTACTCGATCAGAAAGTTAAATCTACTAATAGTGCGATGTTTGTTATTTATTATCCCCAGACCAGATTCCCTTGGTAGGATGTTATACCTAATAACTGGATGGATGGCAGGTCCTTCCGCTCTACTGCCCCCAATTAAGCACCGCCTAGCACGGTCCCAGTCTTCCAGGACTCTTCAAGTACTTAACCCGATTGGTTTAGGCCCAAAACGGCATCATTTTTTGGATTGGAATACAAACTGTCGAGGTCAGCTGCGTACGAAATCAGAGAAGTTGACGGTTGTATGAGGCTTTAACGTGCATGTAATCGAATCGTGGGATATTGACGACAGAAAGCAAGTTCATATCAGTCTTTTATTCATAAGCATGTGGCGTTAAATAGGCATCAGTCGATAACAGGATATGGCCAAAGAAAACCCAAAGCCTTACGGTTGGGCATGAACAAAGGCATAATTAAGACATTCTTGGTGACATCAACCTAATATAAATAAGCAAACCACCCAGAGAGACATCAAGAAAACCATCAACGCAAAGTGATGAGAATATTTTCAGACAAAAAGAGGTAATAAGGTTGTTGATAATCTCGGAAATGATCGCTCAATTTCCTGCATAAGGTAGGATTTTCCGCACTAACCAGAAGACTCACATCCGATAAAAGAAATACTTTAAGTTCTCTATCAAAAAACAAAGCTAGAGTCTGGCGCTAACGAGCATGTGTCTAACTTGTTCCATTAGTTGAGTGACTTACATGGAAACGTTTGAAACCAGGAGCATGGAATACGCTCGGCATCTCTAATAGACATCTTATACTCTTTGGGTAGGGAGTTCTCTCATATTAACTATTTATCTACCTTCCCAACGGGTATCTAGTACTAACTCGTGTCGTCCCACTCAATTATGGCAACGATGAATGGCCTAATCGACCTTCGAGGCAAAATTTAAAAAGATGAAGACCATATATTGATACTCTTTCTTTGAATTTACCTCTGATATTTTTGTTCTAATAGAGGGGAATTCCTTACCACCACACTATCATCTCATCCATGAGTACACTATACCTCTTAGGGTGAGGATGCCGTAGTTCAAAGTTTAATGTCGCTGCTCACCTCGATGCGGGCCTGCATTATGATATCACTTCTTAGGTATCAGAGAAGAAATATGTGCCATTTCTGGAAAGGATTTCCTGTTGGAGAGGGAGCAGGTACTTTCGCACGATTGCAACATCATTTAACCAGCATCTGGTAGGCATAACCAGTTTTGGGGAAAGAGAATAAACTATGTTAAATAACTGAGGCAGGCCCCAAAGGTGTCTGCCACGACTCTTGCGCTCTGAAATGATCAACATGGTTCCCTGCTTATCTTTTTGAGCGGATGTACTGTCATTTTTTTAATTTGAGGAAGGCCCCTTTGAGACAGCATACCTTGCGAGCGAACTCTCCGCTAGTGAGGGAGTCGTTTGAGGACAGCTCCTAGAGAATAAAATGGGGTAAGTGGCAATGCCATTCATATTAATTCATAGAAACAAAGTTTTAGGAGCATTCTGTTGTCGTATCTTTGGTGAGTCCATAATCTTAGCTTTTTATTACGATTAATTGGTCTTGTGAGGCATATTTAAGTTGATTAGCAAAAGTTAAACGACCGCGCTGTAACCTTTTCCGGAGTGGACGCATAGGTTGGCATGGTTGACACCACACGTGGGTTCTTTTTTCGGTCCGCTTCACAAACGTTTCCCAGCATAGCGCGACAACAGGATTGGAGGTAAAGGGATAGCTTTATAAGATAGAGTAGTGGCAGTAGAAAATTATAATTGTGGAAAGAACCCTGTTAATTAAAAACAACAATTCCAACAAGTGCGGAAGAAGAACGTGGTAAAGAACTTGTATCTAACTCCCAACAAAAGATGACTCGTTGAAAGTTCTTTTACAAGTTGTAGGCAAATTCAGCCACAGGTCATAAAATTTTAACAGAAGCGGCTTATAAATTATGTATATGGAAAAAACAAGAGAGATATGTAGAAATGGACCAATCTAGTTACAATAAGTAAGAAGAAACCTTCAGTAGTCTGCTAGTGTGTTCTTTTCAAAGGACTTGGACTACCCCTAGGCTTTCTTAGGGAACAGGGATGCTTCTTGCAATTTTGGTGTTCTTTTGGAAGAGGTGCTCTGAAAACAAGGTAAAATATCAGTTTCACATAAGGGTCGCAGACCCACTTGAAGGCCACTCCCACGGGGAAGAAATGATCAAAGGGGATAGGCTCTGTTTTGTGGTAATATTTGTTCTAATATCAACCAGTGCACTATCAATTTTGAAAATTAAGCTCAAACTTTCATGCACTCGTGGCCAAATGTTTTGTTAGAGAAGAATTCGGTGCTTCCTAGACTGCCTCTCCTTATATTATACTACATCGCTAACTTGCTGGTATTATATAATAGAGGAGAATCAAGATTATTATTGTATATTTAAAACTCAAAAGCAAAACCGAACGAGAGCATCTCCGCTAGAAAGTATATGAAGAGTCGAATGGCGCACAACTCTCCAGAACCTGACTAACATCTACCATTCAGGCACATCCTATGTTAACACCAACACGACTATTGCTGCAACCATGTGAACATAATTGCTCAAATTAAGACACTCAAGTGTACTCCTTAACAACTTGTTAGGCGGTACTTTTAGTTTTATAATCAGAGCAGAGTACAACTGCGCAGGAAAGGTCACCTTGCAGTCTTCTAAAACCTGATACCTTTGAGAAACTCTTTGCATCACTGTTTCAGATATTTTTTTACTTCGGTAATGAGTTTGGTGTAATATTCTATGAAAGTTACGGTATAAAATATAATGACACTTTCTAATTATTTTAACACTAATATAGTCACCTAACTTATGCAAAATATTTTTGCCTAGAACGAAACTTTACATATTTATGTTTCAGCGATGTTTAATTTTCATCTCTTAAAAGGTCTCGGCATATCTTAGGAGATTTATGTTATTATTTAATTAAAAAGTATATATCATGTGTATTTTAAATGGTGTTTTCTTCCTGGGGTTTTTGGGTGTCTGCGCTTTTGGGAAGACTCTTAAACTTTATATCTTGTATATCTTGCCTAAGTATTTATAAAATTGACACTATATAAAACAGGAGTGAGAAAAATACATATAATGATTATCTGCACTATACTTTCGAAAGTAGTGTGTAAAATAATTTACAGAAACTGTTTAACTGTGTGAGATTAAACCATAAAATACTTCTGTATTTACATTGATTTTCCAGGGAACTACATATCAAATATTATTTAGTTATGCCTACTACTTGTTATTAATTTCCCTACTCTTTTGCAATAGAAATCAGAGTATTGAATAGGTTTTACATTTGACTGAAAAGAGTTTAGACTAGAGAGGATAGAAATTTAGAAAAAGTCCGAAAACTTTCTTTTCTGGTACAAATTTATTATGGCCATATCCACTCTACGAAGAGAAAATCCTTTTAAATGTTCCTACTTTATAAAAGGATGCTTCCAAGCTCTGTTTGGATAAAAGCCATCATGAGACCACTTTGTTACACAGATTCCTACTTCGAGAAACCCAATTAGACTACTTTTCCGTTATAAAGTAAGATCAAGGATTAAGCAGATTTTGTTCCAGCTGAGAATGGAAAGAATATATTTAGAAAATTAATTAGAAAGAAACTTTCTTCCCAAACCCATTTAAATTGGCATAATCTTTTGAGATATATGAATTTTTTTGGACTCATATTTCGCTATTTTTGTTAAAAAAGTTTATATACGAGGTATAATTAGGGTAGAATTTATTTCCCTCGTAATTTTTAAAAAGTGTATGAATCATATTCAGAGAAAAAGGAGATATAACTTTTAGAATTTAGTGGTCGGAGGATAAAAAATTATTATTTTTACCTCCTACAAGAAGATTTGATTACAAATAGGAGAGGCGATGGTGAATTTCCCCTCAAATCGATATAAAAGAAGGAATGAAAATCAATTCTGAACGAGTACTAGATATAATTTAGTTGGATTTCAAAGGAGACTTTTAATCCAAACTGTCATTAACCATTGTCAGAGCGAGAAATTTGCACCTCGCAACATCATAGAGAATGTAATGAATTGGTTCAAGGCTTAGTTAATATGAAAGAACAACCTCTGCCCCTACCCCGACCCCATTTTATCGGAAACCACGTACCATGATATCGCGCCATGGACAGTGTCATTTCCTGTTCGAACATTCTTGAATTTTCAATTCCTGAGCACGTTGTGAAAATATTTCCTAATCCTACAAACTCGTCCAAACCCCCCCTCCCCTTCCGGTGACGACGTGTGAAAGAGCCACTCTGTCTCACCCTAGCTCCTAAATGATGAATCGATTCCGTCTCCGGATTACGATATCTGGAGCTTGTGACTCCTTTATCAAACTCCCCGTTCCCCCTCAAAATCAGGCATACAAATACTCGGGTTATTCTGTAGTCTACGAGTCCAGCCCACACCTCAAGGCCGTCCTTATCGTCTCGTACTGTGAGCGTTCGTCAAACAGGAGACTACTTCAGCCGTGATTCTACCCAAGTCAATTAGTAGCTTCTATGAAGTGCAAACCTTTGAATTTGCGCAACAGTCTCTCTTCGTTCAATGAGAGCAAAGACAATATCCATCGATTACCTTTGAGGAAAAGAAAGATTCCTCTTCCAAGGGAATTACGAGTAATCCCACATTTCCCGTCGAACGTCATCTTTGAAGTTTGGTTATCTTCATCGGAAGGTTGGTTCGTATCGTGTCCACCTGCCTCATTCTGATCGTTCCCCACTTGCCTCATTGGATCGTTCCCCACTCGCCTCATCGCAATAAGGACCTTCCTCGAAGTCATCGACCCGTAAGACTGAAACCCCCTCCATTATTAGTATTGTCAAGTTTCCTCTTTTGATCTGAGACTAGTTACATTAATCAATTAATTACATTTGAGAATCCCTTCTCATAATAATTATCAAGAAAATCTTTCAATTTAAATAATTCCCCTTTGCCTATTATTATTCTTATTTTGATCTTTGTAAATAAAATTATACTTTTGTTGGTGCCTCCCTGCCTTATTCCCATATCATTAGGTATCCATTCATTTTCCACGAGTTTAAAAATCATCATGGCCTAATTGCTTAGACATCAACTCTTCTTAATCTGATTCAAAATATTTCCATTCATAACGTTTCATTTCGTTTACATATTGACAAAATTGAGAAATAAGTTACTAAATGTGGTAAATAAAGTGCTTGATTGCTGTTTTAAATCAAATAATTTGGAGCAGACATTGGGGAGATTGCCACTGACTGGATATACCAAAAAGATTAAGTTTACAGCTATGAGCAAGGGAACAAGAATATTTAACTCTACGTTTCAATTAGCATATGGGTATTAATTAAACAATGTGTAAATATCCTAAATAGTTAGAATCTTTACATTATTGGGCCATTGTATATAAATAAAACCTACTATAACTACACAAGCATTTATACGTATTTCAATATCATTAAGCCGAAATTGTAAAATGCCATAAAGATACGCACACAAAACACACACACACACATATCTATGTATATACAGGATTAATTGAAGTCAACAGCAACGGCTGCATTGTTTACTTTTGTCTGCAGCTTTCTTATAGCTTTGACTATAGTCTCAAAAGATGGCTCTAGGCGAGGAAAATTGCTCGGAAGAGGCATAACTTTATTTGTCTAGCAAAAAATGCATACAAAAATGGCCTCCTTCCAATATATATATATATATATATATATATATATATATATATATATATATATATATATATATATATATATATAAAGAAAGTGCAAATACAAGTTCTGCGGGTGATAACAACCACCACAGGGCTTTCGCGTATTGCCTTTCAAACAATTTTGAAAACAGAAAGAAAGATGCAGAACCTTGCATTGCAGACTATATAACATGGATAATGAGCCTTTAAATTGTGAGCGGGTACGAAGATATGGTATAAAAATTCATTGGAGGTTCCTAGCTTAGAGAGATACTGGGTTTGATTGGGTGTAATGCTTTGGGCGAAGTAGAGTCACTGTGCCTGGTAGCTTAACGGTAGAGCATCTGACCGGGAATCAGCAGACCCGGGTTCGAGCCCCGGCCAGGAATTTTAAACTCTTTTTTTCCCCTGGTGTCATTTCTGTCTTCTTGGTAAAGGTTTCTTTTCATTGTGCCGCCCTTTACTTTCTTTGATTCTAGTGTTCTTCCAATGTCTTTTACTCTTACCTTTAAAAAACTCCTGTTTTCTTGTCTCATTGTTCATTCGCGTCCAATTCTTATTTCTCTTGTATATATATATATATATATATATATATATATATATATATATATATATATATATATATGAGAAACTCACAAAGTAGCGTGTGAGTAGAGCAATAAATGCAAAAAATCCCACAAGATAAGGAAAGGCGGATTCCAAGTACTTTCGAACTGGTTCAGTTTATTATCAAGGAATAACGAAAAAACTTTACAAAGGTGGTATATATATATATGAAACCGAAGAGCAATACTCCGCCCATGTACAACGAAAGCCCAAAATGGAAAAATAACATCAAAGACGGATGCGAAGTATAAGACCAAATAGATAAGGTCTACTTCCGGAAAATTCCAACCTGTGCGCAAAGAATGTAGACATTTATGTGACTAAAATAAGTACATAAATACCCGATTGTGAATACATAAAAATAAACAAGAGAGACAAAAAAATTAATAAATCAAAGGGCTAAAGTTTAAAATGGACAATTTCGATATAAATAAGTCTTTTACTAACAGTTTCTATTTTAAAGAGACCAGGGGATATATTAAAATTAGGCGAGGAATTAACAAGGAAACATGAATACAATATTATGAAGGGGGAATGCAGCAGCGCTTTCTTTCTCCATTTATTGGAAAACAATCGATTACCCTATCAATTGGAATTTGGCTAAATTTATTTACAAATCTGTTGACTTTATTTAAATAAATATTGTCGAATGCCCATTCCTTAATTCCTCGCCTAATTTTAATAATAGTTCCTCCGCGTTTGTACATAAAATAAATCCATTTGCAATTAATGACATTGGTTTCACTTTCTTTTTTGTCGAAAGAAAGTCAGATTTTGGAAAAATCCATAATAAATCATATATATATATATATATATATATATATATCAAATATTTATCCATAACTTTATAGAAAAACGTATTTTAAAAAATTCATTACATTTAGGGACATCAGAATACCATGAAACTTGCAATAAATAAGGCACATATATGTAAATAAGTAGCATAAAATAATAACAACTTATGAAACTCTCGTAAAATATAATATTAAAAACAAATGAAATTCAGAATAGATGTAAAAAACTAATCCTAACTTAAATGAGAAATAAAGTTAATATTTTGTGAGTTGTCCACTTTTAACAAGAACATCTTCTAGAATAACACCTGTTCTAGTCTAAAAAAAATTCTGGGATAAATCAGCTGAATTTTACTCCATTCTTCAACACAACTCATTTTAAAGCCGCAAGAAAGGAGTCCTGCCTTTCGCCAAATTTAATTTTTAACTTTTTCTAAAGATGTTCTATGAGATTCAAGACTGGGGACTGGTTAGGCCATTCAAGAACATTAATACGATGACTATTGAGTGACTTTGTTTTTAGCTTGACATATACTTAAGATCAATATCGTGTTGAAACTCCCAACTTTGACCCCTGTTAAGTTTTTTGGCAGAGATACTAAGATACTTCCTTAAAATTTGCAGTATTCCTTTTAGTTCATCGTTTCTGCTATGGTGTGAAGGTCTCCTATACCTGCCGATGAGAAGGAGCTCAAAACCATTATGCTACTTCTCCCATAATTTACGGTAGTCAGGGTGTTTTTAGTCGTGTGAGACTATATTTCACTATGTCGGTCGGTCCCAGTCTTGCCTTTTTCGGGAGTAATAACATTGTAACTATTCGGCCGATTCTAACTGGATTTGAAACCCTTATGTTGTTTTACTTTCTCTTTTGAATGATATCATTGCCAAAATCCTCCAGGGTTAACCCAGGAATTATTTAGTTTTAGCAATAACATTATACCTATTCTGCCAATTCTAACGAAATTTGAAACCATAATGTTGTTTTACATTCTTTTTTGAATGATATAATTGCCAAAATCCTCCCAGGGTCAGCCCGGAAATTATATTGTTTTGGCAATAACATCATAACTATTCTGCTGATTCTAACAAAATTTGAAACCATAATGTTACCTTACATTCTCTTTCGAATGTCATAATTGCCAAAGTCCTGGCAGGGTTAGCCGGGGAATTATTTAGCAATTACATCATAACCTTTTTGCCTATTCGAAAGAAATGTTAAACCCTTATGTTGTTTTACAATCTCGTTCGAATAATATAAGTGCCATTGTCCTCCCAAGGTTTTTCCGTGAATTATTAAAAGATTTGGAGATCGAAAAGTCATAAATCAGAATAGGTAAGATCACTCAACTTTGGTCAGTAGACCTTGTTCTGTTTGCAGGCAGCATAAAGTTCGCGCTCAACAAACTTATTTTAGTTATTGCCTGATAATTCTATTTTAGTTACGCTGATCAAATGAAATTATTGAAGTATTGACATAATAGTGTAACATCTCAGTGGCAAAGGTTTGGCGATCTTTAATATAGGAACCCTTTGTTCCCGTTACTAGTTTTTCTGGGATCGTTTTTCACCATTCTCAGTAATCTGGCGCATTCCCGAGACATTATTTTCTTCGGACTACCTGTTCTTGGTTTGCTACTGACGGTTCTTTCTAACTCCGAATACTGAATGATGTAATGCATACAGCTTATTGGAATATGAAAGTGTTCAAAAAGCTTCATTTATACTTTATCACTGTTCAAAAAAATTGATTCATCTATTTGTATATAGTGATAATGGGATCTAGCGTGAACAAAGCAGGTCTAAGATTAAAATTTGGGAACGCGTTAATGGAGATATATTCTAATATATTTCTCGAAAAATAATTACTGCATTTCATGACTGGCTTGGCACTGTTCCAGATAAAGATATAGTTAAGATTTTACATATGTAGAAAAAACGCAGATTTTTTCCTGGATTACGTACATTAGCTTGATATTGCTTAACCCGGACATCTAGTTCTTTCTCGGTTTGTCCATAATAACATTTTTGGCAGTTGTTGCAGCCTATCGAATAAATAATGACAGGTTGGTGGGGGGATTTTTTGGCAAGGATGCGATAAATTGTAGTCTAGTACTTAAAAATAATATTTATGTTCAGAAGACTAAGTAAACGAGGTAATTTAATGAGAATATTGTTATAAGTTAAAACTAATAAGTTTTTAGCCTGAAACCTAGGCATATTAACATTAGTTTGATAATAGGACGTTTGGCGGACTTATAACAATTGTCGAGAAAGTACAAAGGGTAGCACAAATTTATCCCTATTTTATATATTCTATCGAATTCTTTGTCTATGTTTTCTGGTGAGGCAAATCTAAGGGCACGCAAAAACATAGAGGAGGAAACACTTTGTTTGATGATATTAAGGTGGTTATAATAAAAGTGTATAAAAGAGTCTATGGCTGTGGGTTTTCTATATATTTCATATTTAAAACAATGGTTTGTCCAATGAATTAGAATATCGAGGAATGGGAGTGTACAATCTTTTTTAACTTCTAAAGTAAATTTAATTGAGAGCACTAAGGTGTTAATTTTAATAAGAAATGTATGAATATTTAAATTATTAGGACAAAGGCAAAGGATATTATCAATATATCACATCCAGGCTATAGGGGTTTCATTAATTTGGGGTAGTATTGTAGATTCTAATAATTCCATGTAGAGGTTTCCGAGTCCAGGGGACAAACAATTCTCCATTGCCATTCCACAGATTTGGCGAGAAAATTTTCCATTAAATGTAAATTTGCAATTGTCCAGCCTCCTGTTCATTCCTTGAAAAGGTTTTCAAAAATAAAGATGAATGCGCTCGAAATCATTTTTCACTTTTCCGTTGTGGGTGTATCTAAATAAATTTGACTCCATGCACTTTGTAAGCTTTTTTCATATATATATATTTATATATATATATATATATATATATATATATATATATATATATATATATATATATGTTTGTGTAGATTTTATGAATTCTACCAAAAATATACAAGTTAGCATTACCTTTAATTAGAGAAGAAAATTAAACCCCAGAATATATATATATATATATATATATATATATATATATATATATATATATATATATATATATATATCGCAGTTAAATAAAATTTCCTTCACACAACCCTTAAACTAAAGCGTTTAAATTCCTCCGAACGAGCTAACAAAGAGACAGATTTTTCTTTGCTTCATTATCTCACGTCAAGCAGATGAAAAATAAAAACATACATATAACCCCAAAACGATCAGACAGAGAAGCGTACATCCACTCTAACACACAAACAAACATTCTTCAACCCAATCATGATACGGCACTCGCTTAAACACTCCAATAGCAATTTTCCTTCTTATATATATATATATATATATATATATATATATATATATATATATATATATATATATATATATATATATATATATATAAATATATATATATATATATATATATATATATATATATATATATATATATATATATATATATATATATATATTTATATATATATATATACATATATATATATATATATATATTAGTGGCGAATACGGAACTCGGGCTATTTGGACTCTTAGCCCGAGTATAAATTTAATAAAGTGAAAGTGTATTTGCAAGCTGATTTAATTTCTGTCAACACTGACTTGAAGTAAGTAATTGCAGTTAATAAATCGGGCTCCATTTAATGAGCCTGGTTGCAGTTCATACATTTTCCTTCACCGTCTGACGGTCGTCTTAGAGGTGCTTGTGGAAGAATGAGAAAAAGAAGGAATTCCCCTTCCCCTTCTGACTTACCCAGTTCACCGTTAACCACTCTAAATTCGTCTACCTCATATACTACGAAAGTTAGAACAATTGAAAGACCATTAAGGAGGGATCTCGACACAAGGCAATTAAAGAAGGCTGTTGGCGATGAATCTCTCTCCCTGTCTAAATTATTGCGGAGTATATCTTCGACACTTCGAAGTTCATAGGCAGATTGTGTCTGAATCCGCCGTCGATTACGTTAGCCGTAACGTCTTCGTTAGTCGAGAAGGAATCGAATCCATTCTCGTCCAGAGAAGAATTGGGTGATTATCGAAGAGCCAAGGAGGAGCTACTTGGCACTCAGTTTTGTTCGCGGAGATAGTTACGCACGCTTCAACCCTTCTCACTCCGTCTTTGGATTTTAAAAATCGGAAAAGCCATCTTTGAAGCACCTCCATTTGCCTCTTAATGATAAGAGGCCCCCAACTTCAGTTTCTCGAAGTTGAATTGAGCGTCCCATGAGACGCTCACAAGTTCAAGGTCGAACTTTCCTGCCTGGTCCTACTCGCCGCACATCAAGGTAAAAGGGATTTAACCCCCGCTTCGTCACGCTCCTCCCACCTTTGCCGCGTCGAACCTCAAGTATCCCCTTGGCTCTAGAACTTGCATAATTGTAAAATCATTACTTAATTAATTATCCCTTGGTTCAAACTTAATTGTTAAAGTTAATCATCTTGACAGGGAACCGTCAATATTTAATTGCATTGCCATTTAACTTGCCCCATATGTATATGTAATCTTTAGTCCTATTAAAGTATATTTTTGTAGCCGTGCTTTGAATATTTCTCGGCCGAGCAACTGTATATTTAAAGCATTCTTAGAACCACGTCAAGGTGAAGCCTTAATTTCGGTCGCCCAGTAGGCCAGTGTGCGGATAACCGCGTACACCTGGTCATACCACGACATAAAGCTGGTGTCAGGTGTGGGGTTTGTAAAAGATTCCACCCTACTTGATCTTTTAGTCTTTCCTTAAAGATCATTATTTCCACTCTATACAGTTGCAAGTGTCAAGAATATTCAAGCAAAAATAATAAAACAATTTTGGGGGGTTAATAGAAAATTATATATTTTTTTTAGTTGAGGGTATTTACGTGAGTCAAGATACCACTAATTAAATGGCAAGCATACACGTCAAATTTTGATTTTGCTGTGGTAAAATTACCAGAAGATTCAATCCTGAGTCAGGTTCCCTCGTCAGTTATTTTCTTTTTCTGGTGTGCATAATTAATTGGAACCTTTAGTAATCTTGGGAGTTTGATTGTTAATTACGAGGAAGGTTAGATTTGTTAGGAAGAGCCTCACTTGTTCTGGTAAGCTTTCCCGTGTGCTGAAAGACGAAAGCAGCATATTCAGGATGTCTACGTTCGATCTTTTTCATAAGCAGGGACAGATTCTAGGACTAACAGGAAAGGATTTAATCGCTTACGTTCAAGAGGAAGAACAAAACGAACGGGCAAAGGAAAGCACAAAGAGAAGCAAAACAAAGGAAAGAACAAGCACAGAGAGAAGCAGAAGAAAGACAAAGAAAATCAGAAAAAAAGACAGACAAGCAGAAGAAAGAGAGAGAGAACAAATACGACAGCACCAGAGAGAATTAAGCCGTGATCATGTCAAAATGACTTCTGCGGGATCAGCTAACCATCAGCTGCAACCACTTTCGTTAAAACTCTTCGCGTATAAAGACGGAAACGATTTTTATTCTTATCTGACCCACTCTGAAATTTTTTCCGAAGTCAACAATTGGGATTTAAAATCAGATGGTTGCCCGCCTCCCCCCCCCCTCTTAAACACTTGTTTGCGTGAAATCTTTATTTCTCTGCCCTCGGAAGCAACTCTGGATTATTCAACCCTAAAAGCAGAGCTCCTCTCTGCTATTAATATGAATCTATAGTTCTATCGGGTTAGATTCTGCTCGGATAGGATACAGCCGGGACAAACGTTTAAGCAATTTGGGTTTACACTTCGCCGCAATTTACAGTTGTGGCTGGACTCCTCACAAGTGACTAACGACTAGAAGTGATTAGTCGACTTTATTCTAAGGGAAAAACTCATGGCTACCCTTCTCCGGGAATTGAAGGCCTTCGTAATAGATAGAAGAGCTTCTTCGTTTTAAGACTGTGTAGAGGAAGCTGACCTCCATGCTTCCAGCTACGACCTATATCCCAAGGATATAAAAAAGAGTCACCCCCAGTTCTCCAAACATAGGTTTGGGCCTAATAAGTTTCATGCTAAGAATAATAGTAGCTTCGTGAAGATTCAGACGCCCCATAAGCCGAAGTCTCATCCTCAGCGTGAACATGCATATTAGTCTCGGACAAGTTGTGTCCCCCAGTAAGTTCCGAGGATAAGAGATTTGCGATCGTTCACGACATTTTAGGTCGTGCCATTAAGTTTCCTGTGGTGAACTGTTACATACAGTGTCAGTATTTTAAAGGATGGGCCGATGTAGTTGCCGCTGCGATAAAGTTTTGTTCTATTCTTATTGGACAGAGCGCGCAGCTCTCCCCAAAACCCATCGCGCAACCAGTGATCACCAGGGCCCAAGATAATAAAGATACCGTTACCCTGGTACCTTTAACGTCTTTGTTAACCCTGAACGTCGATTTATCCATCAATGATCAGTTTTCTGAAGTTCTAAAGAATTGCCCTTCTTTGCAACTCCTGTGGGAGAAGGCCAGAAAAAGGAACCAGAAACCATTCGATGAAATAGAAGAATTGACTCCATAGAAAAAGATTCGTTGCTATATCGATCTTTTGTAGGGCCATATAACGCCCCAGTCACTATCCTGTGTGTACTAGTTATGTATTTACTTTAAGTTCAGCACAAGGCTCACGACGGATTAATGGCTGGGCATTTCAGACATAATAAGACGGCCCAGCGCGTCTTCAAATATTTCTTTTGGCCAGGCGCTGCCAAAGAAATATCCCACTTTTGCAAGTCCTGTGACATCTATAAAAAAGGTCATCGACAAAGGTCGTGTTGCTCCCGCTTCACTTCAGAAAACCCCAATCGTGTCTGAATCCTTCTTCAGGGCTGCGATCGATTTGATAGGCCCTCACCGTCACCCGTCTAGTGAAGGACGTTCCTATATTTGATCCTCGTATATAGTGCCACTCGTTTTCCGGATGCGGTCCCCTTGAATAACAATGATAGTATTTCGTGTGCAGAGGCGTTAATTTCCAATTTTTCCTGAGTAAGAATCCCTAAGGAGATCCTATCCGACAAAGGCCATCAATTCACTTCAAAATTGATGGAGTATGTAGGAAAGCTCCTGCGGGTCAAACCCCTTATCTTAACTCCTTATCAACCCGCCTCAAATAGGATATGCGAGAATTTAAACGGGGGTCTCAAATCAGTTCTTAAGAAATTGTGCCACGTCTAACGGCGAGAATGGCACCGTTACCTCCCTGTGGCTTTATTTCCGTGTCGAGAAATCCCACAGCAAACGCTCCGATTTGCCCCCATTCGAGCTATTGTACGGACGAAACGTCCGTGGGTCAATGAGCATCCTAAAGGAATTATTGTCAAACCCAAGCTTGATGAGGAGAGTAAGTCCTTCGACGCTTATGTGTTGGATGTGCGTACTCACCCGCCTAGAAAATAGTGCAAACCTCGCCTTAAAGAATTCTGAGATGAATTTGGAAAAATACAAAACGTATTTTTACATCAAATCCAAAGCACGGAAATTTGAAATAGGCGACGAAGTACTACTTCTGTTACCTTGTGAGACTAAAAAGGTCCTATCTTAGTGGTTAGGACCATTTTCAGTATTAGAACCCCGAGGCCCGGTCTACTACTTAATTCAGATCCCCTCAGGTAATACTCGTAAAGTGTACTACGTCAACCTTTTAAAAAGGTACCACCGACGCGCGTGCGTTAATAATGTGGTCGCTTTAGACGAAGTAATCGTCTTAGAGGCAACTCACCCGGTCGAAACGCTTTACCTCGTTCAAACGGTCTGCGTGGAAGCAGACAACGAATACTCTTTGCCGTCTCTCCCTTCCCTCGAATCTGACTCAGCCCTCGAGCTCAATTTTAACCCCCGTCTCCGACCCATTAAAAGACAGAATTGGCCAGCCTCCTGAGTGAATTATCGGGCGTAGTCTCCAAAACCCCAGGTTGTTCAATTAAATTCACTCATGAGATTATTTTAAAAACGCAAGAACCAGTAAGAACTAAGCCTTAGCTTATTCCCCTTCATTTAAGCCCCACGTTTAACACCGAAGTAGAAAGTTTGCTCAGGTTGGGGATCATTGAGCCTTCATCATCTGACTTTTGTGGCCCGATTGTTATGGTCAAAAAGGCCGATCAATAATTAGGATGTGCGTTAAATACAGTCACCCAGTTTGACGCAGAGTGTCACCCCTTAATGATATCTTAAAGAAAACGGGACCCGATCCTGTCAATGGGACTACCCCCGCGGTGTCTAGCTTTAACAAGCTAAAGGAAAAGCAGATCTCTGCTCCTGATTTGAGACTCCCGAATCCGAACAAAAAGTTCGCGATTCGTAATGATGTCTCTCGTTCTAGTGGGACACGAATCTACACTCTATCCCCAATCGATCCAACAAACTTCCTAGAATAATTCGAACGTGAGAAATCGAGGAAGAAATGAAACGGATTGTATATATAGTTCTTTATTTACAAAAATATGGGGTAAATATATTTGAGATCTCGTTACTTTTTATGTTCGTGTATATACACGAAAAAAACGTATGGATAGATAAATTTACTATACGATCACGTTATAAATAATACACAAATAATTCAATCATATCATCAAACAAAATATTTACTAAAGAAACACATAAGAAACAAAAATAGGCCTTTTTATCTTACGATTTGGTGGTACCCCAACTAAAAATCTTGCCGACACTCACTCTTGTGACCAAATTCGGGTGCGCGCGTCGTAAGGGCCTGGAGCCTCCGAGCTCAATATATTCTAAGGTTATCTGACGCGGTATTGAGGCTATTAAAGCTCTCCTTACAAAACGAATTCTAATTTTGGACGTAAATGGGACTTTTCAATTATCATAATTACCTCAAATTTTATAACTCCAGCCACTCTTTACAAAAGGAAGTAATAATCTCTCTCTCTCTCTCTCTCTCTCTCTATATATATATATATATATATATATATATATATATATATATATTTAACATTAATTTAAATAGAGAGTCTTTTCGAAAAATTTACCTAAAACAAATTCATATTTTGATAAAAGATTATTTTAAACAAAGTACAATCTAGATAGTAGAATTTGTTTAAAAATAGAACATGCTATCCAGAATTTACAATTTATATATATATATATATATATATATATATATATATATATATATATATATATATATATATTTGTATATAATATCTCTCAAAGTAGCATGAGACCATGATGAAAATGAACGCAATAAACCACATTGAAAGAGAAAAAGGAATAATTCTTCTTACAGTAATATTAATTACCTGGGGGAGGGAAATCCGTGCAGGGAAGGCCTTCTAAGCGAAGCATGAACACAGAGTCACTGAGTCAGTGAATACCGATTTGATCACGGATTAAAAAAAAGGTAATAAATATTCATGTATGAAAAATTATTCCGTTTCCTCTTTCAATGTGTTTTTTTGCATTTGTAGTGGAATCGTCACTCTCCCGTTCTCTCTCAGTGGAGACACGGGTCGGTAACCACAAAGACATCCGGCGTCGAAAACGTGGGGTCAAACTCGAAACCACACCACCTCGTTACTCGTCACTATGAAAAGCCGAAAGGTTTTAAACTACAAGATCTCCTCTACGAGAGTATATTCAATTTCACCTCAAGTAAGAAATTGGATATGCGTTTCTCTCCAGCTCGAAAGCCAGCGTGAGCAGAGGTAAGACTTGGTGAGAAAAACCGTTGGAATAAGGACCCTCCTGGGCCCGTCCACAACCCCCCCTCCTACCCCTACCCCTGTTGGTTGACGTGTTAGAAATAAGAAAAACTTTGGAAAAACGTGGTAGAATACGTCAGTCTCAGGCCACGAAGTCCCCGGATCGAGGCCGGGCTACCGAGACTGGACAGGTAGATTACTTGAGTCGCCAGGCTACGAAGTCCCCTGGAAGAGAGGCAGGGCTACCTAGGGGGCTAGGAAGCAGCTGATCCTCGAGCTAGTCCCTGGTTATCAAACCAGACCTTTAAGTTAACCTGTTGAAGTTCAACTTACTCTCGTCAGAGAGACTCCTCATATCCTGGTGCATCCTAAAACCTAGGTATGTTCCCGGTCCTTGAGGAATTAAGAAAAGAAGAGGGGAAAGGCTTCCCCCCGAGCCCGTTACCCGGTGGCCACACAAAACTTAGAGGTTAACTTGGTCGAGGAACCAAGTTCAACTTATTCTAGTCAGAGAACCCCCCCTTCTATCCTGGTGTATCCCAAAACACTGAGATAGGCCTCGCCCTTGAGGAAGACTGGAACTAAGAAGAAGCTCATCCTCGAGCTAGTTCCCGGTTACCAAACCCACCTTTAAGTTAACTTATTTAAGTTCAACTCATTCTCGTCAGAGAAACCCCCCTCCTCGATCCTCGCACTTGAAGAAGCCCTCCCCCGAGAACAGTCCTCGCCCATGAGGAATTACGTAACAAAGGAGAAAAGCTCCCCCTCGAGCCCGTTACCCGGTGGTCACACGGAACTCTAAATTATCTAGGTTAAGAACCAAGTTTGACTTACTCTCGCCAGAGAGGCCCCGCTGATCTTGGTGCCGACTTAAGCACCGTGATTGTTCTCCCCCTTGAAGACCCCCCCCATCCCTTATTGAATACCGTGTGGACCCCCATCTGCTACACTCGATAAAGTACCTCGTGATCTCAACCACCTCCATCTGGCTGGTCGGGACGCGTCTTGGAGACAATAACATTCCTGAGGTATTTAAACTCCAGTAGAGTCAATTAGCCTAAATCTTGTATATTGAAGTGCGTATAGAATTTAGCCAATTTTAGAGGGTCAGGTTAATTGAAGTAATTATTGTGTATTTTAATATTCGGAGTATTCTTGTGGTTCATGTTTAGTATTAGTGTAGTAAACTTGTTAAATTTAAAATATAAGTTTATTTTTGGAATTCCTGGGCGTTTCTCTATATCCTTACGTGTTTGAAATGGCTCTTCTTTAAAACAACAAAATTAGCCCTTTTGGAACAAAGCCTACTTTATCCAAGAAGTATATCACGACCACAAAGAATACCACGACAAAAGTGGTATCAGGTGTGGAGTGATTAAAAAGGGGCATTATGCTACAGCATTCATATATATTTTATATATATATATATATATATATATATATATATATATATATATATATATATATATATATATAAACATCTCCCCATTCACCCACACATTCTTACAGAGGGAGGGAGAGGTTTGCTAGAGAGGGGGTGGGAGAATGGCCCTACAAACACTTACATTTGCTCCACTACATCGTAATGGTATAAGTGTCGCCCTCATGTAGTATACAAATGATGGAAGACTTAGAACACCATTGAACTCGAGGCTTAGCTATAGTATGGTGAATTCGACATTTTAGAATGTACCTTATGGGAACCGAATTCGTAATTGAGAGCGACCATTTGCCATTGTCATACCTTTGTAATTTCTAGTGTTAAAATGGACGACTAATACGTTTAGGTCTGTTGCTGATGGAATATCAATTCCGTATTGTGGATATCAAGAGTAGAAATCCTCTAGAAGACCTTATTGCCATAAATTAATGATACCATTGGCGTATTTCCTTGTAAATATGTTTCCTTTGTTGTAGTGTCTTTAGTAATGGTTCATTTGGTTTGGAAGGGGGGTAGACACTCAATGTGTGGTATGGCTTAAGTTTCATTTTTGGGGGGTATTTTTTTATACCTGTGCGTATAGTCTGAAGTAATTATAATTATTTACTAACACCGCTCATGTCCGAATTTTGTTTGTATCTCGTTGCACCAATTCAATTTTTATAGCATCTTCCCCTTAAAGAAAAATGATTTTGAGACATTTTTTTCTCACTCGATTTGTCTTCCTGAAAAGTGAGATGTGTGGAAGAATGACAGAGAGAAGGAATCCCGACCTCCCGTGTTTGACGTTAACTACTCTAAATTCGTCTGACCTATTTACTGCGAAAATTAGAATAATGGAAAGACAATTAAGGAGGCATTGCGACTTCGTGCTGCTATGGAACCTTATCTCGCCCTAAGGCAATTAAGGATATCTGTTGGCGATAAATTTCTCTCCACGTCTAGATAATTTCGGAGTATATATTTGACACTTCGAAGTTCATAGGCAGATTGTGTCTGAAGCTGCCGTCTAGTACGTTAGCCGTAACGTCTTCGTTAGTTGAGGGGGAATTGAATCCATTCTCGTCCAAGGAAGAATTGAGTGATTGTTGAAGAGCCACGGAAGAGCTACTCGTCACTCAGTGTTCTTCGTGGAAATAGTTAGGCGCGTTTCAACCCTTTTCACTACGTCTTCGGATTTTAAGGATCAGAAATGACATCCCCGACGCACCCTGCGTTTGCCTCTTAAGGAGAAGAGGCTCCCAACTTTAGTTTCCGAAGTTGAATTGAGCGTCCGGTGAGACGCCCACAAGTTTAAGGTCGAACTTAACTACATGGTCCTACTCGCTGCACATCAAGGTAAAAGAGATTTAACCCCCGCTTCGTCTCACTTCTCCAACCTTTACCACGTCGAACTTTAAGCGTCACCTTTGCTCTAGAACTTGTCTAATTGCAAAATCTTTACTTAATTAATTATCCCTCGGTTCAAACTTAATTGATACTGTTAATAATCTTAGCAGTGAACTGTCAATATTTATTTGCATTGCCATTTAACTAGCCCTTTATGTATATGTAAACTTTAGTCTTATTAAAGTATATTTTTGTAGCAGTATTTTGAATATTTCTTGGCCGAGCAACTGTGTATTTAAAGCACTCTTAGAATCATCGCCAGGTGAAGCCTTAATTTCGGTCGTCCTGTAGGTTAGTGTGTGTATACCCGCGTACACCTTGTCATACTACAATAGTGCCCTGTGGCAAAAAATATCATTCGTAGCAGACGTTCTCTCAGAAGTTACAGCCCTAGTTATTATATATAATCGTACAAATTAAAAGTAATTAAAATTCAATCTTTTCTTGCATTACAAAATTCTTAAAGGAACGAAAAATTATCCAGGCAACTCGGACTAATTTGATAGAGCTTGGTAGGTATAAAAGACTAACTGGAATCTCTTGTCAAGTGTACAGTACAGGCGATAGTCAGATCGGTCTCTGGCTAATGTTTGTTGTACACGCCGCTGTCGTTATTTGATTGATGTCATTCTGTGCATCTGTGTGTAAAGATCACTTGTGCTTTGCAGAGTTGCTTTATTTTTACCTTTAACTTAGAAATGTAAAAATACAAAAAATAAACAATAAGCCATTTGGGAAAAGCATTTTGAACGACTTGGACAAGAAGAAGGAGCTACACGACAGGATATTATACGAGTTCGCCCTCAAACCAAGAAGACTGGAGTTCGCGTATAAATGAAGTGAGTAATGTTTATATGAAAACTATAGTTTTGTCTCATTGTTAAATTAGTCTGCGGTGTGAATTGCATCTTATGCAAAATCTGTGATGAGCCAGAGTGACGCTGATGACCTAGAGTCGCCTCTAATATATATATCACAAACCATTGAACTTGAAGATTGCTAATATAATGTATGAATTATTTTCCCCATGACAACTACAAGTTAACACCAAAAACTACTACATTGGGATAGGAACAGACAACTCCCTTCAAGATCGACATCAACTGATTTGAAAGAGGATGAGAAATAAGACCATTAATTAGAAGAACACTACCGATTTCATCCAGAAGGTAAAGGTTTGGTATTAAAGATATATTCCTTAGGCTACAAACGACACGTAGCTGAAAGAATATCGAAAGTCACAGCAATGCTAATCATTTTATCTTCATTAAGATATCAACAAAGAACAAAACAAAGATCTATCTCGCCCTAAGGTGAGAGGCCCTCATCTAGCCTTCCATCTTCCTAAATAGTTTACTATAAAGAAACGAGCAATCCAAAGAGTTCTAAATAAAGCTCTTTACATTTTAACCAACAAAGAAAGGTAAGAGAGAAGAACCACCCAGATGGCGCTACTTAAAATGAATGAAGATCAAATCATGCAACATTTTCATAAGAAAAAGATTGGAAAATATACAGAGGAAGATCAACTTTCTTCCTCCAATCTTTGCAAAAATGATCAAAACCACAGCAAAGACACCTTTAAACTCCATATTTTACAGTGTAAATATTCATCACGGATAATGGAAGTACCATTATGCAAATAAGAAAATGCACTTTTTCTAGCTTAATAGATTAAATTTAAATTGCGTTTATATGCTAATCAATTAACATTATTGAAAAATATAATGGGATTAGATACAAAAATTAGCAATAATGCATATCATGAATATGTATTTATTCAAATATATATTACAAAACAGAAAAACGGGGAAAAAACTAAAAATGCATGTACAAAATATGTAAACACAAATAGAAGTATTACCGGTCACTCAAATGCTGCGACATACTCGCAACTATGAATTTGGAAAGATAAATACTCGTAAATGAAGAAAGATAAGATAAGGAAAATTAGTTGATTGTTAGATGAAATGAGGAGGAGAGGCAGAGAGTCTTTTGATAAGAAAGGGTTTAAGGGACTTAATATAAATTGATTCAGGGATTCTGAGGCTCGTTTCATCCTGGAAACAATCTAAAATTTTTAAATCATCTATGGTAACATCTTTTTGTAAATGGATAGTGCAGTCTCGAATATGAGAACATTCTTTGGCGATTGAGAAGGTTGTTTGTTATGCTGTTAATACCTAAATGAGAACAAGCTCGAGCTTGTAACGATCGCAGTGTCCGGCCGACTTAAGGGCCTCTCTGTCACCGAAAATTGCAAATAAATAAAAGACTCCACTACACAGACTACAAAATAGACATATGAATTGAATGAAATCACTCGAGAAGATAGGGACATCTACCTTGCGGTAATGTGGTTGTCGTAGTATGACATTATATTCCATCAATACCATATTATATCTAAGGGGGAGGAACCAATAACTCACAGGCGAACCGAGAAAGGGACGGAACACCACTAGTTTAGACGGGCTGAGTAGCGAGAAAGAATGCAACGAGGTCAGGTAAATTATGAGTAATTGCAAAGCTCAAGGTTATTTAAAGAGGCACGTACAAAAATATAATTTTATTTACATAAAAATAATGAGAGAATTGATAGAAAAAAATTACATCGGATGAATTAATGGGCAAAATTACACCGGTAAATGAGAGGGAGGGGGAACTGTAGTCATAAATCAGACTATGGAGTTATAATTAATGTGTTACGGGAGGAGACTATTCAAATGAGGGCAATTAACGCAAATGGGTTACTGAAGGGGGAGAGGGGTTGGCTTACGGAGGATTCTGGGTAAGACGTCAGGGTAAGGCTTCACGAAAGTCTTCTGCACGTGAGGCAAGGCTGCTCGAAGCTTCTGAGCGGGATCTTAAAGTGATGACGGTTCTCTAAAAAAGCGGGGGAGGGAACGTCCGATCAAGGGAAGAGTTTTACGGCCACCCGTAAACGAGGGGCGAACGAGGAGGGCTTCGACAGGAGTTAACGAGACAAGTCGGAAAAATTAGTTGGTAGCGATCATTAAATAGAATTACCTCACTAGCTGGAGCTAATTCCAATACACAAAAAAATAGTTTAGCTGTCACTTTGCTTTGTTGTTAGCACCTGACTTGGAACTAGGGGAATTTTCTTCGGGTCCAGGCGAGACTTCTCAACTCTGTGTCGGTTTCATGGGAAACCAGCAATATACATATATGTCTGAGGCTCTCCACGCGAGAGGCGGCGGGGAGGGTGGGAAACAGCTCTACTCTCGAATCTTCTTGCCGAGACTATTCTAGCCCGTGTAGAGGTGAATCGTGGTGGACGCGGTTCGAAGCTAATGCTTGTAAAAGTGAAGGGTTAAGCTTTACAATTTTAGCCTAACAGAATCTTCTCCCGCACATGGAGAAGAAATTCCACGTGGAATTCCCTCACAGTGGTCTTCTCCAATCCGAACTAAGCTGAAAATATGGACCAATTAAGAGTGGAACTTAAAAGGATAATACATGAACAATAGTCCGAAAACTAGAAAGACATAATAGGCAAGCTAGATGAAAAAAACAATTATAAAAGTATTAAAGGTACATCTAAAATTTTAAAGGAATTACCCATTAGATAGAAGATTAAGACCCTAGAAAACGAGAAACTCTTAGAAAATCCAGACACGCAAGATGAGAGTTTCGGGGGATTATGGAATAAAAGATTATCCATAGTACTAAAGGGAAACGACGGATTAGACAAGAATTAACAGGAACAATTTATTGTCAAAGTAAACTCAAACATGGACGGCACGCACTCTTATTCATACATCTCCGAACAAAGAGAGGTGACGAAATTTAGTCACCCCATGACAATGGAAGAGGTCTTGAACACTTTAGACACCTACATCCAGAGTGCACAATGTTTTTCACGGATTACCAAAAACAACATCGTGCACGCCCAACAGCAAATAGATCATGTTAAAACGAATGTAAGAAACTCAGCTATGAATCCAAAAGCTATTTAGTTGGTGGATACATAATAGCAAAGTCATCTTCGTTCCCAAAAGGAACATGCCTCCAGACGAGCTGTTAAATTAAAAGCCAATCTATTTGAGAAAATCCTGGCCAATAGGCTCCAAACAACTGAGCGAAAAAGGGGCTTAGATTCGCACTAACTGTTACTAGGGCATGTAATAGCCGGCTTGAAGTCGATCCAAATCGAGAGTGCCTCTTGCATCCTAAGCGTAAGCAATATCTCTTCTTGGCAAGGGCGTACTTCTAAAGAATGAAGTGAACAAGAGGCATAGAATGCTCCAACCAAATATTTTAATAAGTAAATCTTGTTTAACCAACTTGGGTTATAAATAATGTTGTTTGCATATCAAATCAATATATTTGACACGAACAGTATTATCATCTGAAGAAGACGTAAATTCCGATCCCCCATATCTCCGAGCTCAGACCTTGCATCCTACTCATCAGCTGTGGAGGTTTGTTTAAATTTTGACACAACTCGTTTCTGACCGACTTGGACAAACATTTTAATTCCTATTTAATGTGCGCCCGATGACTTGCAGAGGTGGAAAACTAAGATAAATCTGATGAGATGATCTGGAACTAAGCATTGTGATAAATATGGACGAAAAAAACTCTGATATTTTGCTAACTGTAGAGCAGACACAGAGAGTGAAGCCACGCAATTTGGTGTGGAAAAAGATTCAACCTGGAGAAGAGGACCCTTTAGAACTAGACTTTTCAGTTGAAAAGAACTTGGAACCCGAAGAAGAGGAGTGTCTCCATTCACCACTCAGGTATTTAAAAAAATCATTTATGATTCTATACTGAGCTTACTTGTTAAGCAAAGTAACTTACTTATATTTATTCCAAAAAGATCCGGAATGCCCTCTGAAATTTATCAAAAGAAGAGCTTGAAATTTGGTTAGGCTTATCTTTGATGTTTAGTATCTCTTAAAATTAGCAGCACTAGGTGGCATTGGAATGAAGATTTTTCAAATGATAAATATAATTATTTAATAACTAAAAACAGATGGGAAGACATAAAAAGTAATCTTCATTTAGTTGACAATTCTAAAATAGATATCACTGATAGAATTTCAAAAGTAAGACCCCTTATTGAACATCAAAGAACTAAATTTCAAGCTCTTCTAATGAGCACAGATTTATGTATTGATGAAAGTATTGTTCCATTTAAAGGAAGATCCTCAATCAAGATTTATGTACCTAAAAAAAACTCACAAATGGGGATAGGGTTTTTTTCTTCTCGTTAATAAATATGGTTTAGTTTAGGATTTTTTATCGGATGTAGGAAAATTTCTCCAGTTTCAAAAGAGGGCGTTCCAGATCTTGGAACCAGTGCAAATATTGTCCTAAATATTTCCCCAATAATCCCAGAAGGTAGAAATTTCAGATTATATTTATACAATTATTTTAACTCTCTCCCTCTTCAAACCTATTTGGCTTCCAAGAAAATATAGTGTTTTGGGTCTGTGCAGGCCAATCGTGTTAAAAATCGAAAATTTATCTCTAATAAAGATTTGAAAGCTAAAGGAAGAGGAGCCTTTGAAGAATAGGAGTGCTTTGAAGATAATAACAGATCGTGATGCTTGAAATGGCTCGATAATCGACCGGTTCATGTACTTCCTACCTTTTCAGCTGTTGAACCAACTGTAGAAATGAAGAGATACGACAAGAAAAACAAATGTATCATCCAAGTGCCTTTCCTAAAGATGATTGTAGGGAAATGGCTACATAAAGCCTCCCGGAGGGCTAGGCGGACATATACCTTAAAGTTTCCCCTCCCTTGTGGAGAAAGCCGGAGAATCGAGCCCAATGAAGAGACTCGTGGGAACGGTAGCCGGCGAATAACCGTAACTACCTAGCCTGTTTGATCTCCCCGCCGCTTAGGTAGTTGGAGCGACCATCTGTGTTAAGGCAACCACCTAAGGCCCTTAAACGACGCTCTAACGATCTAATTACCTACAAAATTTATTAACCCTTGGTTATGTCACAAAAAAAACGGTGCTAGTCATAAGGCACGCCAAGGAGTGTGGTGGTTGAGGGTTTCATCAATTTACAAGCCAACTTGGGCACCTCAGTGTCAACCTCTGCACCCTTTCCCCTTAGATGGGGCGGTGGTCCGCCTATAAATAAGCCCCGGAAAGAAAGAGAGGGGATTGGAATTTGGTAAGAAAGACGAAGGTTCATTTCGTGTAGATTGATCCTTTAACCAGACAAGACGATTTCTGTGAGAAACGATAGGATCAGATTGAGAAGATCGATCCCCCCTCCCCGGGCCGAATTAACATAAATCGTCAAGTTTGGTATCGGTGCCATACCGAAGAATCCTTTACAGACTTATAAGAAGTCTGACTGGAGAAAATTAAACCCGCTCACACTCGAGCGACTCTCACATCTCAAGCTCTTTAAGAGTGAGAGGAGAAGAACACAGCCCCAACGAGGTTCCGTTCTTCAAGTACGGTAAAAATCTTACCAAATACTTCAAAATCTAGTTACACACTCTACGTTGAAGAATAATACACCAAGAGACTTCAAGATTATCCAGAAGAGGACTCTTGGAGCGAAGAGCACCATAAATCTCTCCGTCTTCTTAACTTAACCAGACGCAAGGTTGCAATAAGAAGTTGACAGTGCCCTACCTCGCTCTATCCATCACATCTCGGCGAAATTCTATCATCGGTACTCCAAATCCCCGAATTGTGAGATAAGCCCTCCAATGACCTCTGGCCACCCCTGATCCTGTCTGTCATGTGAGTTAGCAAGAACATTTATATTCATATTGCGATAGTATGAGGCTAGTACGTTTCACGATTTAATAGAAGTAAAGACAATTGTGCGTGAACCCCAGTCATATTTGTTGGTAAAAGAGAGTACTTTAATTTAATGTTTAACGCTAATCAAAAAGAGTCACGATGAAAATACTACTCGAAAATTGGTGTGTTTACCGGCAGCCTATTTTTTAATTTTTGTCATTGAATACATTGGAATAAGCTTAGTTGCCAACAGGGATAGTCTATGTTAGCTTAGGACGAAGATATAAATGTGATTACTGTTTGTTTTTCATAGTTAAGTGTTAAATTTAAAATATATGTTCATTTTGAGATAATTCCTGTGTGTTTCCTTATATTCTTACGTGTTGAAGCGGCTCTTCATTAAAACAACAAAATTCGCACTCTTAGATCAAAGCCTACTTCATCAAAGAAGTATATCACGACCACAAGGTATTCTGCGACAATGACCAATTCCTACAATAAAGCTATGGGTGTGAATTGCACGACCAGTTAATTACTCTTTATAGATTTTATTTCAAATCAAAGACATATTATCATAAGATGTTATTACATCTTATTGATAGGGAAATGGTAAATTCATGGCTGGTTTATCGAAGAGATTTCGATCGCGTCAAAATTCCACCAAGAAAGCCATTATCACTATCGGAATTCAAGGTCAAAATTGCCAAGAATCTTTTGTTTATGGGAAAATCAACTGATAGAACAAAGAGAGGAAGGCCATCCAATGAAATAAAGTGATGCCAAAGAGAGAAAATTGAACGGAGGGCTTCCTTTACCCGAGGAAAAGCTTAAATATGATCATATACATCATAGTTCCTCAGCTTCACAAGAAAGGCATCTATGCAAAATGACTGACTGTACAAGTAAAGTTTCAACTTTGTGTATGAAATGCAAATAATATCTTTGCATTTCAAATAAAAAGAGTTGTTTTGCCCAATTTTATACAAAATAAAGTGCATTTGTAATGCATAATAAAAATGTATCCATGTTTTTACAAAAAAATTTCAAATTGGCCTGTAAAGGGTTAATATTAGAGCAGAGTTTAAAGAAACTTACTGTATATTTTTAGAGTAATATAGAGTTGCGCCTTCATGGTAAATTAATGTAAAAAAAGTGATTTTCCAGACTTTGGGTGATAAGATAAGACGATGGAATTTGTTGCCCTTAGCCTTTTCCTGTTAAAGTTGCTGTGGGTTATTGACTTTAATGTTTACATTTATAAATAATAACTTTTCTTTAACTAAATGTGAGAAAGACGCACATTCGGATGCACAATTTGATTTTAGATCAGAGATAGGTGATGATCTTTGTGATCGTGACCAATTTCCCATTACCTATTGTCTTCTGGACAGCTGATAACTGAAAACTCACCTATGTTATGCTTGTAGAGGGTGCGGTGCCGTGCATTTGAGGAAATGAATAAATTTTCTGCCCTATTTGAGGAATTTAGATAAGTTATCTTTTTTCGCCTTTAAAACGAAATCATATTTTGCTCTTCTGCATCTCTTTTACTTTTTTTTCACCTCTGCAAGTCTTCGGGCGCACATTAAATAGGAATTAAAATGTATGGCAGCTGAGCGTCAAAGTGACCACTTACACTACGGTCAAGAAAATTTTACCAGGCGGTGAAGGTTGAAAGGCAACTGTTATTACACTCTATAAATTATGCAATCTCGCCTTCCATCTATCCAGTTCTAACCACCCTGTTTAACTGTTTAATCTTTGGAATTCATCACCCACTTTGATAAAGGATAGGAAATGATTCAAAGAGCTAAACGGAATTATTGCTAAGCGTCTCTCTCTTACCACACAACAGCGATAACATTCCTCTCTCGTTGTTGTTAACCGTTATTGCTCTGAACCAGATGTTAAAAATATAACTATGCCTCTTATTTCTGACGACGAAGCTCTGCCTCTGTTCTCCTCAATAGTGTTTATCACATCTTTTTCGAGTACATAAATTATTATGTTGTGACAAGAGACCGATAAAGCTGTCCCATTCCCAGATTTTTTATTGGCATGAGACACCAATCTCTTCTGAACCTCGATCAAAAAGTATTGCTTAGATCAGTCATCTTGCGACTTTTTTGGCGGCTAATTCTTTATCCTGCAACGTCGTGTGGCACATTCTAGTGAAAGAGCTACAACATCACTAATAGGCAAACAATATTCATTGCTATCAATGAGGGTGAATATAATATCAAATAACCTTTTTAACTGGAGATCATGTTAACAAATAGGCAAAAACATACAAAACCAGCTTTGCAAAAATTAAATCTGTCTGACCACGATACTAAAAATTTTTCATTGCCCACTCAGCGCTCCCTTTTTAATTCACCGACTTTAACTATCTCGTATATATCATCGATAGATAGATATACCATATGGATAGATCCTACTCCCATATGAAATCTATCTACATTCGAATCCATCCAGACTATTTGACATTTCTACGTTTCTCGCTTCAAGTTGCCAAAAGATTGGAAGCAATTTTCGATCTAGTCTTTACTCTAAATTTACCACATCTTTAGTTATTCAACATATTTTTCACCATCATATACTCCTTTGGGAACATCAGTTCCACAGTTCTTTACCGTAATTTTTCTCAAAATCACATTTATTACCTTTCTGAACAACGGTTTATCACATCCATAAAATATCAAAACTGATGCTTGAATCTCTCTTGTCAAAGCAGTTTATGGCATCAACTTATTTATTTTATATTCGTGTATAAGTAGCAGTAGAAACACCTTTCCACTTTAAGAATTTGTAGTTCTAAAAGACAACATGGAGAATTTAAACTCACTATATATGCACATACGTTCTGGTTAACAGCGTGGGAATATTCTAGAGGATCTTCGAGCATGGACACATGTGATTGTTAGAAACTTAATACATACACTGGCAAAGGATCAACAGACAGTTTGGCTGATACTTTTCAATTAAAATTTGGATGAAGTATTCCTTTACTGTCGAAGTTTTTCTTAACTCACTTAGGATAATCTCACGCAGTCTACGGGTTTCCAGCGAGAACAGATCTAATTCCCTTAGTCTATCCTTATAACTTTTATGTCGGAAAGAGGGAATCAGCTTGGTTGCCCTGGCTTGTACGTGTTCCAATCTAGCGATGTCCTTTCGCAATAAAAGACTCCAAAATTGTACGGCATACTCCAGGTGCGGTCAGACAAGTGAGTTGTACAGGCACAGTACAATCTCCTGGTTCCGATAACCAAACTAGCGCTTAATATAGCCTAGCATCCTTCGTGCCTTTTTCTCCGCCTCAATGCACTGTTTCAAGAACTTGAGGTCACTAGTGATTGTTACACCCAAGTCCTTCTCATTGTCGGTGGATTTAATAGCAGTGCCCTTAAGGATATACCTAGATTGGGGGTTTCTGTGGCCGATATGCATCAGTTTGCATTTCCACACGTTAAATGGCATTTGTCAAGTGTCCGACCACTCCCCAATCTTCCCAAGATCTTCCTGCAAGCGGGCAGTATTTCCATCTTTTGCAACGTTCATACCAAGCTTGGTATCGTCGGCAAATTTGGAAATCTTGGCAACCATGTCACCGTCCATGTCGTTGACGTAGATGATGAATAGTAGTGGTCCCAGGACAGAACCTTGAGGCACCCTGCTAGTAACGGGCACCCACTTAGAAGACTGTCCATTCACCACCACCCGTTGCCGTCTGCCACTTAGCCAGTTCTCGATCCAGCCGGCTACCTTCCCGTCTATGCCAAGCGCTCGCACTTTCCGGAGAAGGCGGTGGTGTGGTACCTTATCAAAGGTTTTCTGAAAGTCTAGGTAGACCACATCCACAGCCTTGTCCCGATCGTGCTCACTAAAAACAAAGTGGAAGAATTCTACAAGGTTCGTCAGGCATGACCGTTGCCTTCGGAAGCCGTGCTTAAAACAACTCAGTAGCAGGTTTGACTCTAAATACGACGTTATTTTCTCCACCATGATGCTTTCCATGAGTTTACCGACTATCGAAGTCAGACTGATAGGTCGGTAGTTCGACGGTTGGTTACGATCTCCTTTCTTGAAGATTGGAGTCACCTCCGCCTCACGCCAGTCTCTAGGAACGCATTCGGTCTGATTGACATGTTTAAGATTGCGCTCAGGTGTTGTGACACTTGATCGCGCACTTCTTTCAACACCTTAGGTAGAAACCCATCCGGGCCAGGTGACTTATTCGTCATTAAGTCCCTGATCTTCTTTTTGATTTCTCCTTCGGTGAAGTCCATTGCCTCCAGCTTTTCCCCCGAGTAGGAATTCGTCGGCTGGGGGATAGAACCACATTCTTAAATAAACACTGAAAAGAAGTAGTCGTTAAGGAGGTTAGCATTTTCTGTATCTGAATGCTTTAATGTCCCCTTCTCGTTCCTCAAAGGGCCAATCGTTCGACGGATTGGTTTACGGCTGTTTACATATCCAGAGAACTCCTTGGGATTCTCTTTACAAAGTCTAGCCACTTGGAGTTCCTCAGACCGCTTAGCTGCCCATATGCTGGACTTCACTCTCCTGGCTAGCCTCTAGGATTCGTTAAAGTCACCCGAGATCTTCGATTGCCGGTACACAGTTCTCTTCTCCCTAAACAGTTGGCCGATTTCTCGATTAAACCACTTAGGTTGAACAGAAGACAGACGTGGGCATTTCAGAGGGATGAAACGCGATTGAAGACTCATGACTGTGGTTTTAAAACTATTCCACGAGTCTTCAACAGCATCGCACACTTCTAGCCTCACGTCAGTTAGTCCAGCACGAAGGCTTGCAAAGTCTGCTCTTCTCAAGTCAAGTTTCTTTGATTGACTGGCAACAGACCTTCCCTTGGGGATCTTGACGCTAAATCTAACTAGCTGGTGATCACTGCCACCGAGCTCTTCGCCCACAGAGAGATCCTCAACTATATCATCCTCAGAGGTGAAGCCCAAGTCGAGGATATTGTCTCCTCTCGTCGGTTCTCTGACCCATTAAGTGGGAAACTCGTTGTTGGCGAACTCCAAGAGTAGCGCGCTCTCGCCACAGGCCTCTCTGGTTTCCCAGTCAACTTGGCTGTTGAAATCACCCATAACGATGCACACGCTGCCTTGAACCAGCTCACCCAGCAGCTGGTACAGTTCCCTGTCCTTCTCAACGGGATGGGAAGGGGGTCTGTACAGCACCAGGGTCCTGTATCTGACAGGACCGATCTCTAGGTCAACGCCTAGGAGCTCGTGGTCAGATATAACGTTGGAGTCCGTAGATTGGATTGCATCCTTGACATACAACATTATCTACGATTCTGTTATGGCTACCATTTCGGGTTCTTCCGTCGCTACGAGGCCACGGAGCTCAGGAAACTTGTTCCTGATTGACCTCGCATTGAACAGAAGAACTTTCAAGGAGTTCCCTAATGTAAAACTCCCTATACTCTTCCGTTTCCCGGCTTCTTGTTTGTCGCGGTGGCACCATTTTTGAAAACCTCCGAGAAGGTTGTTTGGGGAGTGACTCGGGCGTACTGGCGTCCGTCCGCCTTCCCAATGGGCCAGACACTCCTTTGGGTGCGCTATACGACATCCTGGATGAGGTTGGCTAGAAATGCCTTGCCCTTAAAGGAGAGGTGCACCCCGTCCCTTAGGTTGAGGTCTAGAATACGGCGTAAGGGGTCCACAAAAAAGACACCCTCCGCCGTACAGAGGTCTGCAAGGCGTCTGTTTAGCGACATTTTCCTCAAGTGGGCAGTCCGGCTTGGACCCCACCTCGGGAGCATCCCCACTACGAAGCGTCTGCGGGTTTTGAATCCACAGTCGTCGACAGCGCCCATAACTGTCCTCATAATCTCACCTGTAGGGCCTACCCTACCTCCTCTGAGGTAGAGGTCGTTGCCACTTACCATAAGGGCAACGACTGAAGTCTCTGAAATTTGAGACTTCTCGGCCTCAGCTCTTACCTACTTATTTCCACAGCCTGGGAGGCAGCTCACCTTAACGCTTGTGCGAAGGCGGGCCGCTAGCAGGAGCTTCAGACCCCGTGCTTGAGAATCACCAATAAGGGTGACTCTTGCACATTTGTCTGCGGACGACTTAGTCTTTCCTTTCGGAGGACACTTGCCGCTTTCCTCTTGTATCTCTAATTTTTTCTTCTTCTTCTTCTTCTTATTCTTCCTCTTATTCTTCTTCTTGACTTCCTTTGTCATATCTTCTTTTGTTTCCCGTTTCTATTCTTCTGCTTCTACTTTCTCTTCCTCTGTTTCCACTTTCTTTTCTTCTCTTTCTACTTTCTCTTCTTCTCTTTCTACTTTCTCTTCTTCTCTTTCTACTTTCTCTTCTTCTCTTTCTACTTTCTCTTCTTCTATCTTATTTATTTTCTTTTTTTTGGCTCGTTGAGGAAGCCCTTCAGCAGAAGAAGTCGGCTGTTGGACGTCGGGAGCCTTCACGCCTGAGCCTCTGCATCTCTCTGTTTTTAAGAGTTGAACTTCCCTTTTAAGGAGGGAGTTCTCCTCTCTCAGTTGAGCGATGCTCTCGCCCAGGCGCTTCTCGAGTTCGCAGAAGTCGCAGTCACTGACGCCATCTGTGAGTTCCTTGCAACTCCTGCCCCCGAAGTCTTCACTCCATCTGTAGACTTTGCATATTTTGCAGGTTAGCTTTCGAAACGGAGGACCATTCTTCTTCGCCATTTTACAAAAATCTCGGACAATACGCATTAAAAAAGGGTTTTTTGGTTGTGATTTTCTCTTGCACTAATCACATCCGCCTATTTCCAGAAGGTTTTCGGTCGTTCCACGAACAGAAACCCTTTGATCACTCACACCAACCCTAAGGTCTCCCCTGGGCCGGACGTCCCCAATCGTGCCGCAGCTCCCAACTGAGCAGCACGAGAGCCCCAGTGAACTGGTTCTCTGATTTTTTGACAGGGGTGCTTGAGGTGTAACTGTCTTCCTAATAAGCCCGCCGGACGTCCCCAATCGTGCCGCAGCTCCCAACTGAGCAGCACGAGAGCCCCAGTGAACTGGTTCTCTGATTTTTTGACAGGGGTGCTTGAGGTGTAACTGTCTTCCTAATAAGCCCTACTAATCAACTAAAAACGGCCAAACTTGAGGCAAATAGTAAAGCTAAGTGCCCACGACTTCATTCGAGATCTTTAGCTGATCTGGCAACCAGCAGTGGGTGCCCTGTGTAAAGTATTAGATCAGATACATAGATGAGCGGTATGCCTATCAGGCTCCTGTGCTCCATTACCAATAACGATAACGAAGACGTGGTGTTAATTAATACCACTACAGACACTACCTAAAGAAAAAGTTATCTCTCTCTGCTCCTCCTCTCCACTTTTATAAAAAATCCTATGCGTACTCATTAATTTTGACTGCTGGAAGGTATCAGTGTTGCGCGAGAAGCTATCGTACACCTGATATTTAGTGGACCTCGTTTCTTCTAGCTCTAAAACACAGAAAGAAGATGTTCACTGTTCTCATAACTCTCACCACTACAGTTACTGCCTCGAGACACCGGTAATATCTCTTGCTGCTTCACCTACATCTCTTTAAAATCTCCATCAGTCATTTGTTTGCTCTTCTATCACTAAGTTGGACCTGACAATCTATCTCTGGACGTGTAAGAAGAGTGGCTTTATCATCCAATCAAAACAATGTCGTTTAACTTCAGCAGGATGCAAGTGACATGGCATGAGATGACTTGGGCATTGAAAAGCGATTAATCGGAACAACGCAATAACATCATCCCTGCGTGTAGTGTGTTGGCTACCCCCATGTGAAAATCCATTTGTGACTGAGCCTTGACTACTTATGAAGGCATGCTTTACTACCTAGTTGTGTACCATGGCAATATAAAGTCTTAGGACCGGCCTCTTGGTAAGTCAATTGATGATCTTCAAATTCAGGCCCTTATAGCGATGACTAGTATGGCTTAGTATTGAAATCAACTCGATCGTAGCTGTTCTCTGGCTTAGCAGTTGGGAGCAGTGACTTTTTAGGAAAGATCCTCCGCTGGATAGCATCCGGTCGGTGTGATAGAGCCTAAAATCTTAGATGGTAGGTAAAAAAAATAGATATAGCTCACTACCTTTTTACATATCTTATTATTAAAAATTTCCCAAGGTTTGCAGGTTTCCATGGTAAAATATTTTTGTAAGCTAATAAAAAGAATAAAACTTGGCCACACCTTGATGTTGGGGAGGGAGAGGAATTTTACAAAATCCCTTCTGCTTAATGAGCTACCTGTACACCTTACCAGTATGTACAGAAAATTCTCCTTTACTATAATGCTGTTAGCGACCCCAAGCGATTCTAATTCTAAATAAGATAGTCTCATCTATGCTTTCTCGGGTGACTACCCATACCTCTCTAGACGGAGGCAAGGTTTATCCCTCTCCTAAAATTGGAGCTGAATGGGTATCGCCTTTAAGATCTATCTAAATAATGTGAGCTGCCCTCAATTGGGTGCCACATTACCCCTGTGGTTACTTCAACTATACATTCTCAGGGAGCCTTACAAATGAAGGGCAGCAATACCACAGCTCTCTCAAGAGAACTGGTATCTGCCCAGATGTCCTAAAAGGAGTCTGCGCGTAAACGACTCTTGCAAAGGGCGTGTCCAAAAATCCTCTAATGTGGATATGCCAACATTATGTGGTTGATAACTAGCTAACATATATACCCCATTGTAAGGGAACACAGATCCCTCAAGAGAAAGACGCAGACAAGGTTTCTGACGCTTAAACTTGGGATGCCAAAGAGTGCCCCCCCTTCCACCCTCCATTAAGGCCAATGGAAAGCTACATAGATAAAGTGGAAAAGTCATCCTTGGGAGTGGATCAGGTATTAGTGGGTACTAACGCCAACCCTGAATTAGCTCTTGGGAAGGGCACTGCTGAAGGGCAGAGAACACCTACAAAAGTATAAAAAGAGCAGGGAATCTCCCTCTCCCTTAGGTCTCCGAGCACTGATCACTCCTTCATTTCAACGAAAGACCAAGCCGAAGCTGATCTGTCCATCGTCGTATTGCCCAAGTAAGGGGGGGGGGCATTTAGTGAAGGGACTAAAAGAATCTTCCCGACGAAGAAACTCAAAACGAAAATAAATAGAGCCTTGAAGCACTCAGGCCTCCCCATTGAGCGACAGCATGGCGTATTCGATCCCGGCGGGTTCAAGGTTCACAGTTATCTCTATTAATGACTGAACGAGGCTTTTCGAGGGGCACTTCCGCATTCAGCATTATAGTGTAAAGGCATTTTGGGGAAAAAGCCGAGGGGGTCCCTTTTTTGGGTATGATCCTTCTGGATAATGCGATTCATTCTGCCCAGAGCGTCAAACTAACTAGTCTCCGCACACCCGATGGCACTCCCATGTGGGAGACCTCATGTTCTACCTATAACTTTATAAAAAGGTTAGTCTATGGAAAAAATAGTAAGCTACACTTGTGAAGACATTAACAAAACGCTGAATAAGAACAAGTCCAGAAGATTGAAGCAAGTGTCGAGGAAGGAAGTGGTGTTCTTTAGACCCAAGGCGAAGTACTTAGTCACTTTCAACCTTAATGGTTCTCCCAAGTCGCTACTTCGTGGGTGGAATCGCTACCACGTGTGTTATTTGTGTCATTTTCGCGGTGTTACTACTGACAGCGATTCGATCAGGCTGATAGAACTTGCCTTCATACTAAATCCAGTGAAGCTTAAATCTGTGTAAACATTCCCAATGGCGCATAAGATGAAATTGTTTCGTGCAAGGCTAAATGCGTAAATTTTGCTTTTGATTTGTAATGTTATTTTTTGTGATTTTTTTTTAGGTATAAATCAGCCTCTAAGTTTGCCTATGATATTTCCAGTCCTTGCCCTCGTAAGTAGTTGCTAAATTGGCTTATTATTTTTTAAAATTCAAGTCTGATTTTAATATTCTGCGAAGGATATGAATATATTGAATTAATTCTCAGTTTTTATTTATTTTGCTGTGTATGTATATTGAATTGAAGCTCTGTGTTCTCAAGCTTGTGTATTATTAAGTTTATAGTTTGTCCTTCTTTCAACTTGTCTATAGCCTATATTAAGCTGCATCTAACGGTCATTGTATCATGAGGGTTATCTGGTGCAACGACCAAAATAAATGACTTGGCAGCAAATCTTTGGCCCACCACAAAACCACTTCAAAGATCCACGCTACATAAATCGTGTCATTAGATATTCATCATATTGAATTTTGAATAGTCTTCTTATTGCCTTTCACTGGTGGAACCTGACGCTCATTAATGGCTAGTCGACAACTATCAGTCCTACTAGAAATTTAGCTCAAAAACGAAAAGACTCAATTACTATGCCTAGCTTTATCTCTAAATAACCTCGTATTAGGCACTATACTCTTCCTTTGCCATACTCACCCTAATGGAGTATCCACCACCATTAAAGCGTGTGTTAATCTATTTAACCTGTGCAAAAGCAGAAAAAATATCTAGTGGGAAACAATATGTTAAAGTGATTTTAGAAGTGAAGAAGTGTTAATACTTTCGTTTTAATGGATAACCTACCGACGGATATCTTGAACCCGTCAAAATAATTAACTTTAGTTGTGCAGATTATTTGCAAAGTTTATGTAAATTTTAAAGCAATATAAACATTGTAAAAAGTTGAAAGCATTAAGTGAAGTTGTTGTTTTGGGAAATGATTAGTTGCGTAATTAGTTAATTTTATCCAGTAAATTCTTTTTTTATAATTGATATTCTTGTTTTAGGTGATTAAATTAGGCCAGAGTACGCCGTTGTTTGATGATGTTTTCAAATTTCACAACCTTCTTTCCTAATTCATCGCGATTAAATGTAATAGACTACCTTAATTGCCGAGTCAACTGATATAAATACAAAATAAATTTGTTAATTACGCCAACCCTTCACCTTCGATGGTGAAAATATCCTCAGAGCAGATAAGGAATTTAACATAAGCATAAGAAGTACAATGTCCGTCAAATAGGACGTCACAAGCGACTGGTCCCTTTGGAAGAGAAAGGACAGATAGAGCAAGAATATCACTCATTGTTACCATTCCCCGAGCAGGAAACCATTCTTGGCCCAAAGGACGCACACCAGATCCACGTAAGGGTTTTGTCCGTTTATGAACGCCTTCGGCAGGATTCGCATTAAATTGCAACGAACTGTGAGTCATAGGGATAAAAAAGGGCACCAGTGTTCTTTCGGCTATGCGTGTGGTGACATAAGTAGCCACAGACTAGACGCACTAGCATGAATTTCGGCTCTTTAGTGCAAGTGGCAAAATTTTTGGTGTCCACTTTTTGCCGGGAATGTAACCTGGTAGCCAGAAATGGAAACAAAATCCTTTTCTACTAAACGAAAGAAAACTCCAATTCAATTATTTTTTATACACTTGTTAGCAAGATGTGGTTCAATGCATGCGAATGAAGCGAAACAAAAAGTGAAACGAGTGATTACCCTAAGTGAGAAAGCAGCCTCTGAAGCATTTTGACGGAAAATGATACGTATGGAAGTAAGGAGTTATTTTGGAAGAAATTGAGGAAACAAGAGAATAATTGTATAGTGAACATCAAGGATAAAAAAGAGAGCACTTGTGAGAGAGGAGGTTCAAAAGTAAATGGAGAGAGTACTTTTCTGAATTGCATAATGAGGGCATGGGAGATGAAGCAAATGTGAAGTTGATTGGCTGAGTGTTAACAACTGGTAAAGTTTCAGAGTAATGGAGGGGTGGAGTTGTTGTAAATGCTGTGAGAGGAAAAGCAACTGGAATAGATTATATAGTCGATGGAATGCTACAAAATGGTGGTTGATGTGTTGTGGAATCCGTAAGATGGTTATGTTGTTGGACATAATAAAGGGAAAGAGTGTCTGATGACTAGAAAAATGGTGTAGGAGTAACATTTTATGGGAGTAAAAAGGTGAAATGTGAAGGCAAAAACTACAGGGGAGTAAGTCTTTTGTGTTATAAGCAAAGTGTAGGAAAATATCTCGTTCGACGACTATCATTGAGTGGCAGGTGGTGGCATGGTGTAGAGAAATGTTATGATTGGCTTTATAAAAAGGACAACTCAAAGATTAATAGGGTATGAACAAGCTGGGTTTAGAGGCATTAGGGAGGGGGAAGGTGATGAAATGTAAAGTGTATATAAAGTGGTGGAAAGTGAGAAAAATATTCATGAAAGTAGTGGGTAGTGTAATGCAAGGGCGTGTGATATCATGAATGTAACCAGAGTAGTGGCGGTGGGGGGGGGGTATTTTGTGCTATTGACACTAACCAGCAACTGAGGGAGGAACTTTCTTCATCCGGCAGTAAGGAGGCGCCGTTCCGCTTCAAAAGTATGTAGATACCCCTACCTATCTGCTGGGTAACTGTGGTCAAATGGGTAAGATTTACCTTTCCCCGCAGAGACAAGCAAAGCGAATCAGCCAATCAGTGGCCAGGCCTCTACAATCGTTGGCATTTATGTCTGCTCTCGCTTAGAGTTAAACCCGACACCTAGATGCTTTAAAACCAAAGCCGTATCTACTGTCGTAAGAAGAGCTCCTGTAAAATTGAGAGAAGTGCAAATACAAATGAGGTAGAAAGGTGTAAGATTAATGAACGATGGGTTATATCTTTGTATGCGCTGATGACCTGGTGGTAGTGGCTGAGAGTGAGGGATTTAGAATTGTTAATCGAAGCGTTTGGGGGTTAAAAGTAAATGCGGAAAAGAGTGAGAAAATGGTATTAGCGGTAAGGAGTTGGTGGAATGTGAAAATAGAGTAAGTGGTATTAGACTTGAACAATGTAATGATAGTGGTACAGATTGCAACCACAAGATTATGAATGGTAAGAAAGACTCAGGGTCGATTAGAGCGTTAATGAATCTTGTGTACCACATTACTACTAGTCAGTTACATCCCTTTAGGAAGCACATCTCATCCATTCGTCTTCACCTTGTACTCAATCCAGCAAGGAATGATTTTTAACTAACCTAAAGTCCACCCATTCACTTCCTCAAACATTCCTCTAAGGATAGGATTCACAAGTCTTTCCATTCGCATTCATATATACTCCTACCACCGAAAAGTGGATTTAAACTCACTGACTCCAGTCATTCATTTTGATAAACGTCCAGTATAAAATAAAGTTATTTATATCAAGTTGTTTCCAAATCCAAATACGAACTTATTTGGTGAACACCCTAAAACAAACTCTAATCCCGAATTTAGATTCATAAGCAGAGAAGAAATATATGTTCCAACGAGTAAATGATGATCCACCACAACCCCCCCTTCTCTCGTTCTAAGCACCTTTCTCCTCTAGCTACAAGTGTTAATATGCGAAGTGAAAAAAAATAATCAACTTTCGAAGCCATCGCATAATTATCCGGTGCCATCATCGAATTCTTTCAACGCAATTTCAAACATGGATAATGAAATCACAACAGCCATGGATCGCATTCATCAAAGAGGAACCTACATTCATCTTCAGTAGGTGACAAAAATTCAACAATTTTAACTTAAAACCGCAGATATGGTGGCAAAACCGCTCTCGAGATCGGTAAATTGTCTGCGCGGTTTATCTATGTCTTATCATTACATCGCACGTAAGCACGCACATAGTGCTATAGCAAGATGTCATTAATTATTTCAAACACTTACATAGTACCATGGCAGCAAACCACGCCATTCACTCGCACTCACATAATGCTATGCTAATACGCAATCAACTCATTAGCATTCACATAATGTTACCTCTGGCGACATGCCTCTCATCCAACGAACCTACTAGGAGAATTAACTTCCTAACACAAAGCAATACAACTAGTACGGTTTTCAACTTATTCACTAGGCTTGCAAGTTTGTTCAATCATTTCGTTTATCAAATTATTTATCTAGGTTAAATAATTTTTTGGGGGAGATCCGCTGTTTTCACGTTTGTCCTCAATCGATTCATATTTGTTCCTCTACGTTATCACTAAATTGACATATACGCATTCAGTTGAACAACAGTTTGACAAAAATGACCCACCTTGTTTTAAAATTGTCGTGGTATTCGTGAGAGAATACTACTGCAGAGAATTCAGTCTACTTACGTAGCAGGCGGCCAGATAGATAGACCAGCTGCAGAGAGCTAATAAGAGGTGAGTACGTAAAGAGATTAATGGTTGGCTAAAGGGAAGATTTAAATACCAGGTTTCATTCAAGATTATTGAAAGATTAAAAATCCAAAATAAAGTTTAATTACACTAATAATACTAATTATGGAAATGTCTACAAAGGCAAAGGAATGGGAGAATAACGTCGCATCCAATGAAATAATAAATCAAGTACTAATCAGTTTAACGGGGATCAAAATATGGGACATGGTCAGACAGAAAAAAATGTTGGTAAACGCTGGGAAGTTCAACTAGAGGGTCGGGAGTAGGATATCCGGTGGCGAGGACAAAATGTGGGATTATCCTCGAAAATGAGTAAAAGGGTTTTACCTTGATGGCTTGATTCATGGTGAGAGGAGCGATTCTTACGAGGGGAGCTAGTCTCGCTGCTCGAAGGACGTTGTACTCTTGACGCAGGAGTCGGAATTTACAGGGGCACGAGTAAGGTAATTTTCAGGCTGGGTGGAACAATCTCAAAATGGGATGAGTAATCTTAGGTCAGAGGGCGAGGTTCCCTTAGCGGGATGAGAAGAGTGGTTCGCGCAATTCTCCCAAGAATAATTTGTTTCACAAATTTGCCGATTGACTGTGGACAAACTCACTTCAATTTGTCTAGCCGACGAGACCTAACTCCAAGGTTAGACCCCAGATGAGGAGCTGTATCTTCGGGAAAAGGTGAGTGGTACTCTCTGACAAGTAACAGTTAACCTTAGGTAAAATATCCTGCTGGCTTTCTCGCTAGAGAGCCTCCAGGTATGGCAGTCTCTTTGGAGTAACCATTGGTGCCATATATCCTTAGATTAAGAATTTCTGCTGTCTCTCTCTCTCTCTCACACACAAACACACACACACACACAATCTCTCACTCTCACTCTTTCTCTCTCTCACTCGATGAACGTTTCTTTGAACCGGCACCTGGAAAATTTGTGTATGGCAGAGGGGTTTTTTTGTGGACCCGTACCACACCCTCTATGGTAGGAATGAGCTCTACCAAAGGGATGATGTACATCTTCCTTTAAAGAAAAGGCATTTTTGTCGAATATGATCCAGGATATCGTAGAGAGGACCCAATGGAGTATCCGGCTCAGAGTGAGGGCGGACATACGCCAGTACGCCCGTTTCACTCCTGGAACGACCTTCTCAGAAGTCGCAAAGAGGGGTGCTTCCTCGCCAACGAATAAGCCGGGGAACGGCAGAGCGTAGGGAGTCCTACATTCGGGGACTCCCTGAAAATTCTTCTGTTTAATGCAAGGTAGATCAGGAACAAGTTTCTTGAACTTCCTGGCCTCCTAGCGACCGAATAACATGAAATGGTAGCCATAACAGAGTCGTGGGTGAAAACCACAAACCGAGATTTTGAAGGTGAATTCACGATTCCCGGTTACCAACTCTTCCGAAAAGATAGGCTAGACACAGAGGGTGGCGGTGTGATGTTGTATGTCAAGGATACATTCAACCTAACAAAATGCAACATCGTATCCCACCACGAGCTCCTAGGTGTAGACCTAGAAATAGGTCCTGCCAAATACAGGACCCTGGTGCTTTATAGACCTCCTGCCCAACACGTTGTAAATAACAGAATCTGTACCAGGTGCTAGGAGAACTTGTCGAAGACAGAGTATGTATCGTCATGGGGGACTTCAAGACACAAGTTGACTGGGAAAGCAGAGAACCCTGTGGCGAGAACGCGCTACTCCTGGAATTCGCGGATAACGCGTTCCTGACTCAATAGTTGGGAGAGCCAACGAGAGGAAACAATATTCTTGACTTGGTTTTCACATCAGAGGAAGACATCGTTGAGGAGCTCTCTGTAGGGGAAGGAATTGGTGATAGTGACCATGGACTAGTTAGATTTGTAGTTAAAATCCCCAAGGTACAGTCGCGACGCGAGAATTGAGGCAACTTGATTTCAGAAGTGCAGATTTCGTAGGTCTCCGTGCAGGTCTGGCTGATGTGAGATAGGAAGGGTGCGATAATGTTGAAGACTTGTGGAACAGTTTTAAAAGTTAGTTCATAAGTCTTCAAATACAATTTATCCCTATGAAAACTTACGTCGGTCTCCGTTCAACCAAGGTGGTTTAATCGAGAAATTGGTCAACTATTGAGGGAGAAGAGATCTGTGTACCGGCAGTCAAAGATTTATGGAGATTTTGACGAGTACCATAGGCTAGCTAGGGGAATGAAGTACACTATAATGTCAGCGAAACGTGCCGAGGAGCTCCGAGTGGCAAGACTGTGTAAAAAAAATCCCAAGGAGTTCTTCGGTTATGTAAACATCCGTAAACAAATCCACCGCACGATTGGCCCTTTGGTAAATGAGGAGGGTGCATTAAAGCACTCAGATGCAGAAAATTCAAACTTCCTAAACGACTACTTCTCTTCAGTGTTCACTGAAGAGCGTAGTCCCATCCCCCAGCCCATTGAGTCTCACTTGAGTGAGAAGCTAGAGAAAACGGACTTTGCCCCAGCCGAACTAGAGGAAAAAATCTTCGACCTAAAGACGAATAAGTTCCCTGGTCCGGACGGGTTTCTCCCTAAAGTGTTGATGGAAGTGCGTCATGAGGTGGCACCACATCTGAGCACAATTTTCAACACTTCGATCCGGACTGGACGCGTTCCTGGAGACTGGTATGAGGCGGAGGTGACTCCGATCTTCAAGAAAGGAGACCAAAGCCAGCAGTCCAACTACCGACCTATCAGTTTAACCTAGATAGTCAATAAACTCATGGAAAGCATCATGGTGGACTATATAACGTCATACTTGGAGTCAAACCTTCTATTGAAGAGTTCCCAGCACGGCTTGTGAAGGCACCGGTCACGCCTAAAGAACCTAGTAGAATTCTTTCACTTCGTTTTCAGTGAGCATGATCGGAATAAAGCGGTGGATGTTTTCTACCTACACTTTCAAAAGGCCTTTGATAAGTTACCACATCCCCGCCTTCTCTGTAAAGTGCGTGCGCTGGGCATAGATGGAAATGTAGCAGGTTGGATAAAGAACTGGCTAAGAGGCAGACGGCAACAGGTAGTGTTGAATGGACAAGCTTCTAAATGGGCGCCCGTAACTAGCGGTGTTCCCAAGGTTGACTACAAGGATATTATCAGCCTTAATGAGAGCAGAACAAGAAATCACGGCTTTAAACTTGAGCTGAAGCGTTACAACCGCGATCTGTGTGGAAAAGTTTTCACCTAGAGTATCTGCGGTAGCTGGAACGCACTTCCGGTGGAGGTTGTCAATAGCAATTCTGTTGACGAGTTCAAGTCAAGACTAGACAAAGTCTTGAAAAGTGGCCGTTTAGGGAGGACATAAGGCAATTGAGCGGGGATGTGCCCACATGATAGCTAGTCCAAAGGTACCCTCATTGAATGGACCGTAAGGTCTTCTAGGGTATTTATTTTCCTTGTAGCTCCTGTAGCTCTCTCTCTCTCTCTCCCTCTCTCTCTCTCTCTCTCTTTCTCTCTTTGTCTCAAAAACATCTGAACGAACATTCACTTCAGTAACAAGCTCCTCCCCCCAAAACATAATTGGTCCATCACAACTGGCCTCGCCGACTTTCTCTACACATATAACAATCGGAATTAAAACACATTACTACTACAGTCAGTCAGATCATTTCAGGAACCAAAAGTCTCTTTCATTCATCTATACGCGATGCTCCATCTACCCAGTAATGAGTTTTAAATTACATTATGTCCACTTATTCAATTCTTCAAGCAGTTCTCGGTGGATAGGATTTACAAGTCATTCCGGAAATCCGCATTCAAATTAAATCTTTTCACCGAAAGAGAGATTTAAACTCACCCATTAAAGTCATTCTTCTTGATAAACTTCATTTCAAAATAGAGTTATATTTATCAAGTTTCTATACATCCAAATACAAATTTATTTGTGGAACTCCCTCAAACGAACTCCAATCCTGAACTTGTATTGATTAGGAGAGAAGAAAAATTTGTTGTAACAAGAAATAGGTGACACGAGAGTCACACGATCGCCTAATATATATATATATATATATATATATATATATATATATATATATATATATATATATATATATATATATATACGAGGGGCGGTCAATAAGTTTTCCGACTCAGTAGGGCAAAACAGAGGAAGAGGAATGTCTATTTGTGGGGGTGTTAGGACAAATTATGACAAGTCAGGACCTGCAGCCGCACGCTCCTGTCTCGTCTATTTGAGAAGCAGTAGCTGATCTCAGATCGTCAGTCACAAATTTTTACACAATGGAGAAGGTTGAGCACCGCGCAGTGATCAATTTTTGACCAAGGAAGGCAAGAATGCAAAAGAGATCCATGAACGCATTGTTGCAGTGTACACCGACCCCGCCCCTTCCTATGCAACCATTGCTCGCTGGACTAGGTAGTTCCGCCATGGTTGTGAGTCCCTTGAAGATGATCCCGTCCAAGATGCCCGTCAAACGTGAACAACGAGGACAATGTGGTCTGTGTGAGGATGATGATCCTAGAAAATCGACAAGTGAAGTTAGAAGAAATCAAGCGAGAACTTGGAATATCACATGGAAGTGTTATCAACATCATCCACGACAATTTGGGCCATAACTAAGGTATCTGCCCGTTGGGTCACTAGAAACCTCACGCCCCACGATTGACTTCAACGTCGTCAAAGTCCATAAGGCCAGAGTTGCACAAGCTGCCCTGCGCGAGTGCGGATTCGAGGAGCTCAACCATCCTACCTACAGTCCAGATCTGGACCCTAGTAACTACTTTTTATTCCGCCAACTCAAGGCTGCACTATGTGGAAGCCAGTTCGGGGACGATGAAGATGTCCAGCCCACCATCCAGGAGTGGATTCAACAGCAGTCGGCAGATTTCTGGTTGTCGGGAATTCGAAGCCTCAGTGACAAGTGGCACAAGTGCATTGAAGTCGAGGGTAGTTATATTGTAAAATAATAAAACACTTCAAAACTTATTGACTGCCCCTCGTGTATATATATATATATATTTCTATATATATATATATATATATATATATATATATATATATATATCTATTTACTCGAGATTTTTCAAGACGAATTGGTGTAGTTAATGTATCGCAAAATTTGAAAGGTTGGCTACTTTTGCGGTTTCTGTGACGGTAACCCTGACTAACATTAAGGAGAACTATTGAAATGTATCATTTTAGGTACATTAGATGGATTACTCGAATGTTGTTTACCTGGTGAGGATGATGCCCGTTCCTCGGGAACTGAAGCCATGTGGGTCGTCATATATATATATATATATATATATATATATATATATATATATATATATATATATATATATATATATAAAATTTAACGTAAGCCTTATTTTTCATTTCGTAAATGTTTGCCGGGCACACTCCAAAACTTTCCTTTTGCTGTAGAAACAGCGTAGCTAAAATGTTATCCAAATTAAATGTTATTTACTGCTAGATAAGTGAATGACGGAGTTTCGTTAAGCAGGCATTTTTTTCTCTTTCTCAGATGGCATAAAATCGTTTGTGTGAGATTTTTTTGTTAGGGAAGCCTTTCCACAACCATTACCAGGAACAAACTCTTCTCCCAGAAACCGGTTCTACAAGTCTCCTTCCACCTTTACAGTGACGAGAAGAATACCCTACGTGAAACAGCTACGGGAGCCGTTGGCATTGTTCGTCCCCTTAGGGATAAGCCCAGAATTCCTGTGCGTCTAAATAAATACCTTATCGAGAAGCTGGCGGTGATGTTTAAACTCGTAGAGATCTCTCAGGAAGAGAAAGAAGAAGGTGTCGAGGGTCCAGCACCAGAGAGAGAAGGATTTCGATGATGACCTGGATGACTTCTTCGATATGGCTCACTAGTATGCTCTGCACCTGTTAAACATCAAGGGGGATAAACACTCCTGCTGGCGAAGCTGGAGAACGGAAGGAGGATATTTATGTCCGGCGTGGACACGGTCCTGACTAGAAAGGAGGCCCGAGCACAGAAGGAAAAGGAACTCGAGTAGCAGCGCTGTCAACCCTTCAAAGAAAATGGTGGCGCCCAACGCTTATCTTGTTATCATCAAGCAGCAACACCATCTCCCCTGAGGTCTAGAAAGCAGAAGAGATGTCAGAAGCTTCTGGATATTTGCCACCGCAAAAGAGAGCTCAACAAAATATCATGTACCCCGGATTGGCTTCAGCTCTGGATCACACTAAGATTTCCGATAGGAAAGCTGTTGATAACACCGAGTTTACATTAATCGTTCTTCCCTTGCTTGAGGTAGCCAGAAAAACAGGAGATATTTTGCAGAGGCGTTCAAGAGGGAATTCCGTCCAGATGTTCCCTTGGTAGTTCATTCGCACAAGAACTTGATGGAGAAGCTCAGCACCAAACAACATGTCGACAGGCTCATAATCATTGCCTCGAGAGAGGATACGTAGAAACTGATTAAGTTCCCAAGCTGCTTGGAGATGGGACGAGGAGAACCAGACCTTAGCCATTTAGTCACAGTCCTGGAGAAGTGATGGATCTCGGAGAGAGTCATCGGGATGTGCTGCTATACGACTACCTCCAATACAGGGAGGCGATTAGGGGCTTGCCTCCGCATTTTGCAGAAGCTGGGTCGGGAGATGTTCTACTTTGCCTATCGCCACCACATCCTGGAGCTGGTCCTGTCCGTAGCGTCCCCAGCTCAGATGGACTCGATGTTCCCTTCAAGAGGTTCAAGCCTCAGTGGAAATTCATCGACAATACAGCCAACCAACCAGCACCCGAGGATAAGACCCTTCACCAGCACCTGCCCCCAAAACTGATCCAGCACCTTTTGTCATTAGGGACCTCTTAACTGATCAATCACCACCACCGAGACGACTACAGTTCATTGAGTTCGCGGTCATTTCTTGGGGGAAGTTTCCCCGCGAGGTGTTTGGTTCATGGCACCCAGAGCGTATCATATTGCCGTTGGCTTGCCAAGGCCCTCTACAGCATTTAGATCTGACTGATCCGATCACAAATCTAGCTCATAGCTCGTGAAGAGCAATGGATAAGTAATGTGGCTGTCTTCGTCGTGACGGTCTACGGGGATGTTTGGTTCTCAGCCCTTTTTCGGTGGATTCTCCTCTTCCAGATCTCGCCGTTATGAAGAGTCTGATTCAATACGACGGGGTTAATACAGCGATCTTCAAAGCCACTTAGGAGAAGTTTGGCCATCAATTCAGATACCTGTTATAGGACCTGTTGGCTCTGGCCTTTTTTGACACCGGGGTCCCGCTTTCAGAAAGGATGACCATGGTTGCTTCACTAAAGAAGGAGTGACATGATGATCACGTGAAGAAACCACTGATCGATCTAGCCAAATTCCAGCAAAAGGCACACTTGTCCTTCGTATCTAAGAAGACTTAGGAGTCTAGCAAAACGTTTGGCCTGGATGATGATGTCCTGGGGACCGATCCGGCCACATGGCAAGATAAGAGGTTCTTCCAAGAAACAGCTCGGAAGTTATCTGAGTTTTTCGTGAGCAATGTACTGCAGAGCGAGAAGTAGCCATAATATAAGAATATAACAAGCTCCAGACCAAGGAGAAAGATCAGCTCCAGTTCTTGCTTCAGGTCGTCTCTGAAAAAGCGAGCTTCGTTCCCCGATAGCCGAAAGGCTACTCTAGTCCGAAACAGGCGACAACAAGGGGGAAGGCACCATGAGACCATGCCTTTGAGCAAATAACATTTTGTTTAGACCAGGAGGGGCCTGGGCTACAAAGGTTCAGACAGAGTGACCAAGCGCCATAAGTAAATATTAACGTATCGAAATGAAATTGTCACCACCATGATTTCTCACCAAAAGGAAAAAAAAATTGAGCGGGTGCCCCATGGAAATTTTTCTAAAAATTCTCCCTCTATAGGTAAGGACCACCCTAAATTTTTTATATATTTATATATATATATATATATATATATATATATATATATATATATATATATATATATATATACGGTGTTTTAGCTCAATTTTACGTTAGGTATAAAATAAATAACTCGCAAAATCTCAGCCAAAAATAAATTATAAATTTATTTAAACAAAAAATAAAAATATCAACTAGATTATAGCTGAGATAACAATTTACTCGAAGGTGTTGCCCCTTAGTTTCCACAACAGCCTCAAGACGTCTTAGGAACTTGGCGCTTGTGTACCTGAGAGTAACTTCAATCACGTCTTCGATCTTGGCCACGAGCTTGACCTAGGGTTTACAGGCAGAGCAGTTGGGGCCTTTGTCAACCTTCCGCCACAATTCCATTGGTTGCAATTGTGGGAATTAGGGAGCCAGAAAGTGAGACTGGTGAATTTGTAGAAATTCTCCGAGAACCAGTTATGAATTGACCATAGGACCCTGCTCAAAGATTTTGGCCGGCATAAAGTCACCCTAGCTGTAGATACAACCACAATCCGAGACAGTTTGGGGGAGCATAGTCTTCATGATACGTGGAGCGTCACGTGATTTATATGCAAGCCACCTCTTGTTCTGAATATTGTGAAACTGGTTCTGGGAGAAGTTCTTTTCATTTCAAAAGAACCAGATAGTTCCCAGCTCAACATGATGCATCAGATTTTCAGGAGCTTCTTTGCATTGGTTAAACGGTTCTTTTTTACCTTGATTGGAAGAATTTGTGACTAACCCTGCTTGTACTACTCATACCGAAGCTTCTAATTAAGGGCCAGGTTCTTGAGGGTGACTCCAAAGCCCATCAGTCTCGCCAAAGACCGGATTCATATGCTGGGATCTTTCATTAATTTGTCCACGAGTTGTTGGATAAATTTCGGCGTGCAGACAAATCAGTACGTCTGCTGTTTACCTTTATGCCAGCTACGGCTCTTTACCTTTCGTTGGTGCTATCAAGGTCACGTCCTACAGCTTTACAGTGCTAACAGAGTATTAAGCAACCACTCATGATGTCGGTATTTTGATACCCGGCGTAAATCATCAGGATGCAAGTAACTAATTTCCAGTATTCAAATGGGTTCCAGTCCTCCATGTCAGCTAACTTTTGCACAACTAAAACTTTGTTTTGTCTGCTTTCCAAAGCCATTGACTGCCCAACCCTACATTAAACTGTTCATGAAAAAAAGAGACATTAAAGATTTTCAAATTTATCATGAGCACCCTATATATAAATAAATAAATATATATATATATATATATATATATATATATATATATATATATATATATCCCTTTGTTACGTGTGCGAGTGACAAAAGAGGCGAGATTTGAGTGCTTGCCCGAAAATAAACTACTTGTAAAATTGAATCCTGATGAAAAGGTCGTTTGAAGAATTAGACTTTTATCCTGAGTGATATTTTTTTTTTTAAAAGCGCTTATCTGGCGACTGCCTACTTGGGCATTAGTCGCCGTATTAAAAACTGGTAAAGTACTAGGCTACTTTGAAAATAAATTCCCAAAACTTCCCCCCCCCCAAAAAAAAAGGAAGCGAGCAGTAAGCAAGCTCTTGCGTCGGGGGAAGGTCCCTCCGGCGCAGGAGCGTGCGAACTATAAGGGGGCAAAAAGAGGAAAAAAAGCGATGCGTCACACAGATGTGTCGGATTCGGAGAAGACAGAAAGCAACCTGAAGCCGTCGCGGCATTGGGGGATAGGTCCATGGGAAAAGTCGCGGCTTAATGGCACTTATCCTGAGTGAGACGAAAGAAAAAAGATCAATGATTTTGGTCGGGAACCTCGTCTTCCGAACGGCACATGACTTAGGTAATTAATCAGGGTCTGCTTGTGCCATATTATATCTTCCACGCAACTCGTCAACTCTTCTGGTCTCTTCAGATAATGAAGTAGCTCTCCGCGGTATCTTTCTTCTTCTATCAAGCTTTTTCTTTTTTATAAATTATAGTGTAATGGGATCAAAATTTATTAGAGACTTTTATTTTTGGTGATTTTCTTTGCGAGTTTGTATATTTAGTGTTTTATTTTAGTAATTGCTACCTCGTTTTTTAAATGTTGGCGCTTTTCTAATGATGTGAGGAATGTAGCTACGAGTCAAATGTCAAAATATTAGATGCCGTCACCTTCCCTCTGGCATTCCTTGAAATTTAATAAGAAATACAAGATTTGGCACTGAAAAGATTTTATACTTAATTATGATTAAAGAATTGTCATCTATCACTATTATGAAATTGAAATCAGACTTTTGTAATTCAAATGAACATATGGAGATTAAATAAATTTAATTTCAAATATTGTTTTAATCAGAACTTGATCAATTCTGTCTCTACTAATCACAAAACATGTTTGTCCCTCTCAAAAGACCATATCACACCCTTGAACCAAGTAATTTGTGATATCAGTACGTCAAACTATTTAAAAATTAGTTTGCTCAAGATAAACTCACGTTTCAAATTACACAAAAGATAATTCTGGTTTTCATTTAAAAATTGGAAATTAATAATCGCCCGTCTTTGAATATAAGGGATTTTCTGGGAGTTGATTTAAGAAGTTGGTTAAATAAACGTTTATACCAAGCCAAGAGATTGACTGTATCCAATAAAATAATCTAACAGCTACTCGTACCTAAAGGAACCTTAGCAATTGCCTCTTTTAACCTTGAGTTTTACTGTCTCATGCCGAATACAGTGTGAAGGTGGCTATTCATTCCTATAGTAACCGCACACCATCGGTGCTTAAGTTGCAATTTAACTGCCTTAAACGATGAGTAAATTTGACCCCAACTGATATTTTTTTGTTGAGGTGATGGTGGTGAGAGGGGGGGGGAGGGGATTTATTGTGATATTTTCTGTTTTCTCATACTCTCTCACATTCATGGTTTCAAATCAATAACTTTTACCTGGTAACAATTTGTTTGGTAATTAAACGCCAAGTTACATCGGATATTATTTTGTGTACGAAAGAACTCTGCTATTTATTTCTATATCAGACTCTGGCTGTATTTCTGCCCCTGCCTGTCTCTTTATCTTCTTGGCTCTCTTTTTTCTTATATGTCTGTTCATATCGACTTTTTTTGTCCAAGTCTATCTCAATTTCTCTTTCTTTATATCTCCCTATTTATTACTTGCTTGGAAAACATTTAATTTCATTATATATATATATATATATATATATATATATATATATATATATATATATATATATATATATATATATATATATATATATTTATTTATATATATATATATATATATATATATATATATATATATATATATATATATATATATATATATATATATATATATATATTTCCAAATTTTAAAGCTGCATATTTTTAACATCTATAGTAATAAACACTAAATTATCCTTGGCCAACTAGTTAATTATATAACAATTATCACATTATGACAAGATACAAATTATTAAATACCAATCTAAAAATGATATAGGTAATACCAATTATTTATTTAGAATGCCAATGGAACACACTTGAGAATTCTAAATCAGTTTCAATCTCTTTGGAATAATTAAATAACATGTTAATATGACGTAACCGATCGTTGTTCCAGGAGGCACAATGCCGAAGACAAAAACCATTCTGCAGATGTCGAAGATGCCGTCCTTACGGACATTGTAATAGGGAATAAAAGAAATCTCAAAAATTGGCATTTTCATGTATTTTATGATATATTATACTATGTTTAAATGAGTAATTAGTAAATTTTGTACAAATAAAGACTGTCAATCTTATAATTTACTTTTTTTCTCTTACGTACAAGAGTTAACAGCCTTATTCATATTTTTCTAACTTAATGTCTTTTTTAATCAGTTCATGATATTTTCCGTAACTATTTCATTATTCTCGTTAACGCAACTAGATTTCTGTATTGTTTTAAAAAGAAACAAAACGTAATAATATAATATTTGTATAGTTCGAGAAATTATAAATTATGAAAAAAATGGTCGATTCGATAACAAAAAATTGATTGGCCCAAGGCGTTAATAATGAAATATGGTTAACTTCGGCACCTATTACAAGATTGAATAGGTTCTTTGGTCTTTCAAGTGCACAAGTTATTAATGAAATAGGTTCTCTTCTCAGGGAAACTATGGATGAGTAAGCACTAGCGATCGGACCTGTTTAGGTGAGCTCTATATTCAGTGACATTTTTTCAATAAATTTTTTATATTTTTTGCCGAGTTGTGATAAAGGGGTATTTCCATACTTCCATAACTCAATTAAGTTGGGAAGTCCTATCCATCCTTTTTATTTGTTTTGGTAAGAAGCTGACAAAAAAAATGGATGACTTGTATGAGAAAAATAGGTGCCCAGTTTGCCAACTGATTTATCCTAGGAAAAGATTAATTGAGTGTTCTGGATGTGTTAGGTGGTTTCACCTGACATGCCGAACTATTAACTTGATGCAGACTTAGGCGAGAGAGATCTCAAGATAGGTTTGTTCAGAATGCCGAGGTGTCCAGAGAGGATCTAGTCTTAAATTTCCTTGATTTTCTTGCTCAAGTCAGGTCATTGAGGCGTGTGGTGTCCTTTATCCTGAAAGGAACCAGGATTGCTGCGGCTGATGCCCTTGGAAAATTATTGCACAATGTTTTACAAGAAAAAACCAATAACGTCTGCTTCCGGTTGTTGTTTTTCCCTTATGGGGCTCTCTACCAGCCAGACAAGAGAAATATTTCAATTTCGAGCCCATCTCTCACTTCTAGAATCAAGGGTCAAATCGCTGCTTATATGGAGGCAGACCTCCCAGCTGGTCTGGACCTGCTCAGCAGAGACCAACTCAGAGGCAAAGGGACTAGAAATAATATAAAACCCCAGATGATGACCTGAAGAGGAGAATATCTTCCAAGTTCGCAGACTTTGATATTCGGAGAGCCATTCAGGAGCTTCCTTTAGATGAGAGCTTGGTGCCCGTTTTTGAGGAGACCCTGACCAAGCTTAGTGACAAACATCCACCCGCTCCAAATAACATAAATTTTCCTGAATTACCTGTAAACGTTGCACCCCACCTAGCAACTTGTGAGGATGCGAAAAATAATATTTTATTTATCTCTGTGTTCATCCGGAGGACCTGATGGGTTAATTCCGGGGAATCTTAAATCTTTGTTGGGTCGTGAAACTGCCAAGGTGGGAGTACAACTTTAATCTAATTTGGAAAATTTTGTGAATTTGGGTTTACAGGGTGGGGTGCCTGATGGCCTTGCGCATATTTTTTTTATGGAGCATCGCTTTGTGCACTTACTAAGAGTGATGAGAGGTGCGCTCCATTGCTGTGGGGGTACTCTCTGTCGCCTTGCGCCCAAGGTAGATGTGCGACATTTACCTCGGGCTTTGGGTGCTCACCTCAGTTCAGTTCAGCTGGGAATTGCTACTATGGAAAGCTGCAAGGTGGCTGCCCATTCAGCCTGAGAATATCTGAATGGTGATGCCCAAGGGCAGGTCTTTTGAAAGTCGATTTGAAGAATGCTTTTAATTGCATTAAAAGTGATGTTTTCCTCGGGGCTGCCTATAAGCAGATGCTTTCTTTAAGTAAAATGTTAAACCAACCATACTTCCAGCCAACCTCACACTTGTATGGCGGTGGGATTTTGAATTCTGCTACCTGCATACAACGGGGAGACCTTTCAGGACCTGCACTGTTTTCACTGAGTATAGATATGATACCCCTCAAAAATGTTTTTGATGACCTTCAGTCTATAATTTCTGAATTTAACAAAATAGGGCTAGAGATTAAAAGCTCCAAATGTGAGTTGAATATCAGAAATGATGATGATACTCATGCCATTCTTCAAAAATTCAAAACCGTTCTCTCCCTTTTAAGATTGTGTCTCTGGATGATCTGTCTGTATTGGGTTCTCATATCACTGGAAAAGCAATCAGACAAACTATAGACACAAAACATGGAGCCCTAAAACGAATGATATCCTGCATTCAATTAATTGATCCACACCAATCTTTGCCCCTAATAAAAAATCCGTTTTCTTTACCTAAGCTGCAGTACATCTTGAGACCCTCTCCCGCCTACAGGGATATGGCATCTTTGGAGTAATTTTATTACTCTGTGAGAGATGTTATCTCCAAACTAATCAACATTAATTTTTAAATGGATTCATGGACTCAAGTGACTCTCCCAAATGAGATGGGTGGCTTAGGAATACGATTAATACAAGACATTGCTTTCCCTGGGGAACATATGCTCATTGATTTCAGTTAACCCTTAGATCGAAGCCTAAAAAGAGCAGGATTGCCAGCTGTTTTGGAGTCATTTAGACTTAATCGAGCAGATGGTAAGCGTTCAGATGGGATAAGAATGTTTCCTTTTAGTAATGGAAAAAGTCTGTGTTGGGATGTGACGTATTTCAATGCTTATACTGAGCATATGATTAACAGGTCAGTTGTCTCTGTATCTCCAGCTATAACAGATGCAGAAAGTTAAAAAAAAATAAGTATTTTGCCCTGACTGAAAGGTTTCTGTTTGAGCCAATAGCCATCAAAACTAGTTATTAAAGAAATAGGTTCTCTTCTCAGGAAAACTACTGGTGATCATAGGGAGGCTAGATGGCTCAAGCAGGGACTAAGTATTGCTGTTCAGCGGGGCAAGGCAATTATTATATTGAATGGGGTCCGAGTCGCTAATGGTACTGGCCTCGACTTTGACCCCTGAGTTTTATCTATAGATTTCTACCTTTTCAAATAAACAAAGGTCATAAGATCCTAGTTTTTAAGGCCAAACCCCATCCAAGGATGTGACGTTGCGCCACTGCTGTCTATGCTTGTGAGTCAACTTTACATTCTCATCCAGCAATTTCCAAAAGGGAATATTTATTAAATAAACAAAACATTTAAAGATGGTTCCCAGACATCACCATTATAATTATTTAGGTATGTATAAACTTATTTCACCTTAAATTTTTCCATTAATATTTAAGAAAACCTGGTAAAATAGCATCATTTTAATTATTATTCGAAGACTGGTAAAATGAATACATGTATTATAAGAACAAAATGATCATACGATAGTATAAGCGAAAACTAAATGTTTAGATAGATTAGTGTACGTGTTAATAATCAAGTTTGATGTAAAGAAGGCTAATAAAACGACAATAATAATCACCTGGATATAATTAAATAAAGAGAGAAAACGTTTATAGTAATGTAAAATAGCATTGATTTATTATTATGGGAAGAATCGCAAAAGTAATACATGTGAGAAAAACAACAAAATTATGATACGAGAGTATAAGTGAAAACTAAGTGCTCACATCGGTTATTGTATGTGTTATTAATAAATTTTAATGAAGAGAATGCTAATAAAAACGATAATATTAGCAATCTGTATATAATTACATAGTGATTGCAAAGTTTTGTAATACTTGAGTTGGTCAGCGCAGAGTAGGGGGCGTTGTTTCTGCGCTACAATTTTGGGCTACAATTTAGGCCTTATGACGTCAGACGGTAGCTTCGGATGTGGCCAATCACAGCGTTGTATTTGTTTTGAGGTCTCTATTTTTTTATAATTTAGTAAGTGCCTGCACTCATACTCGATTATATTAATTAGTAATGTAATGAATTTGGCAATTCTTCAGTTTAGGAGCTCTATTTCTGGGCTATTTATGGCCCATTACGTCGATTTATTTGTTGTTATTCTGTTTTTAGCCTTTATTATTATTAAGTAATGCATTGATTTTTTTATGTTTAGTAATGTCTTAATTTTTTTTAGGTTTCGTTGACTTAAAATAAACCATTATTTTCACACAGTGGCAACTCTTAATTCGAACTTAATTCAAACATTGGCAATCCTGGAAGAAAGCAGTTAAGAGAGCGCGATTCTTGTCTATTCGTTTTTTTGGACTTTAATACGGCCTTTGTTAATTCCTCGGTCAATTTAATAGACTTTTGTATAGATCATGACCTCCTTTTAAAAGCAAAGATTTGCAACAGGTGTGGCAAAGAAGAGCGGCTCGATTATAATAGTGAAAGGTGGAGATGGTTTAGCTTTTGTCATGAAGTGATTAGTTATTAGGTAATTTAAAATGCCGTCATCTAACATTCGCCTTTTTCATTCAAATCTGATGCCAGCTTTTCGAATTAGGAATATTACGAGTTTTTTTTAAGTTGCGGGAGGTGTGGGGATATGGTTCTCCCCCCATTTCGAAAGTAACTAAAAAATGTTAATTTTGGGCGGGAATAGCCTAAAGTTGGCGGCGCTATCGTCTTTATTATTTCGATAATCTTGCAGAGCCAATCACATTTATTGTAGCTCAGAAATAGCGCCCCCAAGCCTGCGCCCATAAAATGTATTACCCAAAGTTTTATAGTAATGTAAAACATTTGTGTGTATGGAAATAATGTAGATGAATGTATAATTTAATTTCATTTGAAACTCATAGTTGCCGCGAGATGCGCGACGGCTGAGTATAAAATGGGATTTGCTAACTATCTCCATGTTGAGATTGCCACAGCTGCAGACTTTCAAAGTTTCTGCCGAATAAAGAATACTGAATCAACTACCGAAGCTTTTTGTACCGATAAAGAACACCTCGTTACATTAACCCAGCAATCAAGAAAGAAGAAAACTCTACCCTGTCGTATCCCACCTCACGCAAAGCCATTTCCGGAAAAAGAAAATCGGTAGCCACTAATACGAACCAGAAACATAGCTGGCTACCCATAAAGGGTACCTTTACTAGGTAGCAAAGCAGCTATAACTAATAATCCATAAAATAAAGGCATACAGTGAAAATTACGACACAGGAAGCCAATGTTGCAAACATAGATCTGTCGACGAAAGGAAACCAATGAAGCATGGAATAAGCAGCGGCTCTACGAAGCCTATTGCTTCAGAGACTTGCAACTAGGACGAGATTATAGGAAACATATCCTCGCGTGAAGTCTCGAAAGAAGGGTATCTTACAAGACAGGTAAAAGAATCGCACCATTAGAGTTTTGAAGTATATGTGAAGAATTACAAACGTAGCAAGATGGTTTGATAATTTGCTCATTCTCTCTCTTTTCTCTTCTCTGTCAGCCTCTGTCGGGGCCTCTCTATGAACACACGAGGTGAATACTTTGTGGTGAGTTTCTAAATCCTTATTGTTTTCCTCTTCCAGGTTTTGTATTCGCCCCATTTGAGTAAAATGTGGACGACGTCCATTGGATAGAAAATAGCAAAGCAGAAATGATAGAGGGTCTTGTTTTTCTTTTTAGGAAACGAAGGTTATATGCCAGGTAAATAGTTCTTCCAAGGTATGCTGTTTTAGTATTTATAGGAAATTTCATCAGTAAGCCATTTGTTCCAAGCGGATGAGGGGAATGGATAATCATGTGCGTGCGCCCTTGATAAACTCACTTACCACAAGTTCAGGTCATCCTATTCCACAATCTTTGGCTTAGAGGGAAGATATAAGGAAACATAAGGGGACAAAACCTCCCTAATTTGCTCCGAACTCCTAGGACAAGGTATTTTAGTATTAACTCATAAAAAGAAATATTGGCAACCTAAGAAAATTTTTTTGAGAAAATATTTAAGATAGGTTATTAAAAAATTGGGAATTATGGGGAGTGAATATTTCTTGAAGTTTTTCAACTCAAGTAAACTAGTTGGAATAGAGATATCTATATTTCCCAAAGATTTGCCACCTAGTTCGCTGACCGAAATTAAAATTGAACTTTTCCTGAAACTTTCCTAAAAAAATCAAGAATAAATCTTTGCTTAAAATCTCTAAGAACTTTTCTTTATCACGTGAAAACAGTATTGTTGACAGTTATTTCTCATCGCCGGAGTATCCCAGCAGCTTTTGCTGCATATTATGAATGCCAAATTGCTTAAAGAAGGCATCATATCTTTCCGAAGAACTAAAATAATAGTTTTTTTCTATAAGAAAAAGGTGTTTGAGTAAAGAGGAGGGTGGTGTAACCATTTCCACTAACCAAGATAGCAATTAATGCAAAAAAGGGGACAATGTGGTTTAGAGGAAAGGCCCTTGCCATTAAGGCTGGCACACGCCATTGAGGTCTACAGGTTAGTGCTGAGAAATGACCCGCAGGTGGGCACATTAAATTTGGCTCTATGTCCATGACAGTGATCGACTGGCCCTTGTGTGATTCAAATGAGACTGGCGTTAGGATCATGCCTGCTGCCTGCAGTTGATTGACTGGAAAGTGTATCAGATGTTCCTGGAACTAAGCTTTCGATTACCATGGCCAGCCCAAACTCGATTGGGTAAAGCTTGGAGATCAGTCTGGTGACTTTTCCGGGTTGTAACCCTCAGTGTTGCAGATCGCATTTTCTCATTCCGGGCATGTTGTAACTCCGTAATTCGACCTTTCTTACAAATTAATGGATGGGAATCATTGAGAATGAGAACAGATGACAGGAGTTAATTCTTCTGGAAAAGAACGTGGAGTCGACGTTAATACAACTGAATACACTTTTTCCATCTAGTACATGCCTTAAGTCGGAGTCGTTTCATCTCTTTCTGGAAAGAGAGTTGCAGAGGAAATTTTGTGTAACCATAAAGGAGATCAGGAGGAGTTAGTTGATCTAAATCATTTAAATCATCGAAAATCTTAAGTCAGTGCTCCAGGTTTTATAATGTTTTCTACTTCGGAAAAAAGAAAAATCATTTCATCAAACTTGACAAGACGTTAGCCCAAATCCTTTTCAGTATATTAGGGTGCCCTGGTGGAGTTGAATATCCATCTCATCACTTTAATTGTCTTACATCATGTACTTGTTTGAAAATATTGACACCGCTCGGAATGTAGCTCCAAACGAATAACGAGTAGCTGGGCAGGGAAGTAAAAGAAAGTATGCGTTTTCCATCACCTTTTTACCATTAATCTAAATAGCGTAGGTATAGTCTATACTCAACTTAAGGATCATGTCATTTATCATAGCCCCACGCCTTATAACTTCGTGCGCTTAGTTATCTTTTACATGCCTTTTTGGCGATTTACCAAGCACAAAGCTGGTGATCTCCTAGCGACAAGGCTTGAAATTTGGTACTGTAAAAGAGATTAGAAAAATCCAAACGACGATTCTACAAGATTGTAATTCTGTCCGAAAAAGGTGAAGTTGAAGTATTCTGCTATAACGGAAACTAGTCTTAAAAGTGAGATTCTCTCTCTTCTCCGAATTTCTCCTTTTAAACATCTTGGAGCCAATAGTTGCAGCTGCGTAATATTTCTCCGGCTGATATCATGACTCACGATTCCTGTTAGGAAAGACTTTGGTATTACAATATCTTTAACAAGATAAACATGAAAGCAATTATTGTTACTTTGAGCACCTTTGAATAGGTACTGCATAGCTTAAAGTTAATAGGAGGAGACTGGTGTAAAAAGACAAGAACATGAGTGGTATCGAAAATTATCACGAGCTCCGGTCACAACTCCATATCTCCTCCATATGGAGTCCTTCTTTTTATCGTCCCTCCACCCTCAAATTTAGGGCCAAGTAATACCAAGCTTACTACCTGTTTCCAACCACTGGTGACCAAGTGGTCTTCGGCCAGTTGCAGGTAGTCTTTGGAAGTCGCTGGTAGTCGGTTGAGCAAGACTATTACATCGAAAACCACCTGCGATCAGTTTGGACGGCAGAGATTCCTTCTGAGGTTGTCCACCAGATGAAGATCGGTCGAACTCCGGTGGCCGATCAGACGAGAACCAGTGGTCAATCGGTTGGCGACAATTAACCGTTAAAAAGATGGTCGCCGACCAGTGGGCGTTCAGTCAAGGTGGTGGCCGATCAGACGCACGTGGTCGCAGGTGGTCGGCGACCAATCAGGAGCTGATAAAACTGAGTATTGGGTGCCCCGTCGCCCACCGCTCGGCGAGTGGTCGCTCATTGGTATGCGAGTGGTCGCCTATTGATTGGCGAGTGGTTAGTGACCGATCGGCCACTGGTATCATTGGGAGTCGCTGTTGCAGTCACGACATCTGGCAACTGGCGGCCGACCGCTCTACCACCAGTACAAATCGACCCCGAGCGTCACGCTCGCCACTTCTGCCTGCTGCCTCCCACTTCTGCTTCTACCGCTTCTACCTGTTCCCGCTGATTCCAGTAAGTTAATTATCTTATTTTAGTGACTATAAAACGTACCTTTTTATGTAAGTATTTAATCTATTTGTGATTGTACGTCGCAATAAACCTGTGAAACATGAAAAACGATTTAATACATATACATTTCACTTATCCACATGAACTTTAAATAATTTTGTAAATACTCTTTGTTTACAGTCATGGTCAAGAGGCGCGTCAATACCCCAAGCCGCTCTATATATAAGGTCATTATAAATTGACGACCGGTGGCCGACCGCTCGCCGATTGGTGGGCCACCCTTCGCCGAACAGTGAGCGACCTACGAAGACTTGTTGCCAACGAGCGGTGGTCGCCGGAGACCTGTCAGAAGTAAGTGGCCGACTACTCGGCCACTAGTGGCTGACTGGTGGCCGAATGGTGGGTCACCAGTGGCCAACTATTCGTAGGTTGTCGGCGCCCGATGCCAGGTGGCATCCGGATGCCCACTAGTAGCCCACCGGTCGCCCGACTACTCGCCCACCACCTGCGACTACCTCTTTTTAGGTTTTGTGTCGCCGACCGATTGCTTGATTTTCGGTCTCAGGTGGTCGGAAACAGGTTGTAAGCTTGGTGTGACTGGGGCTTTACTGGTCTCAAAGTTTCATTTAGGACTCAAAGTGACGTACTAACAAGAGCAATTGAGTCAGTTTTATGTAAGCTATGTCCATTGGAGGAATTTCCTGTAAACGGATGAATGCCCTTTTGGATTCGTTCAATAATCTTGATGCGAAATGAGCGGCAGTTAGTTCGAGACTAGAAATTGTAATGGGTTTCCCCAAGATTATTTTTCCCTTGGCTATAACATGGAATAACATGATTAATTTCCAAATATACTACTGCGCCAAATGTCTTTTAACTTGAATCTCTAAAGCAATGTAACTAATTATTTAGAGGATAGTACTTGACTATGGAAAGAGAAAGTTATACATTCCCTCAACTGGGGTTTTATCTGGTCCCATTGAAACCGAAAATCTTGTCCCAATCATTTTTTTAGCACACAAACTATTCAGAAAGATTCGAGTTCGAATGGTTCCTGGAAGTAAAAACCACAATGGGTCAGAGATTGAAACTATAACTATTAAAACTTGTCTTTTAGTTTTGGCAGCCAAATTAATATTTGGATTGGGTTAGTATAATAGGTCACTTCTACTGTCCCAACCTAAACAAAATATCTGTACAGGTTCCTTAGTCAAATTATTATATTTCCTGTAAAAGCAATTAAGAGGTTGAATTGGTGTACCAGTTGCTTTAATTAGAATTTCTCTTAATCCCTTATAGAATTAGATCAGATCTTGCTCTGTAAGAAGAGAACATACCAGGTTATGAATATAAAGAACTTGGAAAGGAATTAGCTTAATTAGAGTCGTGAACTCGCAACTTCTTTGTCCACAGATTAAAGAAGGATTTGTAAGAAAGCCTTTTCAGTGTCTGTTGGCCCCAATAATATGTTTTTGACCATTTAAGAGGGCTCCTGGGCTTTGGCGCTCATATATACACTCTTTCTAGGAAGTTCACTAAAGATATCGTTGTACACCTTTACTGGTGACGAGTTTTTCTGCCTTAATCGATTTGTCATATTATATAATCACATCTTGAAGGTCAAATAATTGTCAGGTATGTCAGGGTATTTAGATCCCCATGGTAACCAACGACAAATCGCCCGTTTCGTAATTCTACCGTAGATTTACAATCCCTATAGGTGTTACGATCAACGATAGAAAACCTTTCGAGCATTAACCCCAAGGAATTTATTTCCCATATGACGTTTAAATCATTTTTAGACGTCACTGGAGTTGTACCACTAAGTTCCTTCAATCCATCTACGTTAGCCTTAAGGATGGCTACACCATTCGATAAGAATGAATTCTTTAAGAGAATTTAAATGTTACGCCACTCTTATGCTCAACCTCATTAATAAATCTGAAATAGTAGTTAACACTTAACAAAATAGTTATATCATTAATCGTATCTTCTTTTGAAGGATCGGCAGGTTTTGTTTAAAAAAACTAGTTTATCTTTCGCCTTCTTTAATTCGTGCATATTGATATTACTCGGCAATTTTTCCCTTCAAGTGCCTTAACACATTGGATTATGTTCGCTGTTAACCTTAAATAAGAACTCATCGTATTTTTTCAATGCACTTTCCCCTCTAAACCCACTCATCCACATTTTATCCTTACGAACAACAGGTAAACTAAATTTCTTAACCAAATCCTTATTTATAAAGGTTTTATGGGATCCAGGGTCATTTAGTACTTGGTTCTTTGTACACCCTTTTATTTCAACTTGTGCCACTCGCAAAACAACGCTTGCATTAAGATTGGAAATCAAACCATTCATTCAATTTTATTCCCTTTTAATTTTGGGGGGGAGAAACACAGGTGATAATGACGCCTTCCTCTACAAGTTAGGTGTTTATATTTATAAAATAAATTTTGATTGTTATTATTAGATCTTAAACAATTACTGCACAACCTTAACACCTTAGCGCTTAGTTCATTGTTCAGGTTTGGGATAGTTTATGCAATCGAATACCTTATTCGGCTCGTTGTAGCGTGCACATTGCTGAGAAAAGGATTTATTTTGTTCGGATTTTAGACTTAAATTCTCTTGTTGCATATCTCGGTGTTTCAAGCTCAATTGATACGTTCTTGTCTCCATTTATTTTCTGGACTCGGTTACTCCTCTCTATCTATAAGTTGGAACCATTATATCCTTTATATGATGGGGGTGTGAAAAACGCGTGTAAAATATATAGAATATAACTCCGGCGGTGAGTTTGCTGGCAAGTAGTTAGCTGGCGATGCGTTGACTTGCGAGGGGTCGGCGGCAATGAATCGTAGCTGACCCGAAAAGTTTTTATTAGCATGTTAATGTGGATGTAAAGATTAATAAATATCTATAAATTATCCATGCAACAAAGAATCAGAAATAATAAACAAAATACAAAACTCTCCAAAACATGTTACATCAGCAACATAAAAGTAGATGAAGCTCTATGAAAATTACAGCAATACTAAAATGATACAGAAAGCTCAGTAGTGGGTGGACAGTCCATTGGCAGTGATGAGATCATTGATTCTTTGACCTATGGAATCCAAGAGGGTGTGACACCTGGGGAGTGTGATATTGGCCCACCCTTCAAGGATGACTGCCATCAGTTGCTCATTGGAGGTTGGCTCACGACGTCTTGTGTCCTCCTCTTTCACGTCCTGCCAGAGATTTCCATTCGATTCATATCTAGCGACCAAGGTGGCCAGTCTATCACCGTTTTATCTTTGTCCGGCAATTACCATATGGTGCACGCATATTTGTGACATGGGGCAATGTCCTGCTGGGCAATCACACTTCGAGCATTTCCGGAGACAGCAAGTAATCTCTTAGGAGATCTTGATACCTCTCTGAATTACTGGTGCCATCATCAACGGTGAGACTATCTTTACTTGAATTTGACGCGCAGCCCCATATCATTAGGGAACGGTTAGCATACATGACTATTGGCATTAAACACGTTCTAAAGCCATCATCAACGGTGAGACTATCTTTACTTGAATTTGACGCGCAGCCCCATATCATTAGGGAATGGTTAGCATACATGACTATTGGCATTAAACACGTTCTAAAGCCAGGCGACGTCGATGTTGTTGAAGGTTGATCGGTGGCTTTTGGGTGGCTTTACATGACTTCAGGTCTTTAGCAAGCAGTCTCCGAAGGACTCATCTGACGGATACATTTACCTGGCTACACTCTGTTAATTCATGTTGCAGCTTGGCTGGTGTTTTTTTTACAATCCAGAAGGCTCATAGGACGTAGAGACCTGTCGTCACGTTGCTCACTGACACTGGGTCGTCCAGAATTAGGAGCGGGTTGGTCTTGGATGTTATCACTTTCTTAGATCCTTTTTAAAACTTATGCAATATCAGAATGTGATCCACCGATCCTTCCGGCGATTTTTCGATAGCTAAAACTCTGCTCGTTCAGAATGCGTACCCAATTCATTTCCTCCTCGGTATATTCACGTGTTTTCGCCGTCATCAAATCATTAGCCTGGTGTGCGACATTTTTTAGGTCAAGGTTTTCTCAAATGATTCGTATGTATTACAATGCAGTGAATTCAAATCTGAGATTTTTTTTTAATCAGGTCAAATTTTTGGCTATGACCTATTTTTCTCTAAAAATAGAAATTTTAATGGTTTTATGCTATTTTCAGAAATATATTCATTAGAATATATAATCACAAACCTTAACTATCTATGATGTTATTTATATAGCATGCAATAATCATGATGCATTGGATCATCTTATGCATCATTTTGTGTAATTCTAGAACGTGGTTGATGAAGTGTGATATCACCAATATGTTTTTATATAAAGAACGCATTTTTTGTTAGAACAAAGCAGTATTTAACTCCTAAGCATTAGGTATCATAATTAGATTCCTAATTACAATTAATATGGTTGCTATCAATTGTTTTTAGTCGTGTGCGACTTTAGATCTCAGTATGTCGGTGGGCTGTCGGTCAGTCGGTCGTTCGATCCCAGTTTTACATGCCCCAGTTTTGCTTTTTTTGTAATAACAATGTAGTTATTGAGCTGATTCTAACAAAATTTAAAACCCTTGTGTTATTTTACATTCTCCTTTGAATGATATACTAGTAATTGCCAAAGCTTTGCCATGGTTAGCCCAGGAGTTATTTTGTTTTGGCAATAACATCATAACTATTCGGCCGATTCCTACGAAATTTGAAACCTTTATGTTGTTTCACATTCTCTTTCGAATGATATAATTACCCAGTCCTTCCAAGGTTAGCCCGTGCGTTCTGTTTGTGCAATAACATCATAACTATTCAGCTGATTCTAACGAAATTTGAAACTTTTATGTTGTTTTACATTTTCTTTCGAACTATATAATTTCCAAAGTCCTTCCAAGGTTAGCCCAGTAATTTTTTTTAGGCAATAATATCATAACTATTTGGCCGATTCTAACGAACTTTAAAACCCTTATATTGTTTTACAATATTTTTCGAATAATATAATTGCCAAAGTCCTTCCAAGGTTAGCCCTGGAATTTTCTATTTTTGGAGGAGTCAATAAAACCATACCTATTCAGCCGATTATAACGAATCTTATACCGTTATGTTGCTTTAAATTCTCTTTGGAATGATAGAATTGCAAAGCTCCTCTCAAGGTTAGTCCGGGAGTTTTTTAAAGGTTTGAAAGTTTTGAAAGTTTCGCATTTGGGAGAAAGCAAAGCTCATGCAATAGATTGTTATTTTTTCCTCACTAATTTAATAGGTAAGATTTTTATTGTATATTTAATTATGATAATATAGTTATTTATCATTTTAATATATAGATCGTATGAATAGGTTTTACTCTCTGATTTTTAAATTTAGTCATTAAAATTTTAGGAGTGAACACGAAAAACAAGCTACATGTTGTTTATTCTGATTTTCTTTCTCCCAGACGACCAGTTCCCAACGACCGACAGGTACTCATACCAGCATCACCAGTTAATCAGAATATTTTTAAAGAGAGTGATGAGGAATATGGTGAATAAATGGATACTTATTGATCATTTATACCTTCAAGTTTAGAATTTAACCAACTTAATCATTTAAATCAATCCCAACTGAACGACTTGTCCAGATACTTCGGTCTATCAAAAGAGTAAGCCCAGTTACTTGGTTCATGGCTAAGTGAAAATAATTTACTAGCTCCAGCGATGAAGTGATTCGAAAGATTTCTCCGTTCACGGAAATACTATGCTGCTATAGTGCAAAAAACATCAATGAAATAATTGAAGATTTGGCTTGCCCTAAAAACCAGATGAAGGGAGACTCTATAGACTCATCAAACAGAAGTTTAAAGGCTGTGCTTTTACATAGAGTAAATAAAGTAGAATCTGTTCCATTTACAAACTTTGCTCAATTAATTGAGAAATATGAAACAATGAAGCCTTTACTGGATGCTCTGAAGTTTCATCTTCATAAATGGAGGATTTGTGGATATCTAAAGGTAAGAAATACATATAAATGCCATTTATTTAAAAAAAAATGATTTTTCAGTAAAAAATTATAGTTAATTTATCTAAAAACACTTACCTTATTTAAATTAATCTCATCTTCCAAAAAGTTGCATTGAAAAGACAAAAAAGGGCATCTCTTATATATAAAAAAGATTATATTGACATTAAATTTGTTACATTACTTCAATTTCAATATTTTTTTATATCAGGTTGTGTCTTTAATGCGAGGAATGCAAGGTGGCTACACAAAATATCCTTGCTTCCTCTGTTTATGGGATATTAGAGCCGACGAGCAGCACTATGAGGTAAAAGAATGGCCATCTCGTCAGTCCTTTATTCCTGGTTCTCATAATGTAAAATATCAACCCATACTCAATCCTAATAAACTTTACTTCCGCCCCTTCACATAATATTGGGGTTAATAAGAGGTTTTGTAAAAAGCATTAAGAAAGTATTTCTTTTTTGCCAAAAAGAATTTCCAAAAGTTAGTGTTGCTAAACTAACTGCAGGTACTTTTGATGGTCCTCAAATAAGGATACTAATAAAAGACCCTGGTTTCACAGAAGTCATGAGTGAGACAGGAAAAATTGCATGGCAATCTTTCAAAGCACTTTCTCTTAGTTTTCTCTGGAATGATAGAAGTCCAGAATATGAAACCAATGTAAAAGATTTAATACAAAACTTTCCAAAATTAGGAGTGATAATGTCTGTAAAACTCCACTTTATAAGACGGCCATCTTGACTACTTCCCAGAAAATTGTAGAGATTACAGTGAAGAATAAGGAGAAAGGTTCCATCAGGACATTAAGTGCATGGAGGAAAGATACCAGGGAAGATGGGACATTAATATGCTAGGAGGGTATTGTTGGTGTTTAAAAAGGGATTCATCAGTAGAAAAACACAAAAGAAAATCTCTAAAATCTTTTTACTCTAAATAATGCTTTCTTTTTTATTTTCCTTATTTTTCATGTAAATGATCACAATTTTTTACCATTTGTATCACTACATCTTTTCTATTTCACAGTTTTATTCACAATTTCACCTTAAAAAATTACTTTAGCAATATAAGATGTATTAAGATTTTTTCAAAAAGTTATTGTTGCCTAAAAACATGATCTGAATCAATTGAAAAAACCTTGAAGCAAAAAGATTTTTTTCAGACGCAGAGCTGTGATATCATATTTTGTCGACATGTAAAGTCATATTAATCAACAAATATAAATATGATGTGTTATATAAAGAGATTTTGACTTCAACATACAGCATACTGATAATAGGACTTAATACCTTTTAATAGCATTGCCATTTTAGTTATTTAAAAATAGTTATTGGGAATTTTGTACCTTTACTTTACATACCAGATATATTTAACACATACATGTGAAGTTGCACCATTATATTCCAGGTGTGCGAAAACTTTTGACCGGAGATGTAAGTTAAGAATTTTTACAAAATAAATCCTTCCCTCATGTACCCAAATTTCATAATGGCTGCCATTTCCCCTTAATCCCAGGCTGTCCACTTCACTCACGCAAATTATTTTTCCTTGAAACAGTCCAAATGTAATTACATAATGATACTTAGCTTTATCATTTACTTTTAGGAACAATTGGTCGTCATATACGGTGGTACCTGACTTTTTTCATTAATTGTCCTTCTAGAGTTCGACCAAAATCACCAGCAGCTCGACATAGCCGTCTAAAATGAGCCTAAAACCTTGCTCAAACAGGTAGGGTGGCATGGCGTCACCCTCACTGGAGACACACTCATAGACCATCTGTGTTTGTGGAAACTTGGTCTTCATGATGCGTGGAACATCGTAAGGATTATAGGGTATCCACCTGCTGTGCTGGGTGTTATGCAACTGGTCCTGCTAGGAGTCTTTATCTAAGAAGAACAAGATCGTCCCCGACTCAATATGATGATTCAGCTTGTTCTGGAGCATTTTCTGTTTCAGCTTCATGGTGCTGATTCCAACATCCATCTCTTTCGCCAAAGCCAGTATTCCCTTGCTCTGGTCTTTCATGACCTTTTCCTGCAGTTGCTGGAGGAATTTCAGCTTGCGGACGCAATCAAAATGCCTGCTTTCTTTTTTTTTTTGGCCACGGCCGATTAGTCTCTGTTGTAGCTATTAATATCACTTTTTATAGCCTTTACAGTATTAACAGAGCAGGGAAAGCCAGTCACGTTATCGACAATTTGATACCCGGCCTGATTCATCTTGATGCAGGTAACTCTTTATCAATATTCAGAAGACATCCATCTTCCATGTCAGCTAACGTTTTTAACCAAAACTGTATTCTATATGCTATCTATGCCGTTGACTGTTCCACAATATATCAACCTGTTCCTGAAAAACGAGACTTTGAATATCTTCTAACTTAGCCAGAACAGCCCCTATATGTTTCTAAAATAATTAGAAATAGCCAACATCTGCCTTTATGGCTTTATCCAGGTGGGACTTAAATAGGTGCCATGCATGCCCTAGTTGAGGATTCCTTGTTATTTGATGACATTACCTCTACAATGGCACCATTAGAGATCTTAAACTGTTATGAATAAGCTTGTTTACACCCTTCAACAACGCTCAAAGGAAATAATCCAGGGGATTGTACTCGAGAGAGGTGGGTGGCCACATGCCTGGGAACCAGTTATGTGACACATTATTTTACAACCAATCTGTGTCTTCTCATCCTTCTGTGCGGAAATAGAGTCCTTTTGGAAAGCTTAAAACCTTAAACGTCTGCCTGGTCCTTCTAAGACTTAACGATAATCCCCAACACCTCAGTGTAAACGTTCGCATTGAACTTGAGGCTCTAACTACGCACAAAACCAACCATTAACGTGGCAGGAAATTTACTGTGTATTACCGTAGGCACTAGGTCGTTTTTCTCAGCCTTAACCTAGTGCCGTTCCACTTGGTAAACGATGTTCCTCGGGTAGTAAACAAATTCACAATCTCTTTGACGCTCCTCTGGGCATGCAGAGCGGCGAGTATATGGCTGAGAATTTTGATTCCATGTCGCATTCTCAGAAGAAACCACATATGCGCTTATTTGCATAAAAGCTATACTCTTACTCTGCTTGTCCAAGGTCAAGTAACATACAATGGTCGGGTCATTAGCCCTTAGTCGCACTTTCAACATTGTATCGATTTACATTATACTCACTGTAGCGACGGAGAATTGTTCGTAAACAAGGTCTGATGACCAAAATGTCGCGTGCTCTCACTTATTCTGATTTATGACCTTACGACCTTCAAACTTTCAATAATTCCCGGACATAACTAAAGACGACCTTGGCAATTATATCATTCGAACGAGAATGCAAAACAAAATAAGGGTTTTAAATTTGGTTAGAATCATCCGAATAGTTATGATTTTATTACAAAAATAAAATAATTCCTGAGCTAACCTTGGGAGGACTTTGGTAATTATATTAATCGAAAGAGAGTGTCAAACAAATTAATGATTTCAAAATTCTTTAGAATCTACCGAATAGTTATGATGTTATTGCTAAAATAATACTATTCTCGGGATAAACTTGGGAGAACTTTGGCAATTATATCATTAGAAAGAAAATGTAAAAGAGCATAAGGATTTCAAATTTCGTTAGAATAGGCCAGCCAGTCATGATGTTATTGTCAAAACAAAATAATTATTTGGCTAACCTAAGGACCACTTTGGCAATTAAATCATTCAAAAGAGAATGCCAAACAACATAAGGCTTTCAAATTTCTTAGGAATCGGCCGAATAGTTTCAATGTCATTATAAAAACAAATAAAAAGCAAAACGTGGACCAACCGAAATAGTAAGATCTAGAGTTGCCCGCAACTTGACTCGCAGGCGACTAAAAATATAACTAGTTTTATTTCCAGGAGATTTGGTAAATCTGAAAAGACTTGTTTTCTTTGCCGAGTCGTATGAAAAACGGGAGAATTGTGGTAAGGAAGAATAATCATACATTTCTGAGAGATAAAAATAATGCAAAGCTTTTAAAGAATTTTAAGATAGTGCAAGAAATAAGAAGACAATTTCCCAGTAAATTATTTTTGGTGCTGTGAGATTTAAGGATGAGAGCTATAGCACATCCCCCGACTTTAAACTATTTAAAAATATATTGCATCCAAGGTGCATTTAAGATTCAAAGCTAAATACTATTAGTATTAAATATTGAGGATCATATCTATTTTACCAAAAGTTTTTACCAAAGAAGATTTTTCTTCTGAACGATTTTTGTCCTTGTGGCAAAATAATCTGATTGGCTTAAGTGAAGAATTTATCCTATGAAGCATAATTAATTATTTAACGATTCGTTGAAAGATGGAACCAAACGAGTCACAAACTTTAGTAGATTAAAATTTTAACTTTTTAATATCAAATCTTTGAAGAGTAATCTAAATAAAAAAAGTATTATGATTGCTTTTGTAAAGGAAAATTCAGTACTTAAAACTAATTTATTCGACAGGAGCAGAAGCAAACCTTACTTTTTTTTCATGTATGCCAAAATATTCCCCATCAAATTTTAAGAAACAATCCTTAACAGTTATATGGAATCGATGTAAACTGTTTTTTATTCAAATATTTATGATGCTCATAAAAGTGTATGTAATTATTATTATCACCAGACAATGTTACAGTGAATAGCTTAGACTTCGAATATTGGATATTGGCAGTCGGAATTTTGTTATTATAGGTCAAGGAGATCTATCCACAAAGGACTGATCCTATCGAGGAGTGGCATAGAAACGTCTAAAGCAAATGTTTTATATTTCCATTAGAAGAGTGGACTTCCATTAATTCTATTCGTAAGGACAAAGGATTGCAATTTACAGCTTTAAAAGCAGTAGGTGGACTTGCTTCACTAAATTAAAATATGAAATATGGGAATGGAAATTTGTGACCTTAAAGCATTAAGATAAAAGAGGAGACTTGTAGATTATTTTTATTCTAATATAACGTATGATAAAGACCTAGCCTTAGATATGTGCATAGTTTCATTAGTAAACATTTGCATAACTTTAATCCAATATTTGGATAGATTTCTCTAGGTAAATTCATACCTTGAGGGAAGATTTATCCTGGCGACTTTCTGCCCTTGTGAATATTTTTTCTTATTTCCACACTCCGGGCTCAGAGTAGCGGCCATTATTCTTTTCTCCGCTTTTCCCACAGCTGAAAGCTGGCGACTAAGTAGCCATAAAATTTCAAAGTTGGACGTGCCAACATTTGTGACCTTCGAAAGGTGCCAACCATTCGCGCCGTTTAAAGCTCTTTATTGAATTACAAATTATTTCCATGAAACTGTAAGGCTGGAACCCTTGTAGGGTCCTTGAGAAATAAGTCTGCTCAAATACACAGGAGATTTACAACTCACTTATCCTCTATTTCTAAATTCTAAATATATATATATATATATATATATATATATATATATATATATATATATATATATATATATATTTAAATAAGTCAAGGATGAATCTGAGAATGAGACGGGTAACAGTTCTCATTTAATTAATCATAACCACGTTTCGGGTATACTACCAATCATCTGGTTCTATAAAATAGAGTTAGAACATAATACTCGTAGCTATGATCACAATAAATTACAATTGTGAAAAAAATAAAGGACAATTGATACTGTAAAATGTGGGCGGGCTTACACTGGCTAAACAATGAAACGAAAACATTAATTAATTTGGTTATGTAAGAAATCTTTAATATTATTGATTGCCTAAACACAAATAATGTTAAACCTTAGCGAAAAGCAAAAACAGAGAACTGAGGGAGAGATTTTGGTATGCGACGTCATAGGATCGATTAGGAGGGGGAAGGCAGTAGAATCAGTATTTAGACTGGGGTTTAATTGATTTATGAACAGTGGATTTAAGCATCCGAAGGTAGGTAGGATCTTTGGAATGTCCTAAAATTCCAAAGTTTAGGCAGCAAATATCAATTTTACATTGAATGGAGTGATCACGGTTGGGGGACATCTCTTTATTAGTGAGAACGGAGCAAGTATGCGGGATTATGCTAAGGTGAGAACAGACTGGAGCCTTTAATGAGTGGAAGGTGCTTCCAATATAGGTCCCTCGGTGGCACCTGGGGCAAATAAATCTATAAACAATCGAGCAGCTCATCTCAGGGAGGGGGGGCATTGTCCTTAATTCGAAAAAGATGTCCTAAAGGAAAATTACTAATGAAAATTATTTTAAAGTTATTGTGCGAAAAATTCTTTTCAAAAGATTATTGAATTTACGGCGTAAGCGAGAATTAATGGGAGCAATATCTGGGAGAAGAAAATAGCGAAGATTTTAGGAATAGTGGCAATTGGTTGAAGTGGATACTATATTTTGTCCCAAAACTGACGAATACACTTTTGGAGGAGGAAAAGCTGAAACCCATTCTTTTGGAAATAACAGTTGATGAAATCAAATTCTTTGTGTACGAGAAAATGGTGAGATAATATTTGATAGCCACGATGGAGGAGAGTTTTAATGTTGCTAATTTTGTAGGTAATGTCACAGAAACTAGAAAAATTCATACCGAAACCGGTAAAAGAAGATTTCCGATAGACCGAAGTGGTGAAGTTGGTTGAAGTGCGGGTTAAGCGAATATCTACAAATTGGAGTTTGCCGTCTCTTTCTTTTGCTTGGGTGAATTTTATGTTATTATGGCGTTCATTTATATGATGCAAAAAAGAAAGGGATTATTGTTCAGATTTGAATACTAAAATCGTATCATCAACAAATTAACGGTAAAAGATCCGGTTGAAATCAGGAAAGCACTCTCGCTAGCAATTTCTTCAAAATTAAACATAAAGATGTCAGCAAGTAGAAGACCAATGAGAGAACCCATTCATACACCATCAGTTTGCTGGTAGATGGAGTTATTGACCAAAAAGTGGTTGTCTTTAACAGTTAGTTTGAGAGTGGACCGGAGTAATGAGGGGTCAAATTTGTCGAGAGTAGATTTGGGTTAAGGAAAAGCCTTTTGAATGACGTTGCCTATGGTTTCGTTGACAGGGCTATTTGTAAAGAGAGAGGCGACATCAAAACTGCAAATAAAGTAGGAACTTGGAAGATTTTAATTTCGGAATTCATCAGCGAAGGAGTAACTATTGTTGATTTGGGATTGATTAATGGTAAAAGGGTAAAGATAGGGAACAAGGTATTTAGCTAGCTTGTCGGTTGCCATCCGGTAAGTTGCAAGTATAGGGCAAAGGTGGGCACTGAGTTTATGTATTTTTGGAAGAGCATACATAAGACCAAGGTTGGAACCTAAGGAGAAAAGTTGCTTGTAGTTTAATTCATCGATGATCATAAGGGATTTAAGTTTAGAAAGCAATCTATTTACTTCATCATCAAGACTTAGAGAAATTTTGTAAGGTTCTTTGTTAATAACTTAAAATTTTGTAGAATTAGAAAGATGTTACTCATTTTGCTAACATACGTAAGATTTATTTAGAATAACCACTCCATTATCTTTATCAGGCCGAGTGATAACAATATTTGGATTATTTCCAAGGTTAAAAAGGAGCTGTATGTCATTTTTGCATATGAATAGGGAACTAAATTGGGGGGGTAGGGCAATTTAAGGTAAAATGCCTGAGTAAGTTGGGCAATGGTAAATTTTAAATCTTGAAAATAACCATATATTGGAAGAGATTGTAAGTCTTAAGTAAACTTTTCATAATACTGAAAGTAGTTTGGAAATTTGTGGTAAAAAATAGGTAAGTTAAATTGGAGACCAAAGGAGAGGAGAAACGCTTCCCAGCCATTTGATTGTCTGAGTATGAATTGACGAGTTTGGGGTATTCATAAATATTTTAGAGTGATCAACACTTCATGGGTTAATTTTTTGTTAACATGCAAATAGTAGCTTATTCTTTTCTACATGTTGGATATTATGGTTGTGTCTGGCTTGATTTATTTTTTGATTGATGGAATTAAAGTTTCGGCCGATCGAGTTTGTATCTGCACAATAAATCTCGTTTTAGAGCTCGCTCCATTAAGCAAAACCACCACATACCCTTTACAATATGTCCACACTGGTATTTATTATTTCCGAATTAGACTCTACTATTTCTACGATGTGCCCTTGACCACCATTAGGGTCGTGTGTTTAGCGAGCCAAGGAGCGCACACTTTGCAGCAAAATTTCGTGCAATTCACAACTGATTTGAAAAGAAATTTGTAGATTCTGAAGACAATACTGCTGATTGAATTCTTCGCCAATATAACAGTTAATAAATCACAAATATATATCAGGTGATAAATGCCCTCGTTCAAACCACGTGCGTGCAAAATAAGAGAGAGTAAACCAGCAAAGCGGGCGGCGCTTTCTATTGCAGACTACTTTATTTGTGATGCGAAAACGGAGATCCGATGAAAATGTCTTACACTGCCCCCCACACTCGCGACAGGTGAATGAGTTGCAAATCACACAGTGTTTGTTAAAATATTCTAAGGCACGATCAGGGTCACCGGGAACTTCTTTTACTAGGTGTTCGAAATATATTTCACGCACACCACAAGTCAAAACGCAAATCCCTACAATCTAAAACAGAAGCGAATGAGAAAAAGGGTGACGAAAAAAGCTAGGGCCAACATATTTAATGTGACGTCACTCTACTAATTTAAAAAAAAAATAAATGCTTTTCCAATCTGACACAATCACAACAAAAGAAGAGGAAAATATTGACATTCAAGCTGTTATTATAATAATAGTAACATCACTCTTCCAACATATTCTATAGAAGAGACTAAATTATATTTTGGGGCGATAATGTTTTTTCAAATATTAACTTTAAGCATTTTTTGAAAAACTAGAACTTCAACTATACTAGCACACTGTTCTTTCACTAATTTAAACTTAGGCCTCGCCCCACTTGCCCAATCGTTTGTTACCTACCCTACTACCATCGAATCCCAAACTTAAGATTTATGCCATCATTCTAATATCCTAACTAACATCCCTCTGATCCATTCTCTCAATAATGGGTTTAAACTCATTAAACTCTAATGTAATTCAGACATTCTTAATAATTAAAGATCTTCGATGCATTCGTTAATTCTTTCACTCTTCAATACTACACAACCATCGAATATGACATACAATCTTCAAGTACAAATAGCACAAAAACTGGGTTCAGCAAACTTGCAAAGTAATATCACAATAAATCGGTAAAAGATAAAAGGTTTTTTTTGTTTTTTATCTCCATTTTTTAGCGTGTTTACTTTTTTATAATGTTACAGAATCACTCCTAAAATTTAAATGGGATTTTTTTTTATATGTCGTATAGTCTGTTGGGGAAAGTAGGATGAAGCAGGTATAGCTGTGGGCATGCAAATAAATCTAAGAAAAAATAGGCGAGAATTTCGATGTTATTGTGAAAACAGCCCTAACTTGATTTGTCGTAGAGAAACTATAAACTGGAGAACGAAATTGATAGTTATAATATGTCGCAAACATATAAGAACAGAAGAAAAGGAAAAGAGATGATAATTTATATATAATAGGGATACTTTCGCATGTTGGGTAAGCACTACGATTAAAACAGATAATATTACTGAGACATTATGGCTAGAAGGAGAATAAAATCCTGTTTTAGGATTATTATATAGACCACCAAATCTTAGTAGGGAAGCTTCCGGTCCTTTGTGGAAGGAGAGAGAAAGTGCATGTAGAATTAAAAATGTACATATATATAATGGGAAATTTTAATCACAGAACTATAGACTGGAAAGCTCTTGTAGGTGATCAGGAGGCGGAGGAATTTTTAAATTTGTGTAGGATAATTTTCCTAAGCGGCTTATATGCGAACTCATTAGGGGAGATAATATATTGGCTCTAGTTCTAAAGAATAGGGAGAAGGGGATTTGTGATACAGAGATCGGAGGAAATCGGGGAAATAGCGACCATTGCAAATTAGATTTAAGTTAAAATGGAACGGCGTTTTTAGTAGTATAAATAAGGTTACAATCGCAGACTTTCAAAAAGCGGATTATAATGGCCTAAGGAGACACATGGAGACTGTTGATTGGGACTAACAATGGGAATAAGTTTTAGGAAGATCAAATTGTAACAAGACTTTGGAGTTTTGTAACTTGCAAGTGGTAAGAATAGAGCCAATAGTATAAATTGAGAGGAGTGTGAGAAATCGGAGTGGTAATGTGATTCAGAAACTGTACTTGGCATTATTAAGGTCTTAAAGTGGGAAAAATGTTATAATAGTGGGAAAAATAGGTAAAAGATTGTTAAATTTAGCGAATAGGATATGACAGGTAGCAAAGCGTTTAAGCTGGAGCAGTTTAAGTTTAAAAGAGAGATTGGTAGAAATCTGTTTACAAATCGATTGGTAGATAAATGGAATAGGCTCAATACTCATGTAATAGAACTACAGAACTACAGAAGCGTCTATCTTGAAGAGTTTTATGAATAGACTGGCTAAGGATGGTAAGAAGAGCACAACTTGGGATAAGAACAGGAGCTGTCCCGTATAGGATAGTGATTATCCTTTTCCTTCGGTCCCTATGACTAAACAGCAATAAATTATAACTTTAAAGCGCCAACCTTACAAGAAAACTCAAGCCTGAACGCCTAAGATCATACATACATACTTACCGAATGATGAAAATAATTGTTAATTAATGGAGAAGAATGTTATTTAGTTTCAGAAAATTCAACTTCTTTTGTAAGTTTTATATTTGTCTCTCTCTTCAGCCGTCTACCTCTCTTGATCTCATTCTCTCATTATCGGGCTCAATCTTTCTGTCTCTCTCTCTCTCTCTTAATTGCTCTCTGTCCATTTCTCTCTTCCTTCGTCTTTCTTTTTCTCTCTCTCTTTATGTATACCTCTCCTTATCTCTCTCTCTCTCTCTCTCTCTCTCTCTCTCTCTCTCTCCGCTTCTCTCTTCCTCTGTCTCTCTCTCTCTCATTATCGCTCTCTCTCGGTCTCAATTTCGTTCTCTCCCTCTCTTAATTACTCTCAGTCTATCTCCTTCTTCCTCCTTCTCTCTCCTCTCTCCCTCTCTCTATCTCGGTTTTTCCGTCGCTGTCTTTCTCCCTATTTCTCTCTCCGAATAACTGCTAGATATATATAAGAAAATGATTAAATCAGTTTAAAGAAAAACAAATAATTTTATTATTCAGGCATCTCCCACGGAGAAGAGGCAGAGATAGCTTCTTCAGTAGAGCGCACTAGACAAATAATTGCCTTAATTCTATATGCAGGAGCGAAGGCGTAGAATATGTAAACTTCTTGAATGACTTTTATAATACAAAAGAGCTTTTTCTTCCAGATGGACTCCACCTCAACACTATGGGTTCAAGAAGGTCGTCACGATTGTTTACAGAAGTAATCACAAGTTTTCAGACACTAAAGAGATTTCACGCTCTAAAAAAAATAAATAATTCTTTGCATACTAGCATTCATCAATTAAGAACTGATGAAGGTGCGGGGGAACCCATCCGTAACAACTTGAAGGTTTTTTTATGTCAACGCTCGTAGCATTCGTAACAAATTCCAGATTTAAAGGAAATTGCGTTAACAGATAATTACGATATAATCGGCATAACAAAATCGTGGTTAAATATCGAAAACCAATATTTCCTAGCAGAGTATTAAATACCCGGAAGAAAAATGTTTGAGAAAATTCGAATTAATATACAGACCTCCAGCTCAGCCAGAGAAAACCGACTTCGATATTTAGGAACCAATCAGCGATATAAGCAACACGTATGATACCGAAATTTTTGGCTGTTTTAATTTACCAGTATTAAAGTGGCGAGAACTGCTATCCGCTCATAATTATGGACATGAACTCTATACTAACTTGCATCAAAGTTTACTAGCTAAGTTTGTACTACACCCTACTCGTGGAAATAACATACTCGACCTAACTTTTGCCCAAAAAAAATTTGATAGAGAATATTAATGTCGGAGAGGAATTTAGTAATAGCGGCCATCGTGCAATCACATTTAATATAAATCTCACTAGAAGCTACATAAATAGTAACAAAAAAGTACCAGACTTTAGAAAAAGGAATTTTATTAAGCTCAGAACAAAATTTAAGCAAAAAGCCTGGAATAGTTTCCGTGACATAAACGATATAAACGCTAAATGGACATTTTTTTTTACTAGTTCGTACTTCGAAGCAGTGAAAGCATGTATAGCTTTAAAAAGTCGACGTTTGCCACACAAAAGTAAAACTAAGTGGTATGGTAGTGAGATAGCTAACTGTTTACGAGATAGGAGGAACGCCCATATTAGATTAAAAATCTCTGACGATGAGGAAGAACGCGCCAAGTATACAGACTTACGACGAAAATCTAAAAGGTTAATCAAACAGAGTAAAAAGTACTTGGAATCACAAGTGGCGAATCAAAGTAAAAGCAATCTGAAAGAGTTTTATAGTTACACCAGACAAATGAGAGAAACAACTTCATCTATCGGAGCACTAACTGACGAGAACGGAGAATTTACCATGAACGAAGAGCAAATTAGCTGTATCTTAAACACATTCTTTAGATCAGTTTTTACTACAGATTTTAGCGATATTCTAACACCGGCATCTGTCCAAATAGATATAAACGAGGCGTTAAGTAGTATCAGCGTTACAGAAAGAGACGTATTAAGATGCATTGAAATACTTAAAATAAATAGACCACCTGGCTCTGATATGATCTCCCCTCGGGTATAAAAAGAAGCCAAAAGTGAACTAGCCAAACCACTCTTTTTATTGTTTAATTATTCGTTCAAGACCAGAACAATGCCCGATGAGTGGAAGCTCGCTAACGTAATACCAATATTAAAAATGCAATAAATCTCACCCTAGTAATTTTCGCCCAATTAGTTTAATCTCATTCCCTTGTAAATTGTTAGAAAAGAAGCTATTTAGATACACGCAGCCTGGCTTTCGTGATAAAGGCTTTTGCCTAACGAATCAATAAGACTTCTTTAATGGCATTTTTAATGAATACGACGAGAGCAAAGCAGTGGATATTATTTACCTTGAGTTTCAAAAAGCCCGAATGAAGTTCCACACAAAAGTTTTCTAGCTAAATTAAAAGCGTACGGAGTTCAAAGCGCCATAGCGAGGTGGCAAGAAAACTGGCTTAGCAATCGCAGGCAACGCGGGATTATAAATGGAAAATCTTCTAGCTGGACAGACGTCACTAGCGGGGATGCTTGACGGATCTGTTCCGGGAGCATAATATTTTAGTTTGCTTAGAACACCAAAATTGCGAATTTAGTACTCAATAACGCATCGATTAATAACTCGACAAATTCTCGAGCTTGGCGCAAACGTGGCAGATGCCTTTTAACGCGGAGTAATGTAAAGTGATCCATAATTGGATACCGTACCGCAAAGCAAATTACTAACTAAATGGTAGTCAAATATTAAGCGTTGACAGAGATGGACCTAGTAGTAACAATATCGAGTGACATAAAACCCAGTGAGCAATGTTCAGATGCCCTTAAGAAAGCAAATAAATAAATTGGATTCATTGGTATAGCGTTCGAGAATAAGTCCAAAAATACAATGCTTATTCTCTATAATTTCTTGGTCCATCCCATTATGGAATACTACGTTTAAACCTAATGCCTGTACTACCAGAAAGATATAGCAAAACCAATCAATGGCTTCGCCACTTCCCCCCTACGGAGGGGAGCTTGCGCTTCACTACTAAGATTAAAATTTAAAGTCTAAAAAAGAGCAGCCATGGTTAAATTTTTATAAATTTTCGGAACTTTGCCAAATTCTAGTAATTTTAAAAAGGAACTCTAAACTAAATTTCCCCCCTTTCAAAATATCATGTTTCCAAAATATAGTTGTAGAAAGAAGAAGATATATAAAAATAAATTGTTTGAACTTCACCATTTGTAATTCTTTGGGTTTTAAAAATTCACACAATTTCGATACTTATATTTATTTCTAAACTTCATCTTTTTTTTTTATTATAAAAGAATTATTAGAAATAACTTTTATAAAAAACATGTCATAACCAAACTAAGATGAAATAATTATTCAAATACTCAAAAAAATTGCCTTCTTAAATTATAGAGTTAGTGATGATGATGATTAGAATGATGCCAACGAATGCTTACTAAAATGATACCAAATTTAAAGAACAAAGCATACGGAAAGCAACCCAGAGAACTAAATCAATTTCTTAATTCAGGTCTTTAAAATTATCAAAAGCATAGAAAATATGGACTGCTAGAAATATTTCAACATTGACCATTCAACTTACATGAGAGGAAATGGTTGCAAAATTATAGGTAAACATTTTAACTTGCACGAAACTAAGAATTTCTTTTTTAACCGAATCATCGACTTATGGAATGGGCTTCTTCGTAAAGTAATTATAACATCGTAAATACTTTCAAACGTCGTATATATAAATATTTTGAATCTACTCCCCGACTACAGCGTTTTCTAGCGAATAATTTACTCCCTATTATACAGGTGACAGATTAACCAAATTTCTCTTACATTCGATCTCCCCTAAATATATTTTTCTTCTAGATTATTCCTCTGATTTATGTACGATGGATGCAAAGTGTACTATCAATCTTCACCCCTACTATCAAACCCCTACTATCAAACCCCTACTCTCCGGCTTTCTCCTTTCATCTCTCTTTCTCTCTATATGTCCCTCTCTCTTAATCTCTCCGTCTCTCCATCTCTCTCAATATCTTCGTCTCTCTTCGTCTCTTTCTCTCTCTCTCTCTCTCCGTCACATCGAGTAATGGTGGTGCACAGGCCGCAAAGACAGTTAAAAGAGTCAGAATTCAGCCTGTAAAGGAATCTCATAAACATGATAAATAGTCGCACGAGTTTGGTTCTGGGATGAACTGGTAAGGCGATGGTGAAGGGAGGAGCCTAGTTGAGTTCGCTCAAGCTATCATCCTGTCACAGTAGCCAAGGAGCAAACGAGGGGTGAGAACATAATAGACTTGGTGTTTATCACTGAGGACATGAGATCCGGACTCAGCGTGGGAGTGATCACCGCACAGTCACGTTTTCCGTCCACATTCGATGTGATAGACGCTTTCATGTCGCTACCTTCAAACAAGACTTCTGACGCACGAACTTCGTCGATCTTAGGGAGGCGATAGTTCGGCTTGAACTTGCAACAGGAGAAAGAGCCTAGGACAAATGGTTGTGGTTTAAAGAAAACTCGAATGTTTAACAGTCTGCGTTTGTCCCCAGTAGGAAGGCGAGCGGTAAGCCTCCCCAACCGAAGTGGTTCAATCATGGCATCGCAGCAGCCATAAAGAATAGACAAACAGCCTACCACAAATAGAAAGCCAACCTTAATGAAGAAAGGCTTCTGCAGTATTCTCTCCATTTTTTACAACTAAGAGACCCAAAACTAATTAATCTCAGTTTTTATTTAAAAAAAAAGCATATTTCCCATTTCCTAATAGTTAAAAGCTCTGCATTTTCATAATTTGAATATTACCACCTCTGCTGCTTCCCATTTCCTATATAATTAATTTATAAATATTTGATAACTTGTCTAAAAAATCCTTATCCATAACCCTATATTTTAAGAACGAGATTTTTTGAAGGTTTGAATAAGATTTTTTCTCTTGGTTCGGTTGTCACCTAAGTAGATTTAATTTTTTTACCAAAGTTATTTCTAATAATGCCTTTATAATATAAAAAAATATAATGGTAAAGTTCAGAAATAAATATAAATATCGAATTTTTGTGACATTTAAAACTAAAAGAATTACAAATGGTGAAGTTCAGAAAATTTATTAAAACTTTGGCATGGAAATTATTATAGAAAATTTAGATGGAGAAAAGAAAAAAGAATCAGGATAGGCCGCAGGACACACACTGAAGAAGAAGAAGAAGAACTACAGAATCTAGGACCAGCAAAGACCCTAAGGTCCGCTCGATTCTAGTCCGCTACACTACATCCATAACTACGATACACACTTATCTACGAGTGTATCTCTAACATGCTATATATTTATTTTTTTATTTCATTATTTTTTATTATTTTTTTTTTAATATATAATCTACTGTACACACTTATCTACATATGTACATTGTCATGCATATTAACTACTTCAACCTAGGGGTGAGGGGGTGATAGAAAGTTTTTCTTCTCAACTTCCGCAGCCCTCGACTGCTAGTGGTGAAAATCTAATTTTAGGATAGTAAGACTATTTATAGGATAGACGGAAAAGAAAATGGATATCTAAACTACACATGCAAAAGAAATCGCTGGCATCATTTTTAGTCATCATTTTTACTTGTTGTTCCTCCGCTCCAAACTCCTTTTGAAAAAATGTTTTTATTTATTGTGCTCAGACTACGTTATATTTATACTATTTAAGTGCGCGTCGAGGCAGTTTTTAAACATATTTACCGACGTACTATCTACTACGTGGGTGGGTAGCCTATTCCAAATTTGAGTAATTTTAAACGTAAAATAGTTTGGGGCTATACTAGTCTTAAATCGCTTGTTCACTAATTTTAATCCGTGTTGGCGAGTGTTTCCCCTATGATCCAACTCGAATAAATTCCTATAATCAACGTTTGATAATCCTTTCAATATTTTAAATACTTCTATTAGCTGGCCACGTAATCTTCTGCCTTCGAGAGATGGCAAATCTAATGCCCTGAGTCTTTCTTCGTACGGCCTGTTTCTCAGCTCGGGAATTAATTTTGTAGGCCTACGCTGCACTCTTTCAAATTGCGCGATATCTTTGTTTAAGTATGGAGCCCAAAATTAAACCGCGTATTCGAGCAATGGACGCACAAGTGATTTATATGTATAACGGTAAAATTACATCTTTGGATTTGAATGTGAAATTACGCGCGATATAACCCAGCACACGATTTGCTTTTTAACATGCATCCGCGCATTGTTTCGTGACTTTGAAGCCATCCGAGACTAAAACTCCCAGGTCTTTTTCCAATTTAACCACGTCGAGGACCTGGCCTTTCATGGTATACTCTACCCTCAAATTATGGCAACCCAAATGCATCACCTTGCATTTACTTAAATTAAACTGCATTTACCACTTATCCGTCCATCTGACAATCAAGTTTAGGTCCTTTTGTAATTTTTTTACTTCCGATCTTACATAGGCACGGTTGCCCAGCTTCGTGTCGTCAGCAGATTTAGAAATCGTACTAAATACGCAATTATCCAAATCTTTTATATATATTAGAAACAATAATGGGCCAAGAACCGAGTCTTGTGGCACTCCACTACTGACGTTGACCCAATCAGAACATTCACCATTTATAACTACTCACTGCGAACGATCCTTATGCCAATTTCTAATCCAATTTAATATCTTATCCTTCACACCGATTGCTTTAACTTTCATTAATAATCTCTCGTGCGGAACGGTGTCAAACGCCTTTTTAAAGTCTAGATATATTACATCTACAGCTTTGCTTTCGTCATAAACGCAAATCATTTTATGGAAGAATTCCAGCAAATTTGTCAAGCACGATCTCGCCCGCCTAAACCCATGTTGGGAATCTTTAATCAGATTATTTAGCTCGAGGTGGCTCACTATTCTATCTCTAATTACCGATCCTAAAAGCTTTCCAACTACCGAAGTTAGACTAATAGGACGAAAATTCATTGCTTCGTATCTATTCCCATTCTTAAATATTGGGGTAAAGTTTGCACGCTTGAAGTCTAAAGGGACTACGCCATCTTCTAATGAGCGATTGAAAATTGCACGCAACGGCTTCGCAAGCTCATTCTTAAGTTCCTTTAAATGAGTGGGGTAAACGCCATCGAGCCCGGGTGATTTCGACTTTTTCATCAGGTTAATATATTTAAGAATTTCCTCTTCATTAACCGTTGTATCGGATATGCAAATATCCCTTAAATGTACTTCTTCAACTAACGATCCTAATTCGGAGGAATCTTCAACTGTAAAGACGCTTGTGAAATGTTCATTTAAAATTTTAGACATTTACGCCGGAAATTCCGTCAAACGACCATCTTTGTCTTTAATCGGCCCTATTGAACCTTTTAAGGGTTTCCTACTGTTTACATATCCGTAAAACCGTTTCGGTTCCTTCTTCGAATCCTTCGCGAGTTTTATTTCATATTTCCGCTTCGCATCTCTAACCGCCCGTTTAACTTCTCTTCTAGAATCTATGTAATTTTGCCGACTTATAAATGACTCTTGTTCTTATGTATTTGAAATTTTCTATTTCGATCCTTAATTAAGCTTAATATTAGTGGGCTAACCCACGGCGCTCTCATCGACTTCCCACTCTTACGGCGCACATACTTTACTAAGTCGAAATTTACACTAAGGAGTGTACGCCGAAGCTCAGTGTACATTTCTCCTACTGACCTATTCTCGAAGCGCATTCCCCAGTCTACATCCTTGATCCTTTCAAGAAAAGTATCAAAATTACAGTTATCAAAACGTCGGATGAGTTGAGTGCTCATTTTTACTTCTACACACGTGTTTACTTCAAATCAAATTACATTTTGGTCACTCGGGGCTAAATGCTCTCCTACACAAACATTTTCTACCAATGACTCGTCAGTCGCCATGATCAAATCGAGGATATTATTATCACGCGTTGGTTCCTCCACTTTTTGTACGAGAAAGTTCTCCAGAATAAGGTTTAGTAGTCTCTCCCCAGCTTTATCTGACGTTAGGTTACTATAATTAAAGTTTGTATGGTTAAAATCACCGCAGACTAATGTGGTCCCTTTTCTAACCCAAGATGAAAGCATATCAAAGAGTGCAGCATCTTCTCTTTCCATTTGAGATGGTGGACGATATATGACGGCTAAATTAACTTTATTTTTTGTATTACAACATAATTGGATTAATAAGGCCTCACTTTGTCTATTTTTATAATGAATTTTATAACCTGTTATATCAAATACACAAACATTGTTCCCGAATGTGTATCTATCCAAGTCTTACTTAAGAATACGAGATCGTAGTCTCCCTCTAGAATTACGGCTTTTATTTCGGCAAGTTTATTTTTTAAGCTAGGAACATTTGCATATATACATTTCATTTTGTGCTTAAAGTGGGCTCCTCTATCACACGCGAATCAGTTCCGTTTCTCTGCTCCCCAATACTCATTGCCCCTTCAAGCGAGGACCGGACTGGCGCAGGGGCATCACGTGACCCCGCAACTCTCCTAATTAACATGCTACGTACTGACTGGTCTAAAATCCTACCCAGCCGACTGTTCCCTACATCGCTTAAATGGATTCCATCCGTTTGATAGAGTGAAGGTTGATCTTGAAATGTATCCCAAACGTTAAAGAAGCTAACTCCAGTATCGCGACACAAGCGCTTAAGGCACTGGTTTGTATAGATAGCTCGGGACTGCAGACGCAACGTGGATTTTAGTCGGGGGAAAATACCAATTATTCCTACGTTATCCGCTTTAACTTTCGCAGTATCAATTATAGTCTTAGCGCGGTTTACTATTCCCTGTGGGGTGCTGTCGTATCTGTGGACATCATTTCCCCCTACCAGCGTGAGGATCGTACGCTCGCCACGTGTTTGGTCCAATTTTTCAATTTCACTTACCTCGTTATTTATGCGGCCACCAGGAAAGCAAAATCGTTTTCGTTTTGACGGGTTACGCGCTGTGAATTCCGGCTCTTGGTTTCTAATTAAAGAATCCCCAATTAGTACAGTTTCTTCTTCTTCTTCGATAGAAGTTAGCAGTGCGAATGGTTCGAACATGGTAATCTGAAATGCTGTTCCCTCGATAGTCTAGCCCCATTTCTAACGGTCCTAAATTGCGAATCTTGGGGTCTATATTGTGAATCCTGGGGTCCAAACGAGTTTAAAATCCTTTGTTGCTGGTCAACAATTGCCTGATGCTTCATACGAGTAGGTTGGCTGTCACGATTACCATTTTCCCTCCCACGCATATCATGAAGAGTAGAATTTAGACTCGAATTTAATTCGTCGACTTTACGGTTGGTCGAGATAACGTCCCTCGCGACGGAATTCAGTTCCAATTTAATTTCGCTAATAGCGTTAGCAAACTTACGCTCCAATGCATCGTTTAAAACCCAGAAACGGCAAATTCTAGTTTGTTCGATGTTAGAAGGAACGTAAATTTCCTTATAAAAGAAGCCCCACAACTCGAACATTCAAACTTGATCACGGGCATTGTCGATTTATAGAATACGGATGACGATAAATTAAATTTACACAGCGAATAAGACGGCCAATCTTTTTAATACAGCGACTAATATTATATGAGCGCAGGAAGTATCTAGAATTATTAAGTTACTCAGAAAACGAAATTTTGGGGCACAGATGAATTAAGCAGGAGCACAGAGATAACACGTCTTTTCAGTCAGGACTCGGCGGGCGGAATGTACTAGAAAAAGATGAAGAAGAAGAAGAAGAAGATGAAGATGAAGAAGATGATGAAGAAGAAGAAGATGATGAAGATGAAAAAGATGATGAAGAAGAAAAAGAATATGATGAAGAAAATAAAGATGATGATGAAGATGGTGTTCAGGGTGTTAAAATAAAGAGTCTATAAAGGGGATTAAAAAAGGCGGTTAAGATTAGCAAATAAGGCCGTAGGCTACACCCCCGGTGGGGTGCCTGTGTAATCAAACTCTTCCTGTTAGGGAAGAGAACAGCGGCTTGTGTTTGTATATATTAACCAGGCAATGGCTTCGGTACTAAGATTAAAATTGAAAATCTAAAAAAAGCAGCCATGGTTAAATTTTTATACATTTTTTTAACTTCGCCAATTATAATAATTTTAAAAAGGAACTCTAAACTAAATTTCCTCCTTTTTAAAATATCACGTTGATAAAATATAGTTATAGAAGAAAATATATAAAAATAAATTTTCGGAACTTCACCATTTGTAATTCTTTGGGTTTTAAAAATTTCACAAAATTTCGATACTTATATTTATTTCTGAACTTCACCATTTTGTTTTTTGATATTTTAAAATAATTATTAGAAATAACTTCGTTGAAAACATAAGTCATAAGCAAACTAAGAGGAAATTATTATTCAAATATTTAAAAAATCCCTTCTTAAATTATAGTTAGTGATGATGATGATGATGATGATGATAATTTCATATCCTTGAGAATAGGTTCCTAACCAAAACGTCGTACCAAGAACTTAAAATATAATAATGAACTTCCTAAATGTAGCCTGCTTATTTATCATATATATATATATATATATATATATATATATATATATATATATATATATATATATATATATATATATATATATATATATATATATATATGTGTGTGTGTGTGTGTGTGTAAATTTATGTATGAGTTTTCTTTTCTGCATGTTTTAATAAAAACTAGATCCAACTGAATTTGGTTATCTTTATTCCTTAGCTTCTCCATTTTTTTTACTATACCTTTTCGTCCGGCGAACGAAATTATGAATCAGTGTTCTAATATTCATAATTTATTGCAGTTGATCTTTCGTTCATGTTCGACCATCTTCTAAGTTCCATTATTTTACACTGTTTAGGCATTTTAAAATCGTACATTTATATACTAATGTTAATCCTTTGTTTAAAGATTAGACTAAAAAGTAATAGAATGAGGATAACCAAAAAGATATCAATCTGATTATAACTGAAGTGAATACCGTGAAAGGAGGTGTTCACTTCTAGAAAATCACCGGTGACTTTAATCCATGTTATATGTATATTAACGTAAAAATGTATAAAAATACCAACCTCTTAAGAACTATAATTTCACAAGTTCCCATGCCCACATATAAATTTTAAAAGAAATCTATATACGAATTAATAGGTTTAGTACACATAACCCGATCATTTGGAATCATTTGCCTCACTGGATGTGGAAAGCTTTTTCACCACGTGTCAACTGAAGCAAAGATAAATATATTAATTAAAGCTGTTTATCATAACTCAAACAAACCTACCCCGAAAGTAGATCCCAACATATTGAAAAATCTTCTGAGAGCGTGCACAAAAGAAGCAGATTTCCGCGCGCCCAATGGAAAAATCTAGGCCCCCTTTTGCTAAATTCTGCATGGGTCGATTGAAGAAATGAATATTACCATACAATAATTTAAAGCCCTTAACCCTCTGCCCTATTTTCAACGATATATATCTTGTGATTAAAAAAGGGAAATGATCTGAACAAATTAAAAAAGAAAATGAAAGAATGATCTGTATTAAAATTTACATATGATCAAAACCGTAATGGAAAATTACCTTTCCTTGATCTCAAATTAACAGCAAATGAAAATAAATACATAACTCAAGTGTATAAAACACCTAAAAATTCTAAAAGTTGCCTTAATGGAGAAGTGGAATGTTCAAATAGATATAAAATCATATGCTCATACATCAGACCAGATACAAGCTCTTCTTGGCCATCATAATATTTTTTTTCGTCGGTTTTATATGAATAACTCATTTGGTTTTGTAGCAAACATTTATTGGGCCTTTCTTTTTATCTTCATTTTTTTGGTATTTAGGTTTTGTAAAAGGTTCTTATCTGTTTGTCTACCATACCGTTAGTGAAACGATTGTTAATTAGTAATTGCTTTATTTGTTTAATTTCTTCATGGAAATAGAGCTAGTTTTAGTAACTTGTATTTTGCTCATATTCAGTATAACCTTAGTTCTGAGGTTAAGAAGCAAATAAATAATGACTCATCTAAATGGCTTGTAAACAGAAATCATCAACTACTTCCCAGATATATATGAAAAGCTTGAATAGTGGAAATTAATCAAGATCCAACATCAAATTGACTATCTTGAGTTGATTTTCAACTCTAACTTAAAGAAGATTTCAAAGAACTGGATCTTGAGACGTTATGGAACAATTAGTTTCCTGCTTACCATATAATCACACATCAGCCTCTTCGAATTCTATGTTCGGATTCACGTATCTTAGTGAAGCTGCATTTTCCACGCTCGTTGTTGCCAAGATCAAGTACAGAAACAGACTGAATGTTGAAGCGGACGGGCTGTGCACTCTCTGACATTCAACTATGCATTCAAGATCTATTAGCTAAGGTAATTTAAAACTCCTTTTTGGATTTTTCTTTAAAATATGGGAGAAAATTTTATTTTGATTAAAGAGATGAATGGAGAGAATGGCCAATTCTTAGAAGAAACATGGTAGTAAAAAAGTTAAGAAGTGCTGATATAAATATTCATTAATATATTCGGGAAACCTCACAATCCGTGCTGGACTTTAATTCTGGCATTTTCTATCTTTTCAGACGACTTTAAAACTTTTAAACTGGGATGAAATATTAAACGTCATGTATGGAGGGACGTGTAATGCATACTGGATTTCTGCCTCCATTCTTTGCTAAACATAACGAAATAGCGCGGCATTAACCTATAACTTCTACTAAGTCAAATCAGGTCCCGTAGATAAAACGTAAGATTGAAAGGTGCTAAATAGAACGTAAACGATTGTATATAATTTTAAAAACTACCGATTCTTTTGAGAATTTAAATCGATACCCTTATTATCCTCGTCATAACACAGGCAAAATAATATCATCTAAACTAAAATAAAAAATATGCACTAGCTTACTTCGAGAACAATATAGTACTGAGTTGGTCTTTAGAAATGATCCCCACCACCTAGCTACAACAAATGAACATTTTGCGAACGTTTTTTTTAAAATAACTTTCCCAGAATATAAACCGTTATAATTTTTGATAAATACGATGTACATTCAAATATTATCATTCACGAAAATGAAATTGCTTTATATAATAAGAATAGGAAAATTTTCCAAAGTGAAGTATTAAAACTACTTTGTACAAGTTTTAAAAAATCTATTACCGATAGCATAGTTTTGAATGGGTTCAAAGAGGCAAATATAACACCAGTTTGTAAAAAGAGATAAAGGCTCAGTCTAAACCTTTCGTCACATTTCCCTTATTTTTGACGTTGGCAAACCTTTGAACTCCTTAGTTAGAGCCAAGACAATTGGACTTCTGGTCATAAATATGTAATTAAATGACGCACAGCACTGCTTCCTATTTGGACTCTAAGTCTTAACTTATTTTCAGGATTTTTCCGCGAAAAGATCACAAAGTTTGACTAATATAAGTCAGTTGATTTAGCTTACCTCGAGATGAAAATGGCTTTTGCCATGATATCTCATAAAAGACTTGATAAAACTAAAATTAAACGGGATAGGGTGCAGCGTCTTACAATGGAGTGATGATTGGTGGGAAAACTGTAGGCAATGTTGTCAAATAAAAACTTTTGCTGGACTTTAATCACCTGCGGTCTACCTCAAGCATTTCTTTGTTCGACTATTGCTTTTTTAATAAATATAAACTACCCTGACATAAATTAGGCACCAGGACAAAATATCATAGTGAATAAAAATTTGTAAAAAGACTGGTAGATTAGACAGAGGGTTAGAAAGATGACAACTGCAATTTAACTGGGTCATCATAACCTCCTAAGAGATTACCATATGCATGGTAATTTTGAAGGCAATTAACATGTAAAAGAATTTATAATTCTTAACCTCAAGTGATTTAAAATTTTCAAAACAATACAGTGCATGTTAAAAAAAATGCAAATAAGGTTTGAATTGAAGGATATCGTTCTTCCTCCTATCAATCGCAAGTAAAACCATATTTGGAATATGCGGTGCAATTCTGGTCACCCAACATGCCAAAGGACATGCTGTCGTCCATTAAAATTCAGTTTGAAAAATTAAATTATGTAACGAAAGTGTTGTCACCCCATGTAAATATTGGTTATATTTTATATTTCAAATGACTGGCACGAGCTCCTGTAGTTTGGAAGAGAGGCTGATTCAAGTGTATAGGCATGCTCTGGTATTCCTATGCCCATGCTCGTGCCTTCCAGGGAGGGCATGGAAGATGTGCGACATAAGTTCACTGCGAGATTCAGCAAACTGACCTCTTCTAAAAAGACGATACTGCATTGGGGGCATAAACTGGTTCTGACAGGATCAATTTAGGACAAACAGAGGAGAAGACGAACTTCAACTCGAAGGGACACATGTGCAGAGGTGGAGGCAGCTCAGATCTGAGCTAGGATCACCTTCAAAGTCATTGCGAAAACGGTCTTCCGAACTATGAATCCACTAAAACCAGTACATTTATTCGATATTATTATATTATTCCTCTATTGTTCTTATTACTTTTTGGTAGTGGGAGACAAGATTTTCCGACAATCATGTACATCTTATCACACTTAATGACTTTTGGAGAAATTGAAGTGATGAAAGAGCAAAGACTCGCAAACATTGTTCCCATGCACGTTTATATACGAAAAACAATTCAGGAGGGGGGGGAGGCATTTGATAAAGTTGAAGTATTTAAACAAATCTATCTAAATGCTTTTCCGTACTCTTTTTTTGAGTTAACCAATTGAGATTTAACAAAAACCTAAAATATATGCCATATCTATTTAGGAATCGCACCTATATTTCCATTATGTAATTGTATGATATAATATCAAAGATTAGAGCACAATTAAATTTAGTTATTTTTCAATAAGTAGCACTCATGCAGTTGATGCACAAGTTAAGTCACCAATATTGTGACGGGAATAGCAAGTAATGACGTTATACCTGGCATTATGCCCTCTTCGTTATAACACAGGAATGTATTTAATAAGTTAAAGCGAATAACTATATACTGTGTGGGTTTACCATTCAACAGGACGAAGTGATATTACTCGTAATTCTTCTCTATCATATTTATTTCGAATAATGAGGGTTGAAATAATAAAGGAGTTTGCTAACTGCTCATCTAGATTATAATCGTTTTAACGGGTTTATTTGGAAATCAGTGGTTTCTTTATCCAAGGGTCTTTGCTTGCTTAGGTTTGCTCTTCTTATCTGAACCTCGTTGGTTGTTTCTGATGTTGTGAAACGAGAGCAATGTGAACTTATTTTATCCAATCGTTGGTGCATTTCCTTATTCTTTCAATGTAATTGATTATATTTTTATATATACGTCTATATATACATATATGGATCTATTGGTTGGGAGGGAAGAGATAAATGCCACGAGAATATGTATATATACAATCAAAGGTCGTTTTATCTTAAAGAAAGTCACCTATAGGAAGGAAAATCCTTTAGCGAGTCGGCGCGGAGGAATGGAGACGGAAAATGGTGGTGATTCTCGGCCGAATATCCTGATGGTGATTAGGATGAAGGGGGGGACCAGAAGATGAGTTCAGAATCCTCCTTTAAGACGGATAATGGCACCTCTGCTCCAGAGAAGTGCAACCTCCAAAAATCGAGACTCTGACGCGGCTTAGCGCGAAATCTCACACGGAAAACTGGAGATCCTTAAAGGGGGGTTATGATGAGATGAGAAGAATCCCGGTAGTTCTTCGGGGACAAAACGATTCGATTCAAAGCTTTGCTCTGAACAGAGTAAGCCTTCACAAAAGAAATGGATCTGCCTGGTGAGATCCAACCTCGATGGTATACGCGAATACCCGGAACTTGGGGAAACAGACACACGATATGAACCGAAAGCGACGAGATCTCAAACTCAATCTGCCTATCTTTAAAAAACCCAGGCTATTTATATGAAGGCCATTTTTATGGTGCTCTTTTACTAGAAGGCACAGGTGTCTGTGAGAAAGCTTCCGGCGCCTAGAGGGATTAGCTTTTGTCACCCGACACCGGTCTTAATCGTCTTGAACGACGTGGGTGGGAACTTTTGGCTATCCTTTTCCCGACTACGGAGATTAGCGTTTCATTGGTGAGGTGGAAGCTTTTAGCGCCCAGCTTAAGTACATACACCTGTGAGGCGCTGACGTATATTCAAATTCTTTCATCTTTTATTTTTCTGGGATACAGGGCTTACTCCACGTAGAGTTATACTTAGGAGACATAGGGAGGAAAGGAATGCAAGAAATAAATGTAGGGGGTATTCTTCTTGGCGTGCCTTTCCCATACATTGAAATAATATCAAATGTAACTAGCAAATCTATCGTTACGGGAAATTTCTACTCTTGCAATGCAAGTTCGCAATAGCTCTTGGGTGGTAATGAACCTTACTTTAGCATTCGGATTAACGTGCTAATCAATGATTATTCGTGTTTTAGTCACATTATTGTCTTAATCAATTATATCTTCACATGCTATATATAGAAGATGCGTAAGGTTGATTAAATTCGATGAAATTTGCTTCAATGATAGATTATATTGGGGCGCTTTCTCCCTCCGTAATACAGCATGGATATTACATATTAAAAAGTGTTTCAACAAATGTATCAACTTTTCAGCTTCATTTTTGAAAATATAGATCAAATTTAGGAGTGATTTAAAATTTAGATTATGAAGAATTGTAAAAGTTTCAATAGCAGAGGGATTAATATTTATTCATTGGTTTGTTTGTGACAGCATTGTTTAAAAGGCAATTTATCTCGTACTTGAAATTAGAGGATAAAATTGAAATTGTAAACTGTCACCTTTATACATTTTTGATCTACTCTTTCTTCCTATCGTTTGGTGGCCTTAAAAGAGAAATATATATATTTTTTAAATCTACAGCTTGGGGTGGATAATTTTTCACCCAAAATGAATTTATATAAAATAAAGTTTATTTATACCTATATATTTAATAAAGTCACGTGCTAAAGACTTGAAGGGATGTACTATTCATTTTTTTTTTAAGAAAAGCAACGTGGACCTCAACGACGGCATCTAAGTGCCGTTATAAATAGTGCAGGCCTTCTCGACGGTCCCAGTGTTAAGGCGGTTTATAACTGTGGCCATGTTCAACTTAAGATACACCTGTGTGGTGCACGGAGATTTGTTGGTGTCAATGCCAACCACGACCCAAACAAATAGCCCGGAGGTTTTATTCTGGAGAGTTGGTAGCCAAGATGTTCAGATTGATATGTTCAAAGAAATTGTCTAACAGCCAAAACTTGGACCTGAGTCCAGGTATCACACGCACGTCCATCCCGGGGCCACCTAATGGATCCAGGGCAGCACCAACCCCTCTTGGCAGTAATGTAGCCCTCAGTATACAGTGTGAGGCCTTCCATATCGCTAAAATGGGGCATAATATGGGCCTCACTACGGCCACTCCAAGCAACAAAATGTGGACCTTGAAGTTGTTCTTCATGACTCTCAGTATATCTTTGGGGCCTAGAGCAAGCCAGCGGTAGATTTTCGAGTTCATTATCTGGTCCTGGCAGAAGTTCTTCTCGTCTGAGAAGAATCAATGCATGGCGGGATGCATATGTTTCCTCATAAACATTTCAGCACCTTTCTTTCGTCTGTCATTCATATTTTGCGAAAGAAACTGACCCTGTGGCCTCTTACATGATTAGGAGCGAAGGTGTTCATGCACTAGTGCCTGATGAAAGACTCTGACACTACATTGTCCCTTTTTATGGACCTCATTGACCTGCTAGGATCTTTACTAATTATGACCTGGATCTCTGCGAAAATTTCTAGGTACATTTTTGTATCAGAAAGCATAAAGATAAGTTTTAAAGACGCCGTACCCTGGTTATCACAGCCTGACTCATCCACCTATTTCAGGATCCTCTTCCCCTCTATTAGATTGGCACCCAAACACTCAGAGGTAATCGCATTGTAGCTACTGGTAGTAATCTCAAGCAGTACATTATGCCTTGGCATAACTTTCTTCATATATGATGCACAACTAAGTCTACTATGATATTCAGACGAGAAAGCCGACGCTAGACAATACACATCCGCAGAATTTAGCTATAACAAAGGTGACAAATTACCGACTACACCCTGTACTCATTCTCTGGCCATAAATTTCCAATATGCTCCTGTATTACATTCATATTCAAATTAAAATGCACCACAGAAGTTTAGCCAAACCTGGTATTGCCTTTGATGGAGGAGCTTTTATCCTATCGCGTCACTTGTAGAGGCAACGGTGGTGGTCTTTTTGGTTGCCGCTCGAGCGAAGTTGTAAAATTAAATTAAAATCCAAGGGCACCGGAAACGCCCTTTTTTCGACTTTACTTAAAGCAAAGAAATACCTTAATATAGTCAGAGCTCATAGAGCGATAAATAATAATTAAAAAAGAAAATCAGCAGTTGATATCTCCTCAATCATGTTTCCCTGCACATACCACAATAACGTATCCTAGTTGTGTGTTATACGTTTTTAGAAAGCAACATAGTGGCAGAATTTTAAGCAATTATAGCAGTACGCTCATAGCATCAAGAGAATACTCAATGAGAGCCTTCGTTGCAATCTCATATCATATTACTCTGTCCTTGGCCATCATACTACGAATTCGTGTTCCGCGTGCCGAGTGCCGTTGGCCTAACGAGGCATCGTGAACAGCAGAAACAAATGAGACGTCTTGAGTCCGTTAGCTTCAGTTTGGTCGATTTCAGGATAAAAGGGACGCCAGTCTTTATCCAACACTCAAGGAAATACGATACAAATCCTTCATGGATGGCACCCTAACTCACCAAGCCCTCTTTATTAACCCAGTAGAACTGTGGCTCTCGTTACTACCGTGGATTCGGCATTGATATTTTAAAGTCACGAATCCGAATTTAATCGGGAGCGAGAGTGGATCCAAACGTCAGCGCACTGAGAGGTCTAGCACCTAATCATTCGATGCGCTGTGCCTACCCATACGATGGTAGTTCAGATCTTACAGGGGTTATCATACACAGAGCCAATTACAGCACCGATATCTTTCATCTACCTTCGTCATCGAAAAACACACAATCTTCTCACCCTCTTCCAAGGAAACTTACTGATGGATATTTTTATCCACATATCCATGATGCGGAGAGGGTCCCCTTCACCCCGGTAAACAGAAATTACTACCTGATCGCTGATTACTGCAATAAGCACATAATACTTTCATACACCTTCATCTTACCTCTATACCAACCACAAAAACGAATACCTGTTTATGGTGCTCTCGGTCTCATAAAGGATTGTCATACTATCCTGACCAACAGACGAATGGTGTTCCCTACCTACCTAACTATAAGAATTAGCTATATATTTGTTAGAAAACACAAGAGCAACTTTTGCATCACTTGAACTATCTACTGAGTAGTTTGAACTCAAAATCAGAAGGCAAACACATTCGTCGGTTATATCCACAACGTTAGCCAAACGATGGTCAACGCGATTCCAACAGCAATGAGAGTTCTTGGCTTGGATCTTGACGGGATATGTATTATTCCATGGTGTTGCCAAAGTAACGCGCTTTTTAGAGTTGTGGGTTAATTTTCACCTGAAGGTCGAACTGCCTTCGTCTCAGAACACGCTTTACTGGATCACGGTTGCGTACGTTCCTGGATCACGAGTGGTCATTTGGCTATTCAATAATGTACTTCTTACATATTTTCATCTCTTATACAAAAACCTCTAAAAAATTGGAAAAGATTTTCTATTTTTTCCAGAAAAGAGAAAAGGATATAGTGCAAATTTGTATGATATAGGTAAATAATGCGTGCAATAAAACATATGGAGCAGGATGAACGCGTTAATAAAAAGTATATATCATTCTATTTAACTATAAATTCCTTGTTTAAAAGTATGGAATAAAATCTGTTGAAGAGTTAAGTATGAAGAGGAACATTGCTAAAATTCTTAATTCCTATTTTTAACTGGGATAAGAACGGTTTTGGGGGGGTTGGGGGACTATTGGCTCGAGAAACAAAGGGGGTACTGAAAGTTCTTGACGATGGTATGGCAAAGATTAATTTATTTGCGTTTTTTGCAAATAAAAAGGTAAAAGTAAAAATTATGCTACATATCAGAATTACGAGGCAATTTGTGAGCGGGACACAAGTCTTACTTCGACTTCACAATCTGGCCGCCCATCTGGCGGATACACTGATACTCAACTGGGAGGGGGTCAGTACCTTCTCACGCATAATCATACACTTTTCGAATCATATACGTGCCAGCCTTTAATGCACATCATTCCCACTTTCCCCTCTTTTCCAATTACCATTGATGCTGTAAAGGTCACTCTAACCCTCCTTGAAGTCACGAATGGCACTATTTTCGCTGGTTGGTGGCAAAAAATTAATAATACGATCATACATCACCCCCCTTGACGGGAAACCATGCCTTCAGGCTCACCAGTGATTTTAATTTATATTTTTGTTTGCATTTCTCACTCAAATTAGCTTCACAGCAATCGTAGAGCTTCAATATGCAGACGATAACTCTATCGTGGCTCAAGGCGAAGACGAACTACAAACTTCGGTCACAGAATTCGCAAAAGCCAACATAAAAACTAGATTTATCTGTGAATGTCCGGTTAAATCAGCCGGTGATCGAAATCTAAGGTGAAGCTGTAGGAATGCGTAGACTAATTTGCATATCTTGGTATTTATCTTTCTAAAAATATTACATCGACATAAGAAATCAAAAATTGCATCAGAATGTCGACGGCTGTTTTCGGTAAACTTAGCAAAGGGGTGTTCGAGAATCACATCATTCGAGTTGAAACCAGGATTATGGTGTACAGAACAATTGTTATCAACACACTGCTCTACGCATCGGAGTCCGGGACAACATACCGCAAGCATATCCAAGACCTTGAAATTTTTTATCAAAGAAACTTAATATCCATTTTGGAAATCAAATGGAAAGATCTTCGAACAAACTTTAGCATTTTGCAGGAGGCTGGCTGTCCTAGGATAGAATCTATGATCGTGAAAAGACAACTCCGTTGGGCTGGCCAAGTAGTGAGAATGGGCAATAACCGTCTATCAAATAAGATATTCTACTCTGAGCTATGCCACGACGACCAAAACGTTGGGGCGCCGAAAAAGCGTTACAAAGACAGCCTAAGGTCTAACCTTAAGAACTGTAAAATGCTTCCAGACACTTGGCAGACGGACGCCCAAGATCGGAATAACTGGCGCTCACTAGTGAAAGAAAGAGTGGCAGTTTTGGAGCTTCAGCGAGCTAAATACATCTAGGAGTGTAGAGAACGGAGACTGCAACGACGTCAGAATCATGGCCATCCTCCCCAATCATGCGACTATAGCATCTGGTTTGTAAGTCATGAACGCGTTCACCGAAGATGATAGAGACATTTCAGTACTCTTTATAGTGAACGCCATGATATATATAAATATATATATATATATATATATATATATATAAAGCCTATGCTAAGTAATTCCAAATCAAGTCTCGTGTAACTTTTGTTTTTGATTAAAATTTATTGAGTCCAAATGCCGAAGGGGCCAGTAAAGGCCTCACCTTTAATTCCTATACTAATTATTTTTTTAATAAAACTCTTCTAGACCATTTTTGTGCCATTACGAACCCATTTATCAAAATTTTCTACAATCCTTCGAAACTTTAACTTCAGGCTCTAATAAGTTAACACTAAATATGTTGCAATTCGATATATATTCATCGAATTTAGCTCACAGAACCTATATGAATTCGGCGATGAGACAGATTATCCATTTAAAAGCTAATATGTCATTAGCCAATGCAAAATTAACCAAATCAATTTTTGTCCCGCATCTAAATGTGAACTGAGGCAAATATATACTCATATAAAAACATGATGAATTTCATTGATCTAAAGTCCGAGAAATATATATCGGATATTATTCACTTAAAAAAATGCAGCTCTACCCAATACCCCTGAAACAAGCTCAAAGTTTCCAGTTAAATAAGTACAAAATATAATATAAAGCTATAATTTATGGGTTTTTTTAGATTGAGAATAAAAAATATGAATATTCTACTTAATTTCAGAATATAAGTTGTTTCAGTCGATGCGAAAATATATGTATAAACGAAATAAAACACCTCGATATCTAGATCCAATAAATTTGCAATATCGAAGTCTATTTGCTATTGATGGCTCACTTTCGCTTTCTTAACGAAATTCGAAGTAGGGGAATAAGAGCCATTCATGTGACACTTGTGTATCCTTTGATGTTGCATACTGCATATAATAGTATTTAGAGTCATGGGTAATGCTCCTATATAGGTAATAAAAATACAAGTAAAACATTGTGACGCTTTCTGGCAAATACATAATCGTGTTAGACGACTGGATTCTGAGGTAATCTTTATGTAACATTTGCTACCCTTTCTTAATTCATAGTGTTTTATATGAGTTATTAAATTTTGCTTATATATGAGGGTAAAAGTTATTGAAGTAACTTTCTTTAACTTTTCTTTAAAAATGTTTCGAGCTACATTGAATCTCGAGCTTCAAATTTCTCTCCGTCAGTATAATTCTACTGAAAGATTAGTGTGATTTACTTAATGGAAATAATCTTTTATCTTCTGTTTTTCTACCCAACCCAACCGAAAACTCGTCTTCTTCTTGTCTGCGTTGGAGGGAGGCGTAATATGCGTAACCATGCTTGAGGTAGCATCTGGTAGATTGCGTTCCATCCAGGCAACAACGCATCTAGTTACATGCCCTTCATTCTCCATGCCTGTAGGAGGGGCTGAAACTCTATATCTTCCACACGCGTTCACCTGTTCTATCTTCAACACTCTCTGTCGAAGAAGCGTTGGTTTGTTTTTTATTGAAGTTAATAAAACTATGTACTTGTCTTTACTTTTATTGTTGTTTTTTTATTCTGGTTTGTGCTTTTAGAAGATATTAAAATACTATTAGCATGTTAATAAATACCGTATTATTTCACAATTATTGTGTTTTGTAATAAAGCTATCCTAAAGAAACCAACAACACAAATTCCACACTCACTGTTATATAACATGAATGAAAAGTTATTATTATTCCAGCGGAAAATGGACATTATGAGTGATAAATACATAGTATGGACCATCTAAATATTATTTTATCTATCTTTGGTCTTCTGGCAGACAAATATATCTCACAAATATCAGTTGAGTGTTACGTCAACTTAAATGGTCCATTAGTGACAGGTGTCTCAAAATTTGCCAAAGACAAGGGAAAAACATCCTCATCAACATGTGAATTATACACTTGGAAACTAAGTGTAGATTCGTGTCAACTTTGAATGGTTTTCATAAACAAACCAAAAACATAAAAAATAAGTTTTGATTGATGGCAAGATGCAATTTTTCTTGCCCACCCAGACCCAAAGAGCTTTTCAGGTACACTATGAACAACCATGCTGGAACTGCCATCTTGACGACTTCGTGCTCTTCCAGTCCCAAGCAAGTCCGCACGAGAAACAAGGGCAACATATCTGTCACACCTTTGCACTTTCACTATATTCGCGACTTTCTTCCCAGCTTACCCACCTTCTACGAAATGTGCCCTATTTAGCTTTTGCATTATAAAATTAGAATATGAGGAAAATCTTCATCAATAAAAACGGATATTTTCACGTATTTAAGAACATGTAAAATGCTAATGCGCCGGAATAGGAGGTGTAATATTCAAATTTATAACGGCAGGTGGTGAATGCTATGCTGACTTACTTGCTGAATTTTACACAAATTGTTTAATGGAAAGTACGTTTAACCATGAAATGATCAACTCCTTTTCTAAAGAGATGATAAGGAAGAATTGAACAAGTAAAAGCCTATCATTCTCTTATCAGCAGAAAACAAGATACTTAAAAAAAGTAAAACTGACTAACAGATACATCTCAATGAATTCAGCTATAAAAAAGAAAGAATATTCCATTGGTAGCTAGAGTACATACTTATGATCAATACGAAATACCGTTCTGTATGGTCGTCGTAGACTGAAAAAAAACTTTTACTCAGTAAACAGTGATTTATTTCAAAAGATCTACAGAAATAAGGAACTAATGGAACTTACATCGACATTCCCTCTAGCAAAACAGTAATGCAACATCACCATTTAGATTTTACTCGTTCAATAAAAACATAGAAACTCAAAAGATTAATAGATTAGATACTAATTTTTACCACGATTTTACAACAGTCCTTAATGAGGTTTTAAATCTTTATAAATGGGAAAAAGGGATCTAGAATTAATGGAAAGTAATTAGGTCACCTTCGCTTTACTTATAGCAGAAGTATTTGCCACATTCTATAAAAATTACAGCCAATTATGGCTGATTATCAGAAGCTAAACTGACAGGGGAAAAGAAAATGAATTATTCAAAGACGAAAATTATGAGCAATAGTTTTGAAGAAAAGCGAGGATTACTGATCATATTTTAGATCAGTTATATTAATAAAGTATACAAGCACAGTTTGATACTGCTGTTGGGTGAATGAGAAAGGAAACTTAAAACAGTAGGAAACTTTAACTACATATTCAGTAGCGACACGCACCTATGCACAAAACGCAAAGAACTTAATCATTACATCATAACCATATATGACACTCAGCACAAAAAGGAGCCAATAACTGATGACAACTCAGGGAAGAAAAGAACAATACAAGTTAAAAATAAGTCATAGGTAATAAAATGAGTGCATTGCATTCACAGTTGATAGAGAAAGTAGAAAGAACACAAGTTCTGAATTGGAAATGCGAAGGATACATTGCTAGAAGAATCGACACAAGTTGAACAAGAAAATCTCAAACTGTAACCCTTTATACATCGAGACGCAGAAGATGACGTTCAATGGTGAAGTGGGTAGTAATAACGTAGAGCAAACTCAAGCGCTGGATCGTAATCAGTTAAAGGTTCTTTCGGGAGGCCATTAACCAGCAGTGGCATGAAATGGGCTGATTGTGATGAATCTCTACCGGTTGCATATTTCATGGATACCCATTACAAAACTCATTTTTTTGGCTTGAATTGATTTAAGTAAAATTGCGAAATTGAAGGAGCAAAATTCTTGCTTGAATTCTCATATCCTTTTTTTAAAAATTTTATCAATTGTTTCAAAATATCGCGTAGACGATAACTAAGGACATGAAATTAAATTCAACAAGATGATATAATTAATGTTTGAAATTCCAATGAGTATAACTTTTTCAAACCTTTTAATTTTGATATTTGCTAAATGTAAGAAAAAGACTTCTGCGACTGGAAGTAAACGAGCTTCCAATTATACACGGCGTGTGACTCTTACACATGATACTTGGAGGAAAATAATACCTCCTCCCGACCGGAGCCAAATAGGGAACATCCCTCTCACAGGGTTGGCTTGAACTCTTTTAACGAACCTGACGAAAGTGGTTCTTTCCCTGTTTTCCTTCTTGCACCGATTTTTTCCTCCAATTATCCCATCTACTTTTTCCTTCAACAGCCGCTATGCCCTCAGTGCTAGCCTCCATTGTATATAAAATGGCCCCGAAAGGGGGTACCCTCTCTAGTTCACTACCGAAGGTACCGAGCCTGGAGATATTGCACGTATTCACTAGACATTGGGCAAATCACTGGCAGGTTATGATAAAAATAGGGGATCACTCTACTCCATAATGTACCCGCCTAACTCTATTCCCCTTTGTTGAAACCAAAAAATATGTATTGGAGGAGATCAAACAGGAGATGGCTGGCTATTCACCACACTCTTATAAATAATTTTTCTACTTCATTCTAACCAATTTCTTATTAACCATTGCACTCACCCATGACTATCTACGGTTATTTCTCTTGTTATTGCGACATAAAGACACATTTTTCCTTGGTGCGCTGGATGCAGAATTTTAAGATTCTTTATCAAGAATCTCAATTTAAACAGTTCTGGTACATTAGTAGCCTTTACGACTAGAATGATGTTTCGATACCAGGCGAGATTCGACCTTTTTCCATCTCTTCAATCTTAGGTCTTTCTAATAGGGAAGCTCAAGTTTTCTTACATATCTTTGCACACAGGAGATAAACTTAACCGTGAAAATCTTCCCGAGCAACCGTGAGCATGAAAGGGATACGACAGCCTTGTGTGCGAGGCGGTGGGAGCAAAAACTGATAGAAATAGGCTCTAGATAAGCAGGTAGTACCTCTGATACGACACAATTGGAATAAGACAGCACCTACCATAAGCCAGATTTTAGCTCGTCTCAAATTTCGGGGCTATTCTGGCCCTGTACATAACTTGTAAATAGTAGGCTAACTATTCACGTGTAGAGATATAATTAATTAGTAAATATCTTATGGATAATTATGGTTGTGAAGACACGATTTTTCGAGCTGATAGACTGATCTAAATGGATTTATTTACGCGTACTCAGGGGCTAACAAAAACCCAAGATAGATAATGTATTCAGAGGGGCTTCTCATTCTATGTTAAACCAAGAAAGATGTTGATGTACTCTGTGTGAAAAGGCGACAACAACTTAAAGCTAAACACCCATAGCACGTAAAAGCAGGCAAATAGAGCCATGTGGGTGGGAAAACCTAGATGAGGAGATAAAATATGAGATCGAGAAAGAGCAGAGCTACTCTCGGGTAAGAGACGTCATAAAATTAAAAAAGGTAAGTGACATCAAATATAAGCATGTGATAAAAATAGTAACTGACAAAACAAAGAAGACGACGGAGGGTGGGCTTCCCGCCCACTTTTCCATCTCTATTCCCTTAAATATGATTATCGCATGCCTTGTTTTGTAATTTTATGATACCTTTGACTCGAGCCCAGCGGTACACTTTCTCGAACTCGTTTCTAACATAAACAAAAGTTTACGTGTTAATACGTTTTTTTGTATGCGGACCTAAAGTGGATTATATGAATTTTTCATTCTCTTCGATTGCAGAATAACGCATGAAACGACGAATGAACACGTAGATATTTGGTTATGATGTTAGAGACGTTGGCGTATTTGTCCTTTAATGTATGAGCGAAGTGCCTCTTCAGAGGGCTTAATGAATGCATATCTAGCTGCAATATTGACATTATAACCTCAATTATATATATATATATATATGTGTGTGTGTGTGTGTGTGTGTGAGAAAGGGAGGAGGAAGTAAAACCCGGAAAATACACTAAAGTTCTTTATTGACGTTTCTGAAGAAGCCAACGGCGAAACGTCAATAATGAACTTCAGTGTATTTTCCGGGTTTTTACTTCCTCCTCCCATTTTCACCTATAGTCGTGATATTCCTATAATATATATATATATATATATATATATATATATATATATATATATATATATATATATATATATATATATATATATATATATATATATATATATAAGGTTGAGCTGAAGGTTCTCCATTTCCGATTCGATTCTATTTAAAAACTGAATATTTTGAACAAGATATATGATGGATCTATCTTCTCTATCTGATGCTTACATAGTACCAAAGTAATATACATCTCATTTTAGATTAGAAGAACCTTATTCACGAAAACTCTTAACTTGCCTCGATATTTTAAAACTACTTAATGATACATTCGACAGCTCATGCTCGATCACTTACATACTGTAGTCAAAGCAAAAGCCGCATTAAAATTCTTCAAGAGTTCATTGGTTGTTGATGCAGTATGTGAAACAACATGGATTTCCGTTTTCAGAAATGGGAACTTCAGCAAAACGGTAAAATTATCAACTAAGAACGGGGTGCTAAAAGGATTCGATTTAGAGGCACTGCAAGAAGCTTTGCTTCAACCATCCATTGTTAGGATAGGTTAATGTTTAGGCCTACGACTCTCCTGCATTAATTTAAAAGGCTTGGAAACGTTGCACTCTTTCGAAAAGAGGTCTTCTACTAGGAAACCCTAGATGTCACTATCAACGTGCCAATTACTATAAGGTATTGCACACTTCTCAATTCCATAAGCCTTTCTGTGAATATAGTTGTTACCTGGGATAAGAAATGGTTTATTCGTGGTGATATACCTCCCCGGTAACAAATATTGGCCTTGTATTCATCTACGTGTTAAAAAATGAAAGATATGCGTTTGTTTGTTTTATATAACTTCATTGTTTTCTTAGCTAATTGTATAGAATTTTGACTTTTTGGTGTAAAAATATTACGAGGTTTCTTCTTTCACTTCAACTTTTGATTTTATCTCAATTATAAACAATAAATGGAATATGACTGTAGCGATTGAAATAAGCCCATTTATTTATTCAAAGTAAAATTACCAACCTACAAATATTGTAAATATATGTAAATGACAGCAGAATCACACTCAGAACAAGAAATGAATTTTTAAACTTCGTTTGGGTTCATATCTGTATTAGCATACCTATTTACATTTAAACTGCCTTGGTACTTCTCTTATATCAGTGAAACATCTTAATGGAACCGCTCTCGCTAAATATACCGCACGGCTGTGCAAAGTAATCTATCGATGAAAGCTGAGTAGATGCACTTTTTCTCACATGTGTACACCAACTTAACAGAAGTGTGGCAGAAACTCCTACAATACCTTCTTATTATTGATATCGGTAATTACCTAAACACTTGTGACAATTTACTTGAATGAAAAATTGACCTTCATTCGTTAACTCTCCGAATTGTCTAACATAAAAAATACAGGGTGGAAACACGAAGTGTAGACTAATATTTATTCAATTATATTCAGAACACAATGTAATATGAGATAATGTTAAGACTGAAATGAAATAAAACTATATGCTACAAGATGATGGAACTAATATATTGGATTTACTTTTGCGTCGATACCACGATGAAGTCTAAGTATGACCTTAGAGCAAGTGACGCGCAGGGTTTCGGCTGATATATTCTTCCAACATTATTCTAGTATACACCTCAGATTGTTGACAATTTGTTGATATTGAGAAAAGCATTCTTTTCAACCATCACATACACTATATTGGCGATTGAGTTCAAATCTGATGAAGTTGGGGACCAAAGTTTCTTTGGCCAACACCCCTTGAAAATTGGCCTCTCAATAGGCTTGATAATTTCTTTTGTTGTGTATGAAGTGGCTTGAATGAAGATGGAAGGTGTTTTTGGCCCGATGAGGTTACTCCCACCCACAACATCACCGAAGCTACTCTCTTTTTGGACAATTTCCATGTGCAACTGGAAACGCATCTTTATTTTCTGTCCAAATACGTTCATTCTTTATGAAGTAGTGGCTTGTACAGTGAACAACTTCTCATTCGCCCACAGAACTTGAGGCTGCGAGTCATTAAAGAGCCATTGTGGAAGCAGTTAGGTTCATTCTACTCTCTTATTATTTATGTGTTTGGAAAGCGAATGTATTTTATCTATCTTGGATGGACCAGGCAAGGAGCTTGCCTGGTCACAGGGTTTACTTTGCCTTGCAAGGCAATTTGTCTGGCGCTCCTTGCCTTTCGCCTGAGCAAGTTCATTGTGTTATTTATGAGGTGTGGTCTTTATATTTATCCGAGCAGGGTAATTCAGATTCTTGAAATACAAATGTCTGTCTCTTTTAACCGTTTGAATAAGTTAAAAATCCCATATCTGATCACAGTGAGGTTCCACATATTAAGAAAAATTGCCCACTCTCGTCCCCTATTTTTATTGTTACCCGAGTTCTTTTCATTTACTAGTCTTATTTACAAACTTTTCTTTAGAATTTACATTATGATTCAAAAAATTCAATAAATTATCAAAGATCTTTCGAGGAAGTAATTAGATAATGTAAACGTACATAAAATAATTTGTGAAAAACAAATTATACTTCATGTTTCTTCTATCGAAAAGTCAAAACTTCATTTTTTTTGTTTACTCTTCCGGCAAAATTCTTTATTAGTCTTATTTTTATGTGCAGTAAAGAATGTAGAATCTTTCTTAGGTTAAAAATTGGATGCAATAAAAAGTGCATCAATTTGATCCATTTCAGGTCTTGCGTTGCTTATAGCGCTGCTTGTCTGCTCTTCTGTCCCACGGACTAAAGAAGCAGTGGTGTTTGGTGTATACTTTCAGGTCTTTATACATCATTTTTTTGCGATTTTTGTACTTCAACACAGCAAACAGATACTTTAAGTTGTATCTCTCTGTAAGGTGCACTGAGTGACCTAGTGTAAGAGAAGCACCCTGCTTGATGAATCGATGTAAATACGCCATTCTGTCTGGTCATAGTCTACGAGCTGAACTCCAATAAATGATTTGACTTTGTTACAGAAAATAAGTCTCTTTGTTAGACTTAAAATACTCAAACAACTGACTTTCACAGTAGCAACACCAATAGAATGTGAGTTTCTTAAGCTAATAAATTTTTCTGACGGAATCGTGACTATAACAATTAAGAAGATTCTTTGGACGAGACTATCACAAGGGGGTATCAGCTTCGTCGTATTAGGACAAAAATTACCCCTGTTAAGTACTGTTCTGGACTCAATGCTCGTAAAATGATCGGCAGGAATATATATCTTCCACATATTTCGACTTCCGGAATATTCAGCACTTTCTTTACACGTCTCCCCTTACAAACGTTTTATTTATATTTTAATTAATAATTAAAACTTTGGAATAGCTTAAATCTCAAGTTAAATCGTGCTTTTACAGCATATTTTGCTGGATTGAGTCTAATAGCAAGAAATGGGTCAGAAAATTATTTAGACTCCTTGATTAGATGTTATTAAATAGGAAAGCCTCGAAGTTAGTCTTCCCTTATCTTATGGGTTGAAGATAATTTTCTCCTTTATTCATCAAATAATTTTGAAAAGGCAAGATGAGCTGCGAGAATTAACGCCAGGAGCTACAATACGAAGTTATCAGAGTGGTTATGTCTCAATCCGAAGAAGGTGCAGAGGATCAGGGGAGAGTTTTAGGAGTTAAGCTGTGATTGCGAGAATACTGATGCTCAAAAATCTCACTTTAATGGTTCTGGGACGAAATAAACGACAGATATTTTTGCAGTGATCCAGGCGTTCATTGACAACCATCAATCAGGTCAATGAGCTTCCGAGCCAAGGACAAGGGAGGGCAGAATATCAGCCGGAAGTTAATGGATGAAGAAATCCCATAGTGTTCATAGAAGATAAGAAAGGGCCAGCTTCTATCAGAAGATATAAAAGACAAGCGGAAGAAACGTGCTGCGAAGCTAGTGAACAAACTTTTAAGTTCAAGGTAGACGACAAATTATCCATTGACCATATATATATATATATATATATATATATATCCTAAGTAATGTTTTTAGATTCTCTTCTTAAACACGTTAACTGAGGTGCTTTCAACTTCTTACAACCGTAAGTTATTCCATATTTGACTAATCCTATAAGCGAAAAAAATTAGATGCTATCCTATTATTTAATCTCTTTGTGGATCCCTTAATCCATTATTTCTCAGTAATTGCCACTCTATTTTTAAGCCAAAAAGCAATTCACGGCGTACAGTTTCTCCAATTAGTGATTTAACATTTTTTTTTTTAAATGTTGTGAAAAAAATAAGCTTAATACGATACAATTAACCCTTTAGCGGGCAGTTAGCTCACACGGGATACTTAATACCACGTTTTTGACGAAACGTGGTGCAATACTTTGATAGCGTAGACGGCTTGGGTTGGTTTCAGCCAATGAGCAAACTCCTTGGCTATTGTTCTGCACTAATTAGAGCTCGTTATCCCATGCGGGAGCTTGGCCAGCGCAGGTAGAAACAAGCATTATCTGCTCAGACGCCGTACTAGCCAGATCTCCCTTGAGTTATTCCGACACACACGCCGCCCACGACCGCAATAATGGAGGTAGATGCATAGAAATCTAATAGCACATAGCCAAATAAATGTGTTCCAATGTGATATGGGTGTAAAGCGTAAAATGTGAAAAGAAATTGGAGAAAAATGATGGTGAAATAAGAGAGTGTCCCGCGCAGGATTTTTGCCTAGCTCACGGGGAACCATATCAGTCCCGTACGGGATACTGTGTCCGGTCTACGGGGAACCATGTTAGTCCTGCACGAGACTTTCTGCCCGCTATAGTCATCTTATTTAACGAAATGTATGGTGATTTGTTTATGGTGAAACGAATTTATGGTTATGTGGAACATTTATCTGGTTTGTGTGTGAGACCCATGTGGCATATGGCCTTAAAATACTGGTGTTTTCTGTGATTAACTGCATTATATTTACTTTTAATGAAGGTTATGCTGCATTATTATTGTGTTTTTAGATAAATATGGCCCTAACTAATGCCATGCTTCCTCATTTCAGCCTTCGACATTCTACTCTGGGGCCAGGAGGACTAGACAGAAGGCTCAGAGGGAAGAGAACACCCACACCCACTTCCTGATTTCCCCCACCTGTTCCGACAGCGACATGGAGGTGGAGGATGACGCCCTGGATAAGGTCTTTGATTGCGACACCCTGGACCCTGACTTCCTCTTTAACCTCCCCGATGATCTCAATCCGACAATCTCAGGTAAGCAATGAAACTAATGTTTTAAAGAGTAGGAGTATTTGTTTTGGTGCCATGTTTAGAAGGCCAAGTGCTGTGATGTCATTGGCATTTAATTTGTGAGCCACAGACTTGAAATGAAAGCCCAAACAGATTCATGTTTTGCTGTGAGTCATTTGAATGGGTGGCTTTTAAATAGTTGCAGTGATTGTTTTGCTGCTATTTTTAAAGGGACAAGTGTAGTCATTTGATGTAAAGAACCACATCTTTGTTGTCCACAGGCGCTGTAACCAGGGTCAGGCCACAGCCAATGCCAGAGGAGGACATCATTGACTGTGAGGATAAAGATAAAGCAACTGGACCAGCTCCCAAGAAGGCTAGGAGAGCCCAGAAAGATGTGCCACAAAGGACATGGAAGAAAGAGGAAATCAGCTACCCTCCACTGCCTGACTTTACCCATCCTGCCCCTCATGCTCTTAGGTCAACCTTCGAATACTTCCAGGACATGTTCACTATGGGCCCCCTGGAGGATATCGTATACCAAACAAACCTCTATGCCTGGCAGAAAAACGTCAACACCACCTTCCAGATAGTCAAGCATGAACTCATAATGTTCATCAGAAAAGGGGGCTGTAAATGGGGGTCTCCATCTTGCCTTCAATTTAGGACTACTGGAAAACATACACGAGGGTGGTGCATGTGGCTGAAGTAATGTCCTCTAAGCGGTTCCGGCTGATCAGATCACTTCTACACTTTAACAACTATGAGAACCTCCCTGGCACCACTGACCGCTTCTTCCAAATTCGTCCCATCTTTGTTTTCTGACCAAGCAGTTCCTGCAGGTGAAATCAACCCCCACGCAGTCCATCGATGAAGTCATGGTATTCTACAAGGGCAGTAGAGCGGGGACCGTGAGACAGTACATCCAGACAAAACCGGACAAGTTTGGGTATTAGCTGTTCTGCTGGGCAAGCATTGATGGCTTCATCCATGATATCCTCGTGTACCAGGGAGAGTCTACCTTCATAAGCCACCACACCAAGCACTCCCAGGAGGAGTCTCAACTGCTTGTCTCCACCAAGACCGTCCTTAGGTTGGCCAAGACCCTAAAGAGACCTTCTCAGTCAGCTATATATGCCAAAAACTACTTCACCAGCATCAAGCCCGTGGAGTATCTGAAGGACAAGGTGGGCTGCCGGTACGTGGGAACGGCGAGGGTCAACCGTGCTGGGCGTGCTCCTCTGATCTCTACCAAAGAGCTGGGTAAGAAGACGACTCCTCGAGGGCAATACGACTACTGCTTCAGCAACGGGATTCTTGCCCCACGTTGGAAGGACAACAAGAACGTCACGGTCCTGTCTTCTGACGTCGGTGTCAAGCCCGTTGGCAATGTGAAGAGATACGACCGCAACACCAAGAAGAAGATGGGTGTGCCATCCCCAACGTCATCAAGCAGTACAACGGGAAGATGGGGGGCATTGACAAGTTCTGACATGCTGTTCCACCTCTACAAGACCCAAAGGCGAGCAAGGAGGTGGTACATGAGGCTCTTCGGGTATGCCCTAGACCTCTGTGTCTGCAACGCCTGGATCCTCTACAAGCGCGACTGTCAGGCCATGGGAGAGAATCCAATGCCCCTAAAGCTCTTCCGGCTTGATATCAGCCGCTTCGCCCACTGCCAGAAGACCATGGGGTCTAGAATCACGAGGGCATCACCTGACCCACCAATGTCGATTCCACGTCGGGGGTACAGGGCCCAACTCCCCAGTGTTCAGCAGCGCTATGTCAACTCAAAGCCACACCTGCCCATCTTCGTCAATAACCGGCAGAACTGCCAGCACTGATCCACCAAGGTGACAATCCACCGCTCCAGGTGGATGTGCGATGTCTACCAAATCGTGCTCTGCCTATCGGACACCCGCAACTGCTTCAGGCCGTTCCACACCCCTCCCACCGAAGCTAAGCAGCCGCCCTCGACCTCCGCCGCCTCTCCCTGAGCCCGTCTCACATCCACTTATGTCCTCTGGTTGGTTTCCCATGTGTTGGTATGTAAAATTATGTATTTTTATATTTTTTTATAAGTAAAACATTGAATTTTTCCTTGCGTTTTATTTCAAAGAAGCATTAATTTTAAGAAATATTCTTGAAATTTATTGATGATAAATAACATAATATTAACATAATTGAAGCCAGTTATGACCATAAAAAAAGAGTTATATGGTAAATTCTTTATACCTCATACCGGGAGAAGTAGCCCGGACGGAACTCTCATGGTTCCTCATGAGCCGGGCGGGTAGCTCGCAAGGGATACTTAATTGACAGAACATTCAGACAATCAATGCCTTAAATCAAAAAATGTTCAAGAGTAAATGTGTCTTAGAAATACATCTAGTTTATGAACCCAAGAGGAGTTTTTTATATTTCAAGTATTTCTAAGTATTAAAGGGTTAATTATATTTTTTTCAGAAATTGTCAAATAGTATTGCCTTGCTACCCCTAGGCTTCCTATGTTGTGGTTTCAAGTCATAATATATTTTCTCTCACATTAGTTTTGGAAAAAATATATAGCGCTATTTTTTTCATAACAATAGTCAACAATGATTTTGCCACTTGGGTATTAGCTTGTGATTTATACTAAATCGAGTATGCTGATTTCGAATCGGTAATCAGAATTGTTCTAGCACGTAAGGTTCCTGAGTTACACACATAATTTTTAATTACACATATGGGCAGTGGTGCTTCGGATAGCGTAGTGAGAGGATGTGTTATGTGTGTTTGGCTCCTACGTTCCACTCCTGCCTTATCATGTTGTCAAACAGTGATTAATTGCATTTTTCTTTCAGATTTATCTCTCAATTAATTTTTAAATAAAATAAGATTATACAAAAGTATATAACAGGATATATACAAACAAAGTTGAAAACATGAATTGGTGAGGATGTATAAATAGCCCAGACAGCTAAAAGAGTGAAAACCGCATACAATTATTAATTGATTGTAAAGTTGGTGTCCAAGACAATCCCTGGGCACCTCACAAATCTTTTACTGTGTGTTATACGGGGCTCACACAGTGGTTAAATGGCAAACGGAAGAGTATGCCTTTTGCTGTACCAATGGTGTGGCGTAAACCAACAAACCATAGTTTTGATTGCTACTTTTGTATAACAAATATTGCGAGATTCTCAAATAAAACAAGTCAAAAATTGTATATTCAGATCGTAAGTCAGCTATAAAACCAGTCCCCCATAATATCGAGATGGCAATCCCAGTTCGTACATCAGCTGAAGAAGATGATTCATTGCCTGAATAGGAGGATAACAATGACGATGAAATGTATGAGGATGATTCTAAGGAAAAGAAGATCCAGTTGATAAATCAAGAAAGATTGAATAAATTGTTGCAATACAATGTTAACAAAAAACTTTCAATTCCTGTCGCACTTATTTTGGGGATGATAGAGACATATGACTCAAAGAAATTTATTTTGGAAGGTGTTCATTACTCGCATCATAAGTGGAATATCTGTGGTGATCTAAAAGTGATTTCTTAACTTCTTGGACTGCAGCTAGGATATACAAAGAATACTCGTATGTGCGTTTTATACCTATGGAACAGCCGTGACTACAGGAATCATTATATTGTCAAAAAGTGGCACGAAAACGAAGAACACATAGTTGGCCGATAGAACGTTAAGCACATGCATTTGGTACATCCACAGAAGATCGACCTTCCACCACTTTATTTTAAACTTGGCCTTATCACAAATTTTGTTAAAGCAATGGCCCATGATTATGATGGGTTCCAGTATCTCCAAGAAAAATTGGTTCAGAGAAAACCGATGCTAAACTTAAAAATGATATTTTTGTAGGACTGGAGAGATCAGAGAATTGATACGTGACAGGGAGTTCATAAATAAACGAACTCCACTTGAGTTGGCAGCATGGGATTCATTTGTCCATGTAGTGCAGAACATCCTTGGTAATTATAGGGCTGAAAACTATGAAGAACTAGTGAACAACATGCCAAAGGCCTATCAATGAATGGGGTGTTGGATGTCTCTTAAGATGCATTTCTTGCATTCGCATCTAGATTTCTTTCCATCTAATATGAGTGATATTAGTGACGAACATGGAGGAAGGTTTCACCGAGATATTGCAATGATAGAAAGCAGGTATCAATGCCTCTTCAACGAAAACATGATGGGTGACTACTGCTGGTTCCTACAACGGGAGGATCTTATATCTACGTACAAGCGCAAGAGCAAGAGTCTCAAACATTTTTGAAGAAATCTATAGTTAGGTGAGTATACTTCTTTTATATATAATACATATCTTGTCTGGGTCTGCAAAAGGGCGTACATAATGCTAAGTAGTGTGTCACCATTCCAAATCTTTGCCCAGAAACGTCTCATTCTTCTTAAACTCGAAATAATTATATCAATAATTGATCCAAGGTGACAAAGGGAGCCATAAAGCCTAAATTAGTTAGTTACAACATTTACTCAAGTAGCAGAGACAAAGTTAAAATTTGTTGGCTAGTATAATGACCAATTATTAAAATACCTAATTTTGTGATATTGATGATTAAAAATTAAATAAATATATAAATAAATATCTCTACATTAAGTTAAATAAGCTGGGGCAAAACTCCACTTCGGAAGGTGGCAAACAAAATCATGTCATACTCGTAAGTATCGAGAGCAATGCTTTAAATACTGCAATAACTTTTAAAAATTCACTTAATTTAATTTATTTTATTGGTTAACATCCTAACGAGTATGTTTATACCTAAATAAACATCATGGCTCCATCTTTCACGTATGATAATAAATTAAATTGTTACTCTTTGAAAGACAATCCGTGTAAAGTGTGACTCGACTAATTTTGGCAAGTCTGCATATATTACTAAAGCCGCTTAGTATTTTAAATACTCGATTACATGTCCGCACAAACATGATTCTGCAATAAGTCCTTTCAATATATTTGTCAGTCGTGTTTGTGTTTTTATTAATTCATACTTTTCATTATCTCTGCAGGAAAATCCTACTATGCATCCTTTCAGGTTACTTGGAGTTGTCCTCAATCCCTGCCCTCTATTTCTCTTCTGTGTCCCAATATAACTTCGCTGAGTTAAAACTTTTAAAATTTTTGATTAAACATACAGGTTTGTGATCTCTGAAGACGTAGCAAAATCTTTTTAGCGCTCTCTAGAATTTTATTCTGTTTCTGCTGATTACTTTTTTCCATTCTCCCATCGGAAGTCACACGCTGTCACAAATTATCTGCATTGTTCTACCCTCTCTTAAATTTAATCGTCAATTTTAATTGTTCTAGCTTCACCTTAATTCTTGATCCTTGTTCTGCCTTTGAAAAGTTGATTTCAGTAGAAATTCGACACTGGTTTGAGATAATCATGTTATCATTGTCTAAGACTTTATTGATTCGAGGCAAGTAGTACGCTTATATCAGAAATGTAGTTATTTATTAAATATCTGACAAAGATTTTCTAATTTGTGTAAATATTCCATAATAATGCTCAAAAACCAGTGTAGGGCATGATGCTTATAAAAGTTTCATTTCATACTTTTGCATTTGAAGACAATTTTTCTTATATTACCTTTTATATCTCCGTAGATTTCTCATACTGAGCACGAATTTAATAAAATGTTCCTGTTAAAACTGCCAGATTTGCTGCTCCCGATATATAGCTAAGTCATAAACATTTTGTGTTTTATTGTCAAGTAAATCGTGAATTATTATAGTAATCATCTTAAACAACTAAACTCCAAATTTATGCAGCAAATAGACGAAAAGCAAAGATCGCTTTAAAATATTCATATAACTGGATGTTGATAATCTAGAGTAGAAATCTTCGAAGAAGTATGCAATCATCATCATCATCATCATCATCACTAACTCTATAATTTAAGAAGGGGATTTTTTAAGTATTTGAATAATAATTTCATCTTAGTTTGGCTATGACTTAGGGTTTTTTTATCAAAGTTATTTCTAATAATTTTTTTATAATATCAAAAAACAAAATAGTGAAGTTCAGAAATAAATAAAAGCATCGAAATTTTGTGAATTTTTTAAAACCCAAATAATTACAAATGGTGAAGTTCAGAAAATTTATTGTTATATATCTCCTATTCTATAACTATATTTTAGCAACGTGATATTTTAAAGGAAGGAAATTTAGTTTAGAGTTCCTTTTTAAAATTATTATAATTGGCAAAGTTCAGAAAATTTATACAAATTTAACCATGGCTTCTTTTTTTAGATTTGAAATTTTAAGTTCTACTCGTAGGGGGAAGTAGCAAAGCCATTGCCTGGTGTTATATAAATCCAAAATGGGAAATGCCTCCATGCTTTATTTTGATTTTCAAGAGTATTGTAAATTACTATACTTCAGAATCCTTGTTTCAATTTCAGTGTAAACGCATTAACCAATATCCAGAGTAAAATAGGACAGAATGTCCTCGATGAATGATTGGTCTCTTCCTGGTACCTCAATCTAGTGCGGTTAACTCTGTTGAGCGCTTGGGTTCATCACTGACAGGCTAAAAATGATGTCCTTGCTAACGACTGTTAAAAGCATCTCGTGATCGTAGATCCCCAAAGTGGATATTTTAAATTCTGGGGAAATGCCATCGTTAGTTTCTTCACTTTACCCTTGATATCGGGCAGTGGAAGAGCCACACCGAGTCGAGTAGTTACCACTCTCAACCTGAGAACTAAAAACAAGGTTGATTTCTGCACTTTTTATGATTTCAAGGGAAATTCACAAGAAGGTTAACCATTTTCAAAAACACTTATCACTACATATTCATATATATATATATATATATATATATATATATATATATATATATATATATAAATAAAAATATATAGAAGAAGGAGCAAATGCAAGTTCTGCGGGTGATAACAACCACCACAGGGCTTTCGCCATATTTATTTTCTGCCTTTCAATACAATTTTGAAGACAGAAACAAAGGTGCAGAAACCTTGCATTGCAGACTATATTACAATATAGTACATGAAAGAGAAATTGGACGCGAATGAGCAATGAGACAAGAAACAGGAGTTTTTTAGAGGTAGGAGAAAGGGACATTGGAAGAAGACTAGAATCAAAGAGAGCAGAGGGCGGCACAATGAAGGCAATCCTTACCCGAGAAGACAGAGATAACGCCAGGGGAAAAAAGTTTGAAATTCCTGGCTGGGACTCGAACCCGGGTCTGCTGATTGCCGGTCAAATGCTCTACCGCTGAGCTACCAGGCACAGTGACTGTACCTCGCCCAAAGCGTTACCCCATCAAACTCAGTATCTCTCTAAGCTAGGAACCTCCAAGGAATTTTTATATGTTTTAATTATTACATTATCAGCATTTTAAATATCATTAATTATCACGACCAACTGTTTTATTATTATTATTTTATTATCATTCCTGCTATTATTTTGTTATTATTATTTATATATCAATCATATTGAAATGAATCACATTTACATAATATTTTGCTGCTCGAGTTAGCATTTATTGAAAATTAATGATATTTTTCTCATGAATTCTCGAACCATATTATGTCATGGCCACATCATTATCTTTCATGTATTCAAAAGGAAAATTGCGAATTATATATGTTAAAGAAGACCTTCTGGTTTATTTCAGCCCATCCAACCTTAAGGAAACAGCTCCTTTTGGTGTCTATTCACTTTGAGAGGGTTTTCAGAAATTTTATAGGTTTCGGCGCACCACTGCCTTTGCAGGTGAACCTAGCGACTTCATTTCCAGCCTATCATTAAAGGTTACAACCTTAAAATAGCAGGTGAGATTAGATTCGATTTCCAAATGGCTTTGACTTTATTTCTTACAAATAATTGTTTGAAGCAGTTGCAGTGTGGCTAATAGCGATCATTTACTGAGGTGAATTTGTATGAAGTAGATAGGAGCGTAATATTTACCTTCCGTTTGGAATCGCGAATTTTATTCTTCTCTCACAAAGACCTATATGTATATTTAGCATTTTTAGTAAACAGATTTATCTTTCAGCAAATCTAAAATATTTGTTTTATTTTCCTATCCATAACACTTAATATATTTTATACGCATTGAAAAAACAATATATCCGCAATCCACTTCAACCGATGCATAAATTGATTAGCCCGATAAATCTCACAAGAAGTTAGTGGAGGGGAAAATTTATTATTTTCCCCTTGAAAAGTGAGCAGGATTGAAAAGCAAAATCTAACGCGTAACGTTGCACCTAAGGTCACATCTGACCAATAGCCAATCGGGTGAAAAATAGAAGCTGTCTCATTCAAAATAATTCGTTTAGTGATAATTTTAGGGCAAGTCACCCTAGACTGGGGATAGTGAAGTTAATTACTATTAATATTCCATTGCATATTAAGGATTATTTACTTCGATTGGAGCTTCTAACTACCTCCCCTTTAGCTACTACAATGTTCTGAAAGAGGTCGTAATTAGATGTTCATTTGCAGTATAAATTCGCCGAAGATAAAAACAAGGGGACAAGTCGTCGAACTTTTTCCAACTGATTTAACAAATCTTTGCACCGATAAATCTGAAACTTACATCCGTATCCTAAAATTATTAAGTCTCGTTTTTGTGGTAAGTCGATTTTTGTTTTAAATCTGATCTTATAAGTAAATCGATTACACTTTTAGGACAGTTTGGGTTGATTTTTATTAATATTTCTCATCCGAAATAGGCTTTTAAGATTTAAAAAACATCGTTTTTAACACAATTTATTAATTAATTGTTAGAAAAATTGATTAGTGTACATTGAATAGTAGACATTGATAAAGGTAAGTAGATGTAAATTGGATATTTAGTTATCATTGTTCAGAATTCAGGGGATAAACTTCAGTGTTTTCGAACTTCTAAAATGCACAGCGGTTAGAATGTCTCTCTTCAGAGTCCAACAGTAATCAGCCATCATGAGGGGATCAAGAAGGTCCCTGCCCTTGCTCGTCGCTCAATGATCCCAGATTCTAAGGAAACCGATCCATACGTGAGAATAAGTAATGGATTTTGATGCTTCTGTTGCATCCAAGATTTCTAAAAGCAGTCAGGATATTGGTAACAAGTTCTGAGTAGCTCGTGGTTAGCTTGGTGCCAATAATGTTCTTGACAACCAGAACAAAAGGCTTTCAACGCTTTCAGTTACACCTCATTGATTGAGTTTTCAAAATATGGATCTCTGATAAGCTGACGGAGTTGAGGACCGTCAAAGATGCCAGCTTTCAAATTCTCCATGGCTAATCCTGGAAAAGTGTGGCACAAGTAAGTGAACAAGACACCATTCTTATTTAGAGCTTTGGGGAACTGTTTGATCAAGCCGAACCTAGTGTGAAGCAGGGTGAATAGTATCCACTTTTTGTCCATCAGAGGGTTGTTTTTGACCTTACTTGCTGTCCAAGATGCCAATTCCTCCCATACAGGCCAGTCCTTCTTCGTGCAATGCTGAGATCTGCGGCTATTTTTCTACATGCACAGAAAGCACTTAGTGAACCTGGATCCTTGTTGCAATAAAATGTTTATCATCTTCAGGTCAACACAAATCAACCACTCATGCTGATCATAACGGATTTTTTCTATCAGGTACTTCACTGTTCCATACTTCTCTTTCAGTGCAGTCGAGTAAGCAAGGGGTAAAGAAGCAAAATGTTGCCGTTCCGCAGCAGAACACACTTCAGCGATCGCTTGCTGTTTTCAATGTCTCCTACCTTTGGTTTAGTACTGTGACACTCCAAGCTTGTACAGAAACTACACAATATCTTACACTACACCAAGTCTTTCTCTCTAGAGAAAATACGATGGTTCTCTGTTGCTGAAGAAGGTGGTGCGAGAACTGTCAGAAAGGAGGGTTTTTCTTCATTCTGGATACCAACAGTTTGGAAGAGGAACTTGACAAGCTGAAATTGCAATTTTTTAACTTCGATTGCTAGTATAAAAATATAAAAACAAACAAACAGAGAGGTGAGGTAAATAATGAACTTTATCTCTAAGCTCAGGGGAGGAAGAAAGGACCTCTTGAATGAACTATTTTTTAAAATAATCTGGAATATTTGAGTGTAAGTTTCATGTGTTCCACGATTTTTCTTTAGTGTTTAATCCTAGCCCTAAATCTACTCTCTGCCAAGGCGGAATTATTTGAAAGAATGAGGCAATCTTGCTTCCGTTGTAACCGAGAGGCGTATTTTCTCACATGGTACTTGAATTGCTTCTCGAAACTTCTAAATGCCTCTGAATCATATTTCTTCTTTACCATAACCAAAGGACTTCACGAAAGAGTTATAATAATTTCTCCGGATTATTTGAAAGCATTAAAATCATTCACTTAGCAGGTTTGGAGACCGATCTGCACCAACGAGCTATCCAGGTTTGAAGGATCCAGTCCTGTACTGGAGGAAAAAATACAAATTTGGATGCTTGGCGCTGGACAATTTAGCGAATTCCCTTACCACCCATGGATTAGCTAAAACCATGGGTTTGAATGCCCATGGCTTCTAATTCCCATAGGCGTGATATGGATGCTCCTTATCATTCCTTCACCAAACATCGGTGTAATGAATGTGAGAATGGCCATGTGAGTGTGATCCTTCTTAATACTAGGATTGTCTAACTTGAACTGAGAAGAGATTTTTAATAATTTTAGCTAATACAGGAGTTATGAGGGAAGTAAGTAAATGGTCCACAGCCATCATTCGAATTAATATTAATACTGCGTTACAGAACCAGAAGACCCATAACTGGATAACTGGTGGGTTTGGATCGGTTCCCTAACTCGCTAAGTGAATGGCTTTCATGTCTTTAAATTTGTAAGTTCATTTTCATGGACTGATCATTTTCAATAGAGGATCGTTGAACACCTTGATCAAACAGGATGCGCTGATGAATTATGCCACTGGATCACATAATGGAAAGCATATCTATGGTCAAGGCAGCATGGTTCCCACTTTAGTCGCAGTGACTAATATGTACATCCCCATCATTAGAAGTCGGTTCCTCGGCTTTGTTTTTTCTGTCAGGGTAAAGTTTTTATGAGGCGCCAAGCATGATTCCGCTGTATTTATTACTTTTTTACCATTAAGCTGCAGCTAAAGCTGTATAACAAAGCGAATGGGTATGAGCACCGTCACGGAGACAGAAAGATTGCGAATTTCAAGGACTTATTTATCGTGAGTACTTATCTAAGCAGGAAACACAAAAAGCTTTAGACTTCTTCACACAGTATCCTCCTTTGAAACTTTGAAATTTCTACAATCATTATCTTTGAAGTGCCTTCAGAGGAAACTTTTGAAGTCTTATCACTTTCTAGATTAAAGTTCCCAATAGTTGGATAGGTCTTTTATGGCTCTTTAGAGTAAAGCAGCTTTCAAGAGATTTCTTTAAACGGGCAGTATGTACTTTACTCATGAGAGATTTCTCTTTCGATTGCTGTTTGGAATGACTCTAAATACCAAGTATATCCCGAATTAGATCGGTTAATGTTGTCCTGTATTTTGGCTTGCCATTTTTGAGGTTAGAGGAAGGTAAATAGAAACAAGCAGCCTCTATTTCGCCCCCTTAAATTCTAAGGAACCTCTAACTGACATACATCACTCATTCATAGAGGAGAGAAGATCCTTAGCTTTGGGATTACGTGAATTAGGCTCAAGCAGAGAATGGATATGTGCACATATTATTACCTAGCCCTTCTCAAAAGTTTACTGATGCCTAGTACCCCACTCATAATTGATATAAGATGTAGGGAAGCCTTTCAATAGTCTTTTAGGTTCACCTTTTAATTGACTACTCAGATATTCAAACTTCTGAGACAAGAACAAATCCTTGCGGTCATTAACCGAGCCTTTCAAAATGCTCCAGAATGGGAAATGGGAACCATTGTAGAGGCTCCTCCTCGAAAATAAAGAGTATAATAGTAGTGAGCTCAACTCAGGTAGTGTTTTGTCGTCTAGTAGGGGTAAACTCAGAACGAGTAAAGTAATTCCGGGCGACATTCTGCTCGATATTTAGGGAAAATATTTGCGCGGCATTCATACAAGTCCTCATTTAATTGTCTCGATTAAGACAATTCTGCATCAGACATAAAAACAGATTCGTCTTCTAGTGACAAGTCTTGAATCTCTTCGTCAAAATTCATTAATTTAGAAAAAATGTTTTTGGACTTCAGCATCTTCGACTTCAGATATTCGCTTCTATGGAATTAATATGTTTGGTGGCAGAAGCTTAACGTCTTTGCCCTTGTGCTGCAACTTTCTAAGTTCGTCGGCGATATTGAACTCAGTGACTAAACAGCGAACTATAAGAACAGGGCGTAAATGCCGACGGAAAATAGCGTATTGCGATTCAACGAAGAAAAGAGAAAGAGAGTCCTTTAATTTAATGAACGCGCCAGATTATCCCATTCAAAGGATCATTGATGTAAGGAACATTTTTCAAAGACGCTTAGATCAAATTTTAAATATTTAACAATCTAAGAACAAATTTCGGGCTTATCTGGTTTGGAGCAGAGCTAATATCGTGTATAAATATAATTTAGTTAACCTGAAAAATCAAATATTTACCTTAGGCTTCCGAGGGAGAAATGCTCCAAATTTTGCCTCAAATTCTCTCGTCAGTCTCCTACTACAAACCAAAGAACGGAAATATAACAGAATCACGTCAGATGAACTCTTAGTATTTGCGAAGATCAATTTAAGATCTCGAAACTATGGAATGCAAACCAATAAGGAACCTCTACGAAATAACTCCAAATAATATGGTAGTTTAGAATAGGCCTGGTAGCAATGTCAATAGGTACACAACAGTTAAGTACAATGGAAGAATACTGATTGATATATGGACTAGGCTCCAATTTCTTTAAGAGACAAACAAACCAGTTGAGGTCTGTATACAGTGAGTTGCTCAGCCGAAAATTTCCTACTCGCTTATGAAGAAGAACGTAGAGTTTGCCCTGAGGAAACCTAAGTCAGTATGCCTCTCTTTCACGATTCCTCGGCTATCGAGAAGCAATTTTTAAAAAGTGGGGTACTCATTACTGCATTAGAGATCGATCGTAAATTTTTTTAAACTTTCCTACCACTAAAAGAACCCACTTCTCATAAGTAATGCCAGGTATTTAGCTCGTACTTAAATAAATTAATAACCACCGATAGCTGGGGAAAGCAGACTGACGCCTGAAGAACCACGGGGCTTCAGCTCTTCGATTTAAGCCTAACAAGAGTAACAGACTTGACTTCGCTGCATTGAGAAGAAGGATATAACTGTCGAATTTGAAATAAGAAATTCAATAGAGCATGATTCATTTGAAATTTTTAACAAATTATTTAGCAAATTATGCCCACAATTCTTCCTTATCCAGGAAATTTGTTTGGCGGAAGAACGATATTAATTCCTCCATATTTTCTAAGTGCTTCAAATCTTGGGCAAGTAATGCTGATTTCAAAAGATTAATTTTTGAATCTTCAAACCTTTTTTTACTAAAGAGGACGAATATTTTCATCTCTATCCCGTCGAAACTAAAATTGCGCAACATAGAAGGTATTCTTGTTTGGTGTTTTTGGCAAGCTTGAGGCATTCAGGAACATGAAGTGTACAGAGAAATGGTCTCATTCTAGTTCTCTAGTAGTGAAGATCATTTTGATGCAGTAATCTTTTGACAATCATAGTTCAAACCATAACTCTAACTCTAAGCTTGATATAATTCCCCTTAGAAAAATGTGGTTCACCTCTAACATCTACAATTTTACCAATATCTGCGCGCGATAATTTTCGATTGACACTAAATCTTTGCTCAATTTTCATTAATGAAGTTTCCCTATACGGGCATATGGTTGTTTATTTGCCTGTAAATTCTCGATACGGTGTTCCTAGCACCACGAAATGCAATATCGGGCCTATTTATAAGTATATTAACTATGTTCCATCCGAGGAGATGTGGCCTTATGGCAACAATGTAGGCTAACATTCATAAGGGCGAAATAAACCTATTGTACACCAAATTTAATTTCGTATTTTCGTCAAGAAAGTTCTTGAGAATCACATAATCTGTTTACTATGCAGTAGTAGAAAATGAATATGTATCTGTTTTCATGCTAATTCCAATATATATATATATATATATATATATAAATATATATATATATATATATATATATATAACCACACTTTAGAAGAATCAGTTTATTACATTACAAGACTAGCTTTGGTATCTAATATCATCTTCAGCCGTACAATGAGAAGACTGGACAGATATATTTTGTATATAGGCTGGGGTTACCGATTAATGGACCAGCAAAGACCAGGTGGCCCTCTCCATGGCTAGCTCAATAAGTAAGACGATTTCAGATCAAACTAATTTAATCTAAATCTATAAATTGAAATAGTACTTGTCAAGTCTATTGATAAAAATATTAAGAGAGGAACTTTGCACCACTTCAGGTGGCAAAGGGTTAGATATTTCGGTAATTATATATATATAAAGGGTTTTGTGTAATTACTAGGTCGAATTAGCTATTTTTCAATTTAATTTTATTATTTCGTATGTCCACCTGATGGCCATACCATAAAACTAATTTAAACTCAACATCGTAAAACAATTTATAATTTTGAACCTTTGATCAATTCTCGACAAAGTCAGCTTCCAAGGAAATCGTTTTTCAAAATTATTAATCTCTCCTCATAAGAAGATTTTTTTTATTGTTATTGAGGTTCCTCTGTTATGGTGTATACACCTCTGATCGAAATTGCCTCTTCTTTTAGCTGGTGAGGCGAGACTTTAGGTGTGGTTGAGTTTTCTTCTTTTTTGATTGAAGACTGGGTAAATGTAATCAGGGCTTCTTTTATGGGTAAAAGAAATCTTCAGTAGTGGATTAAAGATTCTTTATTTGCAGCATCTTGAAAAGTCTTCGGATGTTGCGTTCTCCATCTTAATACACTTTCTAATTCCCAATTTCGACTCATGTCTTGCACACATCTCGGCAAACTTGAGTTTCAGACAAAATTTAATTGCTGCATTAAGTTTACAAGTATTATATTTACACGTCTTTAAATGATAATAAGACAAAGCTATCTTACAAGTTTTTATGTTATATCAAAATAAATAATAATATTTCAATATGCATAAATATATATATGAATAATGACAATGATGTATTTCGGACCTATCTGTTAGAGGTACCTGAGGTCACTATTTTCTTTTGGAGTGCTAATCCTAAGGAGGAAGCATGCGACAATTATTATATTTCATTCCAATAGTCGCCATATTTAATTAATTTTTAAAAGTTAGCACGCGTAAAAAACATCAATGTTGTCTTTCAATACGAAAAAACAAACCGAAATAGTCTGTCTAAAAATAAATCCTTCGATAAAGAACAGTATATATTGCCGAAAGCAGCAGATTCTCCAAGATATGGAAGGAATATTTTACGATATGCGACGTGGAACTTTTTCTTCTAGTTCTTTTCTCCACATGTCAAAAGAAATCTATTCAATTGGCATTAAAGTTCAAAATAAATTTATAATTCTCACAATTATATACATAAGCGTATAATTGAATCGGCGCTTATAAAGGAAATTCCAAACTTTAATACATCCGATGGCCAATTCAACACTAATCCGTTAATAAGTAAGAAATTTATACTTCCTTTACTCAAAAATGCTACAGCTTCCAATACCACCCCCACCCTAATCGCATTCCAACTTGTAAATTTGTGTAGCCGGAAGTTTTGCATCTCTTTTGTCTTCCAGCGATTCATGATGATGGAGGTTTCCGTCGAAATCTGGCTTCGCGAATAAATTGATCCTATAACGAAGAAATATATTCTCATGAGAATTTACACACAAATAGAACGATATATATGAGTAAAAATCACGAGAGGTAACACGTGAATAAGTATAAATATTTAGTTATACCACGTAGCAATAAGCAAACTATATATATTTTAAAGACCCAAAGAAATAAAAACTGGTAACGCAATCCAGACAAACGCTAAGGAAATTATTATTACGTGTACCAATGAAGCTTAAGAAAGAAAATGGGAGATATAGTAACAATAAAATTAGGTGCAAACTATTTTAACCCTTATCATAAAATGAACAAAGGAGCAGGATTTGAACCTGTGTCATAAAGCGTTCTTCGCTAAAATAACCATGACGCTCATCGCCAGAACTACCATCCTCAACCCCAAGAAAGGTTAATTTAAGAAGCCTTTTGAATAACGAAGTGAAGGTTTTTATCCAGTGAGAGACAAACAAGGCAAGTGTTTTTCTAGTAGGAAGGGCTACGGGCATTTTTGTTTCTAATAATTGAAAATTACATGACACGTGATATATAATATGTATTTTAAAGGCTCAAAGAAATGAAAACTGGTAACACAACCCGGAAAAACGCTAAGGAAATTATGACTACGTGTGTCATTGAAGCTTAAGAAAGAAAATGGGAGATATAGTAACATAAAAATTAAGGGCAAACTATTTTAACCGTTGTTAATCAAATGGGTTTGTGCTTTATTTTTTTCATATTTCAGATTCAAATTGTATTATAATTATACTTAAATAAAATGCAACGTTTGATTAGTTGTTTTAACTTTCTCATATGAAAACACTTTTGGCTATGAATATATATATATATATATATATATATATATATATATATATACATACATATACATATATATATATATATATATATATATATATATATATATATATATATATGGGGGTTAATTAACATATGCATCAAGAGGGTGACTTATCATTTCTAAACATTTTTGTCACTTTTATATAATCAAAATCTATACAAGCTACTAAATATGACAATACTCCTAGTTTAATTGAAAATTCTGATCCAAACAATTACATGAGTGGATTTCCCAAAAGATCGTTAGTTGGATTAACATAAAAAGGTAAATCTTTATTGAAACAGTACGCCTTTGTGGTGTGCCGACACTGAGAAAGCAGCACGAAAGCAGATTAAGAGCTTGTTTTACTCTGGTTGGTTATCGACTAATACAAAAGAGTACTTTCCCCGTGGCTAAATTATATAGTATCTGGCACCTTGTATTTTTCAATAATAAGTAAATAATGGTAGATGATACATCCAAATTTCAGATTGGTGGTCAAGTGCAATGCTGTATAATAATTCGGAAATATCAAACTAATTAAAAATGCCGTCTAAATCTAACGCAGCAATATAAATACAGACAAGGAAAACAAATTATTAATACAGTATTTATCCAATATAAGAATATCACACTTGTAAGTTGGAATGTTTTTGAGAGATATACATTTAAGTGGTTATTTAAGTCATAATGAAATTTTTTCCTTCTTTTCCTAATTACACATGGAAAATAGGAAATTAGATTATGTAAATTGAAACATCAAATACAGAGCAAGCTTTGGCATGTAATATCATCTCCTTGCTAGCGGATAGGAAAGGAAAGGTTTGAGGTTTTCTAGTAGACAAAGGGAAGAGATCTACCATTGTACTTTGAGAGATTTACGGGAATTACGATCTTCAGCTTTACGTTGTGTGCCTTAGGCAAAAAGTGTCTGAGGTAGATTTAAAACCTATAGTTCCTGTGAGAAACCAGTGAATAACGATCTCTTGCAAAATATTTCTCAAATACTTGAATTATACAAATCCAAATATCAATTACATTAAAGAGGTCGAGAAAATGGTAGGCTGCCAAATGCTGCGATTAGCATTTGGCTTGCACGTTGATATCCTCTGGTAAAGTCAGAGATGAGAATGAAGCTAAAATTGCTCGAATAGAGAAGATATCTGCGTTAGCACTCTAAAACCTGACTGCACTACCTGTGAATTAACACGAATCAAGGCAAATACGAATAAATCTCGGACGCCCATGCATTTTTCCCATTTTGTGTATCAATCTACGATAGATAGGAGATAGTTGAAATCAGGAAAATTGGAGTGAGAACCAGAGAGATCAATGTGAGCATCATGCGCTAGTAATGGTTGCAAAGTTGGTTTCGTATTTGTGTGTGGGGAGAATTGTGAAGTGATTTTAAATACAAAAATGTTTCATATCCTTTAACATTAAAATTTTCTTTCGGAAAAAACTCAAATCAAGCACACGAACTCGTAAATCCTCTTGAAGAGGTCGAGAATTACAAGTCATGAGAACTAGTGGCCTGGTTTTAAATCGTTAAGGATTTTTGCAGAAAGAGAAAATGTGTGAGAATTATAGAAGCATTTCTTCCTGTTGGCTTTTCGGCCGAAAAAATTAAACTGAGACGTTTAGGTTAGAAGGACACGATTTCAACGAGATTTCAACCGGAGCATGACTGCCCAAGCTGCACCTAAAATTCTCTATCGTTTAATAAGGAAAAGAAGGATGGACACAGGAAAATGTGTGAAGACAACATGCGCGCACAAGACCGACTAACAGGAGAAATGAGGGAGAGGGGATATTCGTTTGACTCCTCTCTCACATTGAGAAGCTTTAATTCGAAGGAAATAGCTCATATGAGGATAAAAAATTAGTTCGACCCCATCATAATTAGTAATATTAACCAAACTTGAAAACTGGATTTAATTCATATGCGAGTATCTGTCACCTCGAATACATCCACTAGATTCTCTTCAAAATTTGTAGTTCTTGCTAGCCAATTGGATACTGCGTTCGTCATCTAAAGTCACAGTACCGGGATCTTTCCCGACATAAGCGGACACAAAAGTCATGCACGTAGAGATCTGGCTACTAATTTGTTGACGCGCCGTGGTTATTCCCATAATGGGGGGAACACATACTCTCTGTTCCAAGGAATCCTGCCGATGAATATCTATATCCACATACCTCTGCCGTGAAATTGGTTCTCCTCCTCGGGGCAAGGAAGGTTCCTACCCGTACAGTACGATGTTTGGTGTAAAAAAAATGATACTTCCATACTGACTTTATGTTTGTTTCATTATCCAGTCGGGATCCAAGGCAGATTCACGAACTACCACAACTACTTGAAAAAGTTTCTAACATATTAAGGCTTATGGGAAATCGACTAATTTCACGCAAGTTGATTGATGACAAACGAAACTGGGTGGGAAGAAAAGGCGGCTTCCCACTGATTTGTCTCTCCATTCACACACATTCTAAGGGATTAAAGCCTAAAATATAAACACAACGATTGATAGTACATTCCGTTCTACTCACATTATCTTAAATCTGGATGATATTATTATAAATAAATTATTAATAAATATGTTAGGATTACATCCTTATATATGATCAAACTCCAACTGCACTGTTATACTCATAAAAATGAGTATAATAATAATCATAATAATGGTAAAGATAATGATGTTATAATAATGGTAATGATAATAGTAATGATAATGATGATAATGTTAATGATAATAATATTATGTAATGGTAATGGTAATAATAATAATCTAAGCAATAGTATTAATAATGGTAATGGTAATCATAATAATATAAGCAATAATAATAATAATGGTAATAATAATAATGCAGGCATTCCATTTTCCCAACCCCTTTCTTGCTGATTCAGCCTCCCTGCCTTAAGTAACCTTTATGGCCACAACCAGCAACTGCCCTCTTACTCGTAAGTATCCAAATTCTTTAATACCGACGACTAATTTCCTGTGTTTTGACTGTTATTTATTGCAAAAGACATTCTTAAGTAAACCCTGTCGGGCTGCACCTTTAATCACCTTGAATTATATATAATTAGTTAATACTAAGATAGGAGCATCCCATATCTTCAAAATGTATTCCCATTTGATCAGTTGAAAGAAATTTCCGCCCCATTAACCTTATGAAAAAAAATAACTAGATAATTATTATAAAAACCCTCCCACTGTGTTCAATGCTCTATATAACTATTGGCTCAATTGCAAAAATCTGAAAAACTTAGTAACGAAAGCAAATATAACTAGACCATTATTATAAAGCCTCTCCTACTATGTTTAATATTTTATGTAACTAGACACACTGAAATGAGCATGTAAAAATAATAAAATTTCTTGTGAGAGAGAAGACTCTGGGAGTCAGACATATAAAGTCCACCACCTTGAAGTTGTCTCATTATGTCCCTCTCTCCCGTGTAATTCGACATAACCGATTCATATATTCAAGCAACTGGTAGGTTCCTCCTCCGTCGAGCATCTTGCCTTTGCCAGTCGTATCATACGACGTTCCGAGCCTCTTGCCTCCTCCAGTCGTATAAGGCGACGTTACCAGCCGTAAACTGGCGTAATCTTCCTCACCAGTCGTATCAGACGACGTTCCGAGCTTCGTGCGTCGTCCAGTCGTATCAGACGACTTTCCGAGCCTCATGCCTCCTTCAGTCGTATAAGGCGACGTTACCAGCCGTAAACTGGCGTAATCTTCCTCACCAGTCGAATTAGACGACGTTCCGAGCCTCGTGCGTCGTCCAGTCATAACAGACGACGTTACCAGCCGTTAACTGGCGTAACCTTCAATACCAGTCGTAACAAATATGTGGTTTTAATGTTTTATAATGTTTAGTTGATAAAGAAGAACTATCAAGTGCCATAATAAACAGAAATCATCAATAATATAATCAGGATCAGATGTTTTAAAGTTTATTTTTGCTTTCCCTTAGCTTGTATTTATTTAGGCGACCTATAATATACTAAAATAGCTTTAAACTCTTTGATTCTGGAAACAAATATCATATTGTGTGTATTGGTTCCTAAATATAGAAAATTGCAACAAGTATAGAAAATTATAACACTTTCAAGAATTTGTCCTTTCGTTGAATATTTGATTAAATAATGGAGAGCAAAAATCATTTTTTTACACAATTAAGAAAGGCAGAAAGTAAATAAGAAAACTCACAGCTAATCTGTAAATTTAACTGACTAGACCTGCCATAGCATTATCTGCAAAACACTACAACTACAAAGCTGGTTTTCTATGCCTTTGCACAGTCAATTATACTATTGATTATACCCGTGCTTCAAATTCTTTAACTGCAGGAAATTTTCCTTAAAGTTAAAGTCTCCATTTAATTTTTTTTCATATTGTTTTTTATATTAAGGTTCTTCATGAAGGCAAGCAATGTTTTGCATATAATTTATTCTTTGTAGCTAATGAGAAATATTCAGTGAGGTGAAAAAGTATTTGCACACTTAAATTTCAATATTTCTGAATTATTTCATACTTGCGTCTGGTTATAAAACTAAAAGGAAACTCAGTAAACATATATTTAACAGAAGAAATATACACAAGAAAGATTATGTCATCATCATCATCATCATCATCATCACTAACTCTATAATTTAATTAGGGGATTTTTTTTGCGTATTTGAATAATAATTTCATCTTAGTTTGGTTATGATTTATGTTTTTTGATCAAAGTTATTTATAATAATTCTTCTATAATATCAAAAAATAAAATGGTGAAGTTCAGAAATAAATGTAAGTATCTAAATTATTGAATTTTTTAAAACCTAAAGAATTACAAATGGTGAAGTTCAGAAAATTTATTTTTATATATCTTCTTATATAACTATTTTAGCAACGTGATATTTTGAAAGCGGAAAAATAAAAGTATTCAACCCCTCTGATTGCGAAAAGATTGTTATGAAATAAAATAAATAATTAATTCAATGAATAGGGTAAGATGCAAGATTCGATATATTTCTATAAACGAAACCGATGTAATCTGCCAAATATTAGCACCATCAATAATTGAGAAATATCTATATAAAAATGACGTTTGCTTTGAGCAATGCCGAATATGAAAGAATTTCCTCAAGAAATGAAAACTATGATCGGCTAGGTGCTTAAAAATTGCTAGGTAGCTCCTGGCTATGAAAACCATAACCTTTGCGATTCCTTTTTTTCTTCCAAAGGACAACTCTGAAGCTATCAGTGTAAATTTAGTTTGATTCCCTAATTATTTCCTTTTAAGCCTGTTTAATTTCCGAAAAATTGTCGAGCTTTTAGTGTTTACTCTGAAAATATTTAGAGTGATTCGATTCCTTACAATTTCGTAAATAATTATTTAGAGAATTTTCCCTGAAATCCTCCTGCGGATTTCTAGTTTGTCAATGCCCTCAAAGCAGTAGGGAATAAATCTATATATATATATATATATATATATATATATATATATATATATATATATATATATATATATATATATATTAAAATATAAACTCATATTCAAATTCCTGAATATTATAATTACTATATAACTTTTAAATTTAAGTCTGTGGCGACTGTTCAACTCCTGAGGTTTACATCATCCTTCTATTTACAAGAGTTATAAAACTTTTCCCTCTCTTTTATGATTCTATGGCCCTTGAAACAACCTGTAAGCATGAAGTACTCTTGTAAATTGAAACATAAAATTGCATTTTTATTGGAGGAATTTTTCCAAAAAATAAATGGACTGACAATCTTTACTTCCCCAAAATAAGGAAACTAGATTTAGTGCACTTAATTCATTCTTGCAGGGAATTTACTCAACCAGGAATATAAAGGTTATTTTTCTTTTTAATATATAGCTGGGGAGTTTGGAGACAACATATATGTACATGTATGTTTCTGCTTAATTTTATATGTATATATTTGTATTTTTTTAATAAAATTTTACTTAGCTGTCGTCGGAATATTGTATGTATGATATGGCCAAAAATAGATTACATGAATACTAATCATTTCTATCCACATTATGATTCACCATTTGATTCCAAATTACTATAGAAATAAAAGATTGGTTATTAAATGGAATTAAAAATGAAAGGTATCCGAATATTATCGCAAAGAGTAGTTCCACTTAATTGATACTGAAAAAAATATTTGTAGGTTTGAAATAATTATAAAATAAACGCAGGCAAAGAATTTGTGGTCTGACTTGTGTAATTAATTTAATTAATGGCAAACGAATTAAATTCGAGAGTAAAGGGATGCTTCTTAAATATGAATCTGACAACCTTTCCTTTTGGTTTTGCTCAATTTAATAAAAGATCGAGTGAATTACAAGGAATCATCAACCCCTAAAAATTAAATCGCTAGGCGGCAATGCAAGATTGTACAATTAATACCGGTTAACTTCTTCCTATCATAATATATTCAGTTGTGCTTCGTTTAGAAAGGAAGCAATACCATGACTGAAGGTAATTATCCCAAAACTCAGAAAAGGCAAGTTGTGTAGCTTGGGTTACACGCCGGGAGTTCCAATGCGAAGATCTCCGAAAGCTCGGGTGTCAATCTGAGGACGATACAGAGATTAATGAAAGAATTGGATGAGTCACGCTGCGATTACGAGGATACGACAGCTTTGAAACCACGAGAGACACGTTATACCCCACTTTTTCTTCCCTCAGGGCTTCAGATTGAATAAGGAGAAATACATCAATTGCTTAATCAAGATCCTATCGCACTGGATACAAGAAGTGGTCGCTGGAAGTCCATACGTGTGGCAGCAGGACTCTCCATCATACCACACGATTTCTTTGACTACATCTCTCCGAAGAGCAGACCTCTCAAATCCCAAGGCTGCAACCCCATGGAATATTGCGTGTGGATCTTGGTGAAGAGAGAGATTAGCCAGTCCCTATGCATCACCAAGGAGGAACTTAAGTCCAGGATCACCACAGTTTTCACCCTGTTAAACACGGAGACCTTCGTAAAGTCCTGCAGCAGGCTCCAACGCCGCCTTGAGGCTGTCTGAGGCCGACGGCGATTTTTCATTGTATAAAATGAACATTAAAATCCTTCAAGTTTTAAACATGTAACTTTGGTAAATAGAGCTATCGACAAATTATCGATTGTACCATATATATATATATACATATATATATATATATATATATATATATATATATATATATATATATATATATATATATATATATATATATATATATATATATATGTGGAAAACTCACAAAGTATCGCGTGAGTAAGCAATAAATGCAACAGAGCCCATAGGGAAAATTAAGACAAGGATTCCAAGTACTTTCGAACTTTTTTCGAAATAAAGTTCGAAAGTACTTTGAATCAACGCGTATTCATTTTTCCTGTGGATTTTGTTGCATATATATATATATATATATATATATATATATATATATATATTTGAAACTCACAAAGTAGCGCGTGAGTAGAGCAATAAAGGGAAAACAATATATATATATATATATATATATATATATATATATATATATATATATATATATATATATATATATATATATATATATATATATATATATATATTTATATATATATATATATATTAAATTATGTTCCTAAAAGTTTTCTCATACAGGCGAAAAAATCGTTAAACATGAATTTTAAATTTAAACGAAGATACAATGGGAATGCAGAGAGGGACAAAAACGTGGGAAGGGATATGAAATAGAAAGAAAATGACAATGAAATCTTTTCGAATCGGAGATAGGTCAAGTTTCCAAAATAAATACCAGTTTTCTCAGATCTACCCATCTGAGACCTAAAGCGAGAGTAAAGTGTGCGCCTTGTTGCACTTTCATATGATCGTCAAATGAAAACCGTATAAGGTTTTGGATCCCATACTGGTGGTTGCTTGATCTGTGGACTTACAAAATGATTCCAGTCTTAAGTCGTTAATGAGAACGATACAGCTGAATAATTACGTATAGGCTAATGCCAACAGAAAAAATAACGATAACATATTACCTGATAAAAAATACTTCACTCTGGCTCATTCACAAAAACGTTAAGAAATTAAAGGTCTTCCCAATCCGAAAAAAATAAACAGTGAAAACGGATTATTTTTGCTTGAACTGAGAGTAGGAAAAGGAAAAGATTTTTAATTTATTAACGGTTTTTAATGGAGCCAGTTTGGAGTATTTTTTATTAATAAACACACTTATTTGTTTCGGAAAAATCGATTTGGGGTAACCGTTAGACGCTAAGAATTTTGTTAAGAATTCGGATTCCAAATGGAGACCTGTAAACGTTGAGCATAAGTTATCTGCTCTATGAAGGAGGGTATAGATGGCATTAATTTTAATTTAATACTCACAAAAGCCAAAGAACTTTGATCTAAAATTCGAAAAAGTGTGTTTATGGTAAACATTTGACGCGAAGTGACTGTTCTCTCAGGTGATTTTCATTTCAAGAAAGGACATACTAGTATTCAGCTCAAGCAGACAAGAAAACTTAATATTATGATGTTTTGAGTTTAAATAATTTAGGAAGCGCATATAATGTGACTTAGGTCAAAATAATAAATAAATTTCATTTACATAGCGCATATATAAGACTAAACAAAAACTAATGTAACAATGATCAAGCTAAACAGTTACATAATAACACACATATTTACTAAAGAAAGACCAAGAATAAGACCATTCCAACCCCTTCAAGTTGTTTATACAAATGACCATCAAACAAAATTATGAATTACAAGCAGCATGTTCAAGGAGAATTATGAATATGCTCTATGTTAAACTTATTACGTTGATGGAACTACAGAAGCGAGAATTGACAAATTTTAATCGTTGCATAGACAGTGAACAAAGACAAACTCTATATATCTAAGCTGGTCATGAAGTATTTGTGGGCATAAAGAAGGTTTATAATCTCTTTTACAAACAAATGCGAATTATAAATAGTTAACTCATTAGAGATTAAAGGGGATAAAACAGGGACTAGAAACTTACCTAGTGAAAAGGAGCGGGTCTTCTGCATAAAACTATAGACCTTGTACGTAGGTTAGTTTTTTAAAACTTAGGAAGACCATAAAGAACCACAGGTGAAGATCCAAGTCAAAACAGTATTATGGAAATTTTCTAGAAGGGCCTAATTATTTTTGTCCTTAATTTTAAATATGTAAGATGGAAGAGTAGGCCGTAGCATCGATAAACAAATTTCAGCAAATCAACCTGCACAATTCAGGTTTTAAACACTTGAGTAAACATAATTTAAAGGGGGGAAAAGGTATTTTGAGAAATATTTGGAACATCCCATTTGTTGAGCTCAAAATTTCTTCTTTTTTTTATTTTCGATCCAGACAGATATACACCATCAGAGTTGTTGGTTTGTTGTTATAAGTGTTTCTAAATACATTAGAGTTGAGTTTAAACTGAAAGATAATGACAAACAAGAGAGGAGTTTAACTTTCATTATCTAACTGATACATATTTATTTGTCAACTGATACATTAAAATCATGCTTTGTCTCAAACGACGTCATGAAGTTAGGGGATTTTAGTGCCACCCCAATGTAGCCATTTCTTGCTTCTTTTCCATAAACTTCGCTAGAAGCTTCCGTTACCATTCACATACACCGCTCCACACTTTGAGAATAGCATGGAATGTCAATAGAAAGTTGTTTGTCGACAATATTTTGCAGGTTCGCATTAGATAGATGCATTGTATGTGGTGGCTCAAACCGGCACTACACTTCAGGGAAGGTAGATCTGTTAGGTTATTAGCAGTCTTATCTATTTTTCGGGGCCTGAAATCACGTATCTCTTCCTCATACACAGTAACTTCTCGGATCTTCTTGATTCTTTTGAAGCTAATTTCCTGTTCTTTTGATCAACGTCTGCCAGCATTGCCAAAAGGACGTTCTCTGGATGGGCCTAGTAGGAATTTATTTGGATTGTTTGGCATGCTATGGATTCAGTGGAAAGTTGGGGTATTTGCAGAAGATTGATCTGTTCCAAATGTTTAGACCCCTCTGTACATTTTGGAGAGAATTTAATATGAAACCAGATGAGCCTATAATGACCTCTGACAAACTCTGTGAGGACATACAAGTCATTAGTAAGTTTTTCTGTTGCAACATAAAGTCGACATATTCTGCTAGCAGTGATGAGCCAACTTGATTGAGGTATTAGCCATGGTTTCATATGTAGGAGATCATCTTCAATTACACCACTTCTATTATCATTGATAATTCTGTGCAGGTAAGCTTGGTCCCGACTAAGCTCATTCACATCTATATATGGAAGAGGAGCTCCTTTAGCAATACATTGAAAGCTATTGGGTGACACTGGTAGAGTTCCACAGGTGATTAAGGCTTCACTAATTGGTTCTTTCCATTGAGTTCCATTTTCTGTTGGACCAATATATTTTCTGCACATTTAATTAAAAGGAAACTCATTTAGAGGCAAGCTGCATACGATCCACTGTAAAGGACGATATAATTGACATTCTTGTCTCCCAAACATTTAGATTTGTTGAAATTCCTCCTTAACTTCTGTCGTGCCTTCCAGACTTTGTTCTGGTCAATTAAATTGGAGCGGTTTTCTGAATTTATAATACCATAGTCGAATAGGGTTGCATTACAAATAGTGGCGGCAGCTCTAGTTGACACAGATTATCCATCTGCTTCCATGGCAAATGTTGGTATTGGTATGATATTGTTTTCTGTTCTCGCAATGATTTTCTTCCATTCATCATCAGAACTGTCAGAAGATGAGGTTTCTTCATCCAAGGATTCGTCTGAAATTATAGTTTTCTCTTCACTCTTTCTTTTTGTGATTATTCTTCTTATCTTCTTTATTGAATTCGGTCTTCTCTGATTTTCCTTTTTTGTTAATCATTTCACTTGTTTTTACATCCACTAGTCCAATTTTTATGTGACGCCCAGTTCTTTGGTCAATAAGAAATTCATGCTCTCGACGTGGCACTTTCATGTTCCTTTCACAATTGCAATCCAAAGGACAGCTTGCTATATCAAAAGGATGACCAATGATGAAATAAACTTCTTACTCTTAGTGGCATTGATTCCTTATTTTAAAGCCACAAACGCTTCTTCCACCAATCGGAGCAATTTGGTTTTAACATTCTTGATAGGAACACTGGCTTTTCCTAAATCTCAGTAAGGGCCTCGGATACTTCAGGAATAACATCCTTGTTCCTCTTGTATTTATTTTCTTTTACATACTGAATATATATATATATATATATATATATATATATATAAATATATATATATATATAATATATATATATATATATATATATATATATATATATATATATATATATATATATATATATATATATATATATATATGAAGAATATACGAGATATTTACAAAGTATTTCCTATGGAGGGATATGGTTTCATCGTTTTGAATGTATATATGTAATAGATTCACTCATCACATTTATTATTTGTGTTTTATACTAAGTGGTCTTTATTTTATTCATTTTCAGGGCTAAGATGAGTAAAAGAACTAGAACATCACCAAGTCACAGTGTCTTTAGCTCCCCACTTCCAAAACTTTCTCATTATTAGCTGCCAAAAAAACAACAATGTCCGATTGCAATAGAATTTGGCACGAATCTTTTACTTTTTTAGTGGAACAAAACAGCATGTGGCCCAAAAGTGTTTGCAATATGAGACATTTTGAACAGATCTATTGTGTACATTATTTTAAAGTTCTTATTTGCGGTTTGCTCTGTCATTGTTGTCTATACGAATAGAGGTACTTAGTGATAAGATCTCCAAGATTTAAGTTTATGTTTGTGGGACTCTTGGAAGCAACGATTGTTCTGATGGAGTAATCAACTTTGTAGATTTGGTGAAGAAATAGAAATCTGGCTATTTCGAGTATATTTGCTTTAACTTGAGTTTTTCAGGACCATTATTTTTAGATCTTATCTTATTGCATATTGAACGATCTTTAGCTTTGGGGGAATCTAAAAGTAGCAGGAAGGATGTGGGATCGGTTATAACAGTTAAACTATCACATTTCTTTAAGGTATAATATCATGAAGTTGTTCTTAAGATTAAAAAGGATGATCTTTTTCCTCCTGATAGATTGGTGTTTCTATCATTCGTCGTTAAAAAAGTGGAAATAGACAAGAGTCTGGAAAAATTTATCCTTGTAATTTGATGGTGGAGTTACAAAGGATTTCGGGTTGTCCTTATAGGAGTCCCAGGTAATCATCAAACTTTTATAAGTCAAGGTGAGAACTTTTGTTCGGCATGTCACCTTAGATGTTTGCTTCGTTTATGGCATTGAACTCTTTAATCTGGGTATATTGAAACTAGGTCAATCATAGTAGTGGGGAAATCATCATCTCCGGGATAGGGTGGAAACCTCCAATCTATAAGGATAATGTAATGATTTCGTCTATAAAGCGTCAATTTCAGGCTTACGTCCTAATCTGAGAAATTTTCCTTCTCATTGCACAACTCGATGTAGTTCTGTCGGTAGGCTAACATTAACCAATCACCTATCAATAAATCTATGGTAGAGCTGATAAAATGGCTTAAACCAGGAGACTCTTCAAGCCAGTCTAATTGAAGTAGAAATGCCATTCCTTTTAAGGTGTACACTAGTAAAATACCTGTCATGGGGGAACTAAAACTAGACCATGCCTTTTAGCAGAAAGCATCAGTATGTAAAACCAAGATTGCTTAATTTTTCTCAGTGCAAATTAAGACAAAGTTGAGAAAGAATTAAACTCTGATAAAATCGAGTTGGATTTTTTTTAATATTATCCTAGAATATAGTCGGTTATAGCCGTAGAATAGTCGTATTATGCTCACTGTTTCTTATAAATATCCGCAATATAAAGCTAGAATCTCTTACCTAACCACGGAAGCCGTGACCAAGTGTTAGATATTAGAAAATATTATGGTAAGTGTACGTCATGACATAAATGTTATAGTAGGAACTTAGAGTTGAGATATAAAAAAATATTTATATCGATCAAGATAAAAGCGTAAGGCACACTCATGGACACGGGTGTTTTTTACAAGCTTAAAAACACTAAAATCTACTGTTAGCCATAGATAATTTAAATCGGAAAACACGACCAAACCTCGGCCTCGACTTTTATTAGGGAAATTACAAATACCAACCATCTTAACATATTTACCAGTGAGAAGTGCTAACTTTGGTGCCAATGAAGATAATTTACGATGAAACATGACTGGCACCTACAATTGAAGGCCTCCCAAGAAAGGATAAATGGACCGTTACTCGAAGATAAATTGCCCATTTGTCCTGGCAAAAGGAATGACTTAATTAATGTAGAAGATCAATTATCTTAGAAAGAAGCCATAGCCAATAAATCGTACTAATTAGGAAGAAATACCACTTAACTTAGACAAGAAATAAATGTTTAAAATAAACCAGCATCATTATGGCATATTAACATTACAGAAAACACCAGAATAATATAAGAAAATATTAAACGACTTACATAGACAAATGTCAGCCCTCCGTAAATAAGCTACTGAATGTTAAACTAAACTATCGCTGTACACATGATTTATATTTAAATGTGCGTCTATGTATGATAAGTGTTTTGCCAAAGGCAAAAACATTATGTAGAACATTAAGTCTCGAAACGTGAATATCAAAGCTACAGGAGAGTGAACTATGTAGTCTGTTGAGCGTAGTAGGCAAGGCTTCTGTTAAACATCTAATCTATCGCCTAAGAAATATAAGAAAGGGAATTGTGGAGATAAGCGAGATAGGGTAATGAAGATAGAGATTATGGTGCTCAAAAGTTTGTGTTTCGGCAAATCACTTATGAAACATAGGCGAGATAAGGTGGTGTATGCTAGGTATATAGATCTAGAGGAAATCTTAAGATCTTGCCCATGGGGAAGCGCTGTAGCAGGTTTTCAATAATGTATGGCTTCGTTGATCAATTGTTGAATGGTGTGATAAAAGTTTATTTCTGAATTAAGGCTTTAGTTACAGAGAAGAAGATGACGCCGAATTGTTTAATACATGGGGGAGTGTGAAGCAAGAATGTATGATGTTGATATGGCTATTTAATGTATCTTTTGTTGTAGTGCTACGAAAGAACTAAAAGTTAATAATTGATGTGGAAGATGAAAGGTATATGCACCGCAGACCCCTCCTCCCGACCCTGGTTGAGCGAGAGGGGAAAGGACCCAAGGTCGACCCCTCCATCCTCCCCACCCCTCTCCTCTTCGGTCCCACCCCGTTCATTAGGGACAGAAGGAAAAGAAACGGCGAGGTCTGGGAAGGAGGATAGGAGGAGAAGAGGAGGAGAGCAGAAGTTGATATTCGATTACCGAATACTGATGGCAGTGGATAAAATGGAATAACTCCAAATTGTTTGCACCTGCTGATTAACGTGGAATCCGAACCGCAACCTGCTTTACCTTTTCTATTCATCCTTTACCTGGTGTTCTGCGGGTAAGCAATTGCAAATTCTGTAAAGTTCTTAAGTGAACCGACGATTCTCTGTTTTCTTTTATTCTTTCTTTAATTTTTGTGTCTATTTGGATCCATGTCCTTATGTGCACGATTTGTTTTGCTGCAGAAACAGGAGATGAGATTATACAGAATGGTAATATGTCACTGTAGTTTAGTGGGACATTGTCCTTTTGCATGATATGTTGGGGAAAAGTGGCGAAAACATTGCGTGCTTTAATCCAATGCGATATTTCAAGTATCTAAGATATATCACGTACGTAGAGGTGAGCTTTCAAGAGTAACGAGACGTGAGTTAATTAATTCTCAGCAGCATATGACTGTAAAAGTAAGTTTTATTAGATTACACCACTCCTTACGTTAGTTTGCAGAGGGGGGTGGGGTTCTTTTAAGAAAATGAAAAATTGAAATAAGGAATGAGATGGAATTAAAGAAAAAATAGTTTTTAAGATAACAAGAGAAGTAAGGAGGGGTTCATTTTTTACTTCACAGTCAAACATTCTCCATAAACTCCATGGTAGGAAATGTCGTAAATTCAACAATGAAGTAAAAATATACAACACAAATATACAAAACGAATATTTTATTCATGGCTATTTCCTTTGAGATCGCGTCACGATCCCTTTTCAATTGTTCACGTGGTCGCCAAACTGGCTAATAAAAGTTATATGAGGACAAGAAAGACAATAACGTCAAGCCAAATGGCACCAGTGTCTACTTATCGTTGGAGGAGGTGTAAAAGGCAACTAGTCGTTGGTTATGTTATCAGCTAGCGAGCGTGGAACAATTTCTGGCCTAAGGAATATTCATCCATTTCACGGCGGAGGAGTATGGATATATTAACCCCATTAGCAGGTCCGTAAATAGAGGTAATATATTGTGTGCTGGGTAGATTAAGGAATGAAAGTTACAGTTTGTGCTTGTGATTTGCCTTGTGTTTAAATGGAGCTGCTCGTACTCCAGAGTCAGACTCGGCGCACTGCTAATTGACGAGCGCCGAATTGCTTTGCGTCCGTTCGGGTTGAGAATCGAACCTTAGTGAGAATATTCATAGGACCTTCGCGATGTGGATGACGCACTCAGTGTTGTGGAGGAAAATTTGCTCGTGTTCTGTTTGATATTCATTGATTTTTGTATAAGAATATAAGTTATAAGTAATAAAAATTATGAATGGACGAAATTTAGCATCCGTATCTTCTTAAATAATCACTGTGGACGGGGTTTCATATTGTCGAAGATAAGACAACTCTATCCTCTTCGATAAGAACCCAATCCACAAAATTTCCCTTGCAGGTGACAAGGAAGCAATGACTCCCAGCATTTGAATCGTTCATTACCAGTTTACTACGTTGTACTCTTAATGTTGTGCGTCCAATATTGCCAAATTTCCTGCGGTTTATTTCCTTTCTGAATTAAGTTGAAATATATTTCGCCAACAGAAATAGATGTTTTGATGACACAGGTGAACGAAGACAACTTATACCAGCATGTTGGCACAAGTTTTAGAACCATCTATCCATAAACTGCATCGGACAGCACCAAGAATGGAAGTTATAAGCAACACAATGTTCATTGATATACGAAGAGCGGTCAATAAGTTTTGCGAATCGGTAGGGCAAAACAGAGGAAGGGGGATGGCTGTTTGTGGGCATGTTAGGACAAGTTATGACAAGTCAGGATCTGCAGTTGCATGCTCCTGCCTTGTCTATTTTAGAAGCAGTAGCTGATCGCAGATCGTCAGTCACAATTTTTCAACAATGGAGAAGGTTAAGGACCACGCAGTGATCAAATATTTGACCAAGAAAGGCAAGAATTCAAAAGAGATCCATGAACGCATAGATGGCAGTGTACACCAACACCCCTTCTTCCTGTGCAACCATTGCTCGCTGGAATAGGGAGTTCCGCCATGGTCGTGAGTCCCTTGAAGATGACCCCTATCCAGGACGCCCGTCAGACGTGACCAACGAGGAAAATGTGGCCCGTGTGAAGAGGATCATCCTCGAAAATCGACGACTGAAGGACAAATGAATCAAGCGAGAACATGGAATATCAAATGGAAGTGTTATCAACATCATCCACGACAATTTGGCCATGAACAAGGTCTCTGCCCGTTGGGTTCCTAGAAACTTCACGCCCCATGATCGACTTCTTCGTCGTCAAAGTCCACAAGGCCAGAGTTTCACAAGCTGCCATGCGCGAGTGCGGATTCGAGGAGCTCAACCATCCCCCCTACAGTCCAGATCTGGCCCCTAGCGACTACTTTTTATTCCGCCAGCTCATTGCTGCACTGCGTGGACGCTGGTTTGGTGACGATGAAGATGTCCAGCTCGCCGTCCAGGAGTGGATTGAGCAGCAGTCGGGAGATTTCTGGTTGTGGGGAATTCGAAGCCTCAGGGACAAGTGGCGCAAGTGCATTGAAGTCGAGGGTAGTTATATTGACAAATAATAAAACACCTTTCCTCATATCTCGTTTGCTTATATCCGAATTGCAAAACTTATTGACCGCCCCTCGTACATCTAACCACACTAAGAAATGGGTTGGAACCCTTATGGAATCACTCTTGTGGAGTGGTTAGAAATGCAAAAGTACCAACAAAACAGAAATGAATGAAAAATTGCAAGCTAAGTGTGGAAACATAGATTAGGAAATGTATGAAAATATGTATAAATGCGTACAACGATGAATTATGGCAGCAATTAAATCAAAATGGTTCCACCTAATCATAAAATAATTAATTATATATATAAAAAAGATAGAAAAATAAACTTTAATTAGCACATTTTTTTAAAGACAATAGAAAAGATCAATGGCAGAGAAAGATCAAGGATAACAAAGGCCTATTATCCTTATCATATACAGAGAAAGAGCAAGTAGAAGGTCTGCTTTTCAAATATCTTTTGAAGGCACAACGAAAGATGCAGTCACGTATTTTTGCAGACTATATTTACTATATAGCAAGAAAGAGAGAAAATTAGACGCGCACGAGCACATGGGGTAGGAGACCGAAGTATTTTTAAGCGCAAGAGAATGGGACAATGGAAGACAATGTTTATAGAGGCAAAAGATTGCTCATTGAAGGCAAACCATACTGAGACGAGAGAAATACCTCAAGTGGAAAAAAATTCAATATCCTGGCCTGGAATCGAACTCGGGTCGCCCAACTGCCGCGTAGTTGCTTTACCAATAAATTCTGCCTATCATATAGCCGAAAGAAAAATGTGCGCAATGGAAATATACCAATATCAGTCAAATTAAAATCTGGGTTAGCTTCAAACAATTCATCTAAATATAGTGTTTGGTTATGTCGTTTGCAGTCGAATCTACAATAATTTCGCATATATCTTAGATAATAGTGATCATCATAATCAATAATAATAAAAAAATAACAATTGATTAATTTATATATTCGCCTATGTGTTTATATTTGGCATAAATTAAATTAATATTTTTTTATAGAAAATATATAAATAAAAAAATAAAAAATGACGCTAACCTTTTAATAAAAAAAATTATTATTTAATTGGTTAACATAAAAACATACGCGTTAATTAAATTATAAAATTCGCTCTATAAAATGGAATTTACTTTTACCTGAGGATCTTTAACCACTCAGTTTTAAGGCGCCATTTTTCAAATTTAGCCACTCTCGTCACTCAAGTGCTCCTCCAGTAAAGGAGGCAAGTTTAATGACAAAACACTAAGGCATCGCTGCCTCAAAAAAACAGCGAAGACTTCCGTTTGAAGTGCTTGAAGACAGGTGAAAGCTCACGGCAGACACTTTATTAGTTTGTATTTAAGTCTAAATGAAATAGATCTTCCTAAACTAATTTTTATTCTTCTGCCAGTTATTAAAATCTGAATTCTCAAGTTATAACGTTGTCAAAAAAAACTTGTAAAGGTGAAATACAATATTGTCTTCATTCTATAGGATGGCCTAGCAAATATTTCAGTAAAATTCAAACTTGAATAAATCAGTCAAATGCAATTAGGTATAAGTGAAAATTAATATAGCACAACTTATATGTATTTCTTATTATTTCTGACAATATCCACTTTCAGTCATCATTTCGACTTTAAACCTATAAGTTGTGTTATAATAGAAGCATGTTTTATTAAAAAGTCACAATGGAAATAGAAATTTTAGTGAACTTCCACATTGTAGGGAAATCGATATCCAACCTTCACAACTGAGGCCCTGTTCCTTAACCACAACTTCCTGGCATTTTGGCGGCGTAATCCTATTATCTAGCTCACCCCCCCCCCCCTCTCTCCACTCGCCTCGAGGATATCCAGAAAAGTCGCCCAATACCACATAATGCACTAATCATTACATGTCGGAGCCCGGTGAGCCTAACACTGGTTAAACCGGCAATATTTCCCCTAAGAGTTTATATTTAATTTTACTTCATAAATGAATTTAGAGGAGCGTCGGCCTAAAGCCAGAAGGTGCCCTTTATGGCTGCTATATGAAAGACGCTCTGAAAAAACCGTTAGAGGAGGAGACTTAGGTCCACAGTCCTCATTACCCCCCCCCCCCCCCCCCGACCTCCTTCCCCTACCCCCAGTGGGTGGAGAAGTATATATGCCAATTACTGCAGAAGAATGCGAAGTTCGAGAGAGTCATCGAGACAGCGAAGTCCGGAATAAGTGCCCGGCAAACCAACGAAAGAGACTCAGAAGAAGGTCATTATGAGCCAGTTCCTGTAGTCACACGGAAAATTAAGCATCTTGTCTACGACAGATCGAATTTACAATCGAGAGACCGAATTCCGACGAGTGCCAGGCAACCCTACGAAAGGAACACAGAAGAAGCTCATGCTTGAGCCAGTTCCTGGTGATCACACCGAACTTTAAGTTAACTTTATTTGAGAAACAAGCTTAACTATATCTCGTAAGAGAAACCCCCTATCCTGGTGTACTCCAAAACACAGAGATAGTCCTCGACATTGAGGAATACCCTAAAGTAAACTCCCTCAAGCACTCCCCTCCGTCAAAGGACACCCTCGTTTGCTACTCGCTTGTCAGTGCGAATTATTCCCAGAGAGTGGAAGAAGCCCACTTTCCCTGTTTCTTCGGTGAAATCGGCTTACCAAGACAAGGTTCTTAACGCCATCCGTCACACGCACCGAATTCCTCTGTGGCTTTAAAGGTATCCCCCGTCAAACAACATCTGGAACGGCGGTCCACGCGCCTGCCCGAAAACAACATTCTTAAGGCGACATAAATATAGAGGCCAAAGTCAGTCTCAAACTCGATTCCCGTGTGTTTTTTTAAAGTTAAATGAATTCCATTATCTTTTGGGGGGAAAGGTCAATTAGCGTTCAATATTAAATCGAGCTGTGGGTCAACCATTACTGTATATTCAATTGTGTAATTTAGTAATCCTCACTTAATCTTGTTTAATTCAAAATTGTATAGTTTCAATTTTTGTTCATGTTGCAATTAAAGTTCTATTTTTCTTAGAAGCATTTAATTCTATCCTTGAAACGCTGAGCATGGCACTAGAAACCCTCAAAGATTAAAACTAACGTAATAATAATAATGATCAAATATAGCACTCTTAGAGAAAACTCAATCAAGCGGTTTTGAAGTACGTAACAAACCTATACGTACCTACCCCATCACTTGGTCCTTGCTATACCACGACACACATATAAAATGGAATTGTAGAAGTGTTTAGAACTTAATTAAAAAAATAAAACTACTGATTAGATAGCTCCAAATAAAGGTAGTGGCAGCAATGATAAAACTGCTAAGGCAATGAATAAATTGATTGAAGTAGAACGTGTTTTTATCTTAGAAAGAAACACCCACTACCTAGCTATCCCAAACGAAGATCTCCATTGAATTAGGCATTTCCATTCTTCTGTGCAATGGATATTAAAATGAAAAAAATATAAACTTATAAAAGAAGGTGCTTTTCTCCTCGTGATATTAATGTAAAACAACGTAGAAAAGAAGCGTTGTAAGTTGCTCTACACTCGATATTAATTTCAAGATACAAGAAATTTTGTTTACCGATGAAAACTCTTGCACTTTGGAAGAGCCAACAAATAATCAAAATAACAGACCTTCTGAACTAAAGAAAAATGACATACTTCCATCCCGCCCCTATCATGAATCTTCAAAATTTAGCAAAAAATAAAACGAAACAAAACAATGGTTTCTGTGTGAGTGTCGAGGAAAGGCAAAACGAGGATAAATTTTATCGATACACAAAAATACAAAGTTAATTAAGAAACTTACATCGAACGAATATCTATCGGACAGCTTCGGAATTGCCATCAACTCCATCATAAAGGATACTTCATTTCCCAGCAAGATATTACACCTTCTAATACTAGCAAAACAACCCCGAAATTTTTTGAAGAAAATTTTCTTCATTTTATTAAAAAGGATGAATGGCCTCTGTCGAAGAAAGAAAGAGAGATCGAGAAATATTTTGTTGAAAGGAGTCTGTGAAACGAGAGTTAAGGGGAAGAGCAATGCCTTACGCCCGTCAGCAAACTTCCGGCGAGATTAGCCGAGAATTTCGTCGGTTCAGTTAGACCATCAAAACTCCGCTGCCTAGCTATAACGCTCAGGTGGTGAGGAAGGGCTTAATTGCTTCCGTTAGCAAATATAAGAGTTCCGGCGAACGCCTATATAGTCCCCGTCACAAAATTAATCGTGGAAATATTCCGTCAGAATCCGCCCAAGAAAGATTCCTGAAGACATACACCCCCCCGCTCCCTCAGGTCGTAGTGGTGAGCTGTCTCTACGTTGCTCCGAGTGAGCCAAGCCCGGAAAATACAAAAGGTATTCAGCGGGCTCTTTTAAGACGTCTGTGGAATCATCCATTGACGGCGCATATCCTCGAGCGATAGAACACGGTGTCATACCGACCCGCAGCTAGAATCTTATTTGGAACGACGGCGTCAGGATCGAAGGAGCCGCCCAGAAGAAGCGCACAGTCTCAGCCCCACAGGAGTCCCCCCCCCCTCCACACTGAGCGTCTACAGGAGAATCTCCCCCTTCTGAGCGTGTACTTAGAGAATCTTCCCCGAGCGTCTACTTGTGGTAACCCCCCGAAAATAGTAAGATATTTACCCTTCTTCTCGTCGAGGCCGTGCGACGCCCACGGACTAAGGCTCGTTAAGTAATTTCCTCCCGAGGCATTCTCGGAAAACTAAAGTGAATCATTGTGCCCCTAAGGCTAGGATTCCATTCGTAGTTTCTTCCTAAACCCTATCAGGTTAGTAGAAGGAGTATTAAGCCCGTACGGAATCAGTAATTATTGGTAATTATTGATAATTTTCTCATTGCTGTTTGATAAATAACTAGAGTGTAATTATTTGTATTATTTGTTTGGTTGTGTAATTAAAGATAATTTTTGAAATTCTTATCTAAGTCCTCTAACCACCAAAGTCTAATTAAATAAGACTAATTCCGGCCAACCATATTTAAATTAGTTGAATAACAAAAAACCCGCGCACTCAACGAAATTCAATTCCAATTATTATTTTTGGTTATCGTAGTCCTTTCTCGAACCACGACTATATATATATATATATATATATATATATATATATATATATATATATATATATATATAGAGAGAGAGAGAGAGAGAGAGAGAGAGAGAGAGAGAGAGAGAATTATATTAAACTGGTGTGAGGTATTTAAAGGTCATTAGTGAGTATTAAACAAAAGCTTTCAAAGTGGTGGTTTGAGGATTTCAAGAGACAAAAATCTTCTTAATTAATTATTCGCGGAGGTAGAAAACATCTGGGAAAATTTTAAATAAGGTGCAGAGTATTTTAATTTGTTTTAAATACGGTCAACGCTAGTGTTTGCCTCGTTTGGAGCAACTTCCCTTCTGATGTGTATATTTGCTTTCGGTGTGCGTATTTTGGGTTCCTCAAAACTCGTCGGCGCGACTCCCCCCCCCCTCCTAAGTGTTTACTCGAGCGTAAAATTTGTTTTTTGGGAGTGAGCAAGTCAGAATGTCATCATTTGACATATTTATAACACAAGGAGAATCTATGGATTAGTGGGAGAGCATTGAGGTCTTACATACAGACATAAGAAAGGACTGCGAGAGAAGAAAAAAGAGAGAAAAAGATAGAAAAAGAGAAAGGGAAAAAAGAAAAGGAAAGAGAAGAGAAAGAGAGAAGAAAAGGACAGAATTCGGGCACATGAAATTGAAATCGAGAAAATGAGGAATGAGGCTCTATCAATCACCACGGGACCATCTACTTATCAACAGGCATAAGTTAAATTAGCGCATTTAAAGATGGGGAAGACTTCGCGTTCTATTTAACTTATTTTGAAAAGATCTTTGAATTCAACAAGTGGGATATTGAGTCGGACGGTGTAGCGATGTTGTTGTCACTCTTAAACACCTCCATGAGGGATATCTTTGTCTTTCTACCCTCGAAAGCAATCATCGATCATTCCACTTTAATAAGCAGAATTTTGGTTGACTCTTCAAAGACTCCTAAATTTGGCTAGACGCTTTGAAATTACCCCAAGATTACGACGCCCTCATTAATTTCCTTCTGCACGACCAATTTTTAACATCTCTTCCTTCAGAAATACGATCCTTCATCGAGGACAAAAAATGTAATAACTTTAAGGAATGTGTAGAAGATGCTGACGTATATGCCGCCAGCCATAATTCTTATCCCAAGGAAGCAAAGAAAATGGTGCCCATGTCCTCTAAGTCGCGTTTTGAGAAGCGCCCCTTCTTCCCTCAAAATAAAGGAAAATCTGCCCGGTTAAGCCAAAGCTGAAGCAATTTCCCATCAAGCAGGAAAATCGGCCGTTCTCTTCCTACCCCCCTCCGTCAGCACTCCCCATAAGAAACATCGTGTGTTTTTCGTATGGAGTTGACGGATACGGTAATACAATTGCCCTCAGAACACCCAGCTGAGAAACAAATTCTCTTACCAGGTGCACCAGGTGAGTGCAACGCCGACTCAGCCTCCAGAATCCTTGACCTGGGCAAGTGAACCCTGTACGTCTGGCCACCAGGTAAACAATTTTTTCAATGAAAGTAACCCTGGGGGCCACCGGTTCGAATCAGGTGCGGAAAATGGATGCCGTATCTCCCCCCTTATCCAAGATACAGGGTGCACGTGTATCGTAATCTCGGATAAGTTACTTCCACCAGTAGCACCGGATCACAATCGGTGCGCCATCGTCCATGATTAGCTTGGACGTGCTAATAGGTTCACCATAGTAAAGTGCCACATCGATTACGCCTACTTCACTGGCTGGGCATAAGTAGTGGTGGCCCCCAAAAAGTTCTGTGCCGTTCAGATTGGGCAAAACCCCAAGGACACATCGACCCCGCTGGCTCTACCAATGACCACCCGGTATCAGGCTAAGAGAGATTCCGAAGCAACCATCCGCTTAGAAACTCCCGGAACAACAGAACCGGATTGTAGAAACTTAGTCAATGATGACTTTGCCAAGAAGCAAAAGGAATGTGATTCTATTTAACCCCTGTGGGCAAAAGCCCGCGAAGGAACAGAGGAAGCGGTAAGAGGTGAGCAATTGGTAGCTTTTCGGGTTAATAATAACCTTCTATATCGCATTTGCTCCCACGGAGACTCGTCTGAGTCCCAGTCAGTGTGCGTTCCGAGCTCACATGTGCGTCTCATATTCCAGACCGCATATGAAAGCCTTTTTTCTGGTCACTTTGGCCACACGAAGACCGCTAAACGGATCTTTAATCATTTTCTTCGTCAGGGGTAGCCGAAGAAATTTTGCAATACTGTCGATCGTTAGACGTATGTCAAAAGACAGCAGTTAAGGGGCGAGTTAAGCTGGCCCCATTGAAAAAGGGACTCATTATTTTTTAGACTTTCTCGCGTGTGGCTATCGACATATTTGTTCCGATTCACCCGCTATCTAGCGAGGGGCATAGTTACATCCTCACCCTAGTTGGTTTCGCTACCAGGTTCTCCGAGGCCGTCCCACTAAAAAGTTTTAACAGCGTCTCATGCGCCGAGGTGCTCATTTCATTTTTGCCTGCATTGGATTACCAAAGGAAGTTCTATCAGATCGTGGCCGTCAATTTACTTCTCATTTAATGGAGCAAGTAGGGAAACTTCTCATGATAAAACCTTTATTTACCTCTGCATTTCACTCGGATGGGAATGGAATGTGTGAGAACTTAAACGGAAATATCAAGGCGATTCTAAGAAAGTTGTGCGTAGAGCAACAAAGCGAATGACATCGTTATCTGCCAGTGGCTCCTTTGGTTTATAAGGAGATACTCCATCGTACTTTGGGATTCACGCCCTTTGAATTATTATATGGTAGGAATGTTCGTGGAACCCTTAGTGTTCTTAAAGAGCTCTTTACAAATGTTAGTTTACACTATAAAAAACAGTCCTCGTATACCTACGCGATCGAGCTACGTAAGAAATTGAAAGAAGGCGCCGAGTTGGCCTACCAAAAACGCTGACGTGAACCTAGCCAAGTATAAGGCCTACTTCGATGGAAAATCTAAAGATCGGAGGTTTAAACCTAGTGAAGAAGTTTTGCAATTACTCTCGACGGACACTAACAAACCTTTGAGCCGATGTTAAGGTCCCTTTAGGATAGCTAAGAATCGTGGCACCGTAGACTATCTGATCGAAACTCCAAGCGTAAATAGGCGTTTTCATATCAACTTCCTCAAGAAGTATCACCAGCGTGCAGGAATTCATCCCATTGTAGCAATTGATTCAGAATCGGCCCTCGAAGGAAATTTTCCCCTTGTTCCCCTGGGGGTTGTCCAAAATGCCTGTGTCGAACAAGACGAGGATTACCCTTTTCCCGTGCCCGAGATAACGGAGACCCCTTCAAAGAACCTCAAAATCAGCGAAAACTTAACACCTCAACAGAAAGCTCAGCTCTTCGCCACCCTCAAGCGGTTCCGTGACGTCATCTCCGACGTACCTGGATGTGCTACCCAATTCGAGCACGATATTCAGTTGATGACACAAGAAGCAGTTAGGTCTAAACCATAACCCTTGCCTGTCTAGCTGAGGGAAGAATTTAATAGAGAGGTGGAAAATTGATTAAAGCTGCAAATCATTGAGCCTTCCAAATCCGACTATCATTCCCCCGTGGTCATGGTGAGTAAACCAATTGAGTCATACAGAATATGTATTGACTTTAGGAAAGTGAACGCAGTCACTGTGTTTGACGTGGCGCCTATTCCGCTAATTGACCAAAATCTGCACTTGTTTGAAAAGGCAAAATATATTTCGGAACTAGATTTATGCAAAGCGTACTATCAGATTCCACTGAAGGACAGTGTAGAGAGATTTACTGCATTTCCTACCGAAAAGGGGTTAATGCATTTTAAAAGCCTTCCTTTTGGCCTCGTCACCTCTTGTAGCTACTACAACCGGATGATGAGACAGATTTTAGACGGATTGTCAATTCTGTCCTTTTATTTTGATAACATATATGTTGCCAGGAACGATTGGGAAACTCCCCTGACTGCCATTCATTCTCTATTACAAAGGTTGAGAAGACACAACCTTACTATCGAGCCAAACAAGTGTCATTTTGCTTCAACACAATCAACTATTTGGGATTCCGCATAGGAAACCAACGATTAGCCCAACAGGAAGAAAAAAATAAAGCCATCCCGAGAAGGCCGCTACCCGTTAACAAACGGCAATTAAGGTCATTTATGGGCTTTACCTTCTTCTACAGGAGATTTATTCCAAACTTTACCTCGCTTTCCGCCCCCTTATGAAATCTCCTAAGAAAAGAAAGCCAGATCGACTGGCCTGGACCCCGTCTTCCGTTACCAAGTTTAATCAAGTCAAAGATTAACTCGCGTCTGCCCCGATCCTGCGGTTACCTAATACAGCCGAGCCTTTTGGCATCAGGACAGTTGCTAGCAACGACGGGATAGGTTGCGTGTTACTCTAATACGGATCTAATGGTGAGTCTTTCTCGAATGCATACGCTAGCCGAAAGCTGCTACCGCGTGAGAGGAATTATGCTGTAATCGAAGGCGAAGCCCTCGCTATTATATGAGAAATCCCAAACTTTAAGACTTATTTATTAGGCAAAGAGTTTACCATTGAAACATATTACAAGCCGCTGGCGTTCTTGAAAAACATAAAAAAATAATAACGGTAGAATGATGCGTTGGAGCTTCTTTTTTCAGTAATTTCAATTTAAAATTTCATATCTAAAGGGTTCAGAGAATTGTATAGTGGATAGCTTAAGTCGCAACCCCGTTGATTTTAGCCCCAATGAAACTTAGGCCTACCTTAATTCTTGTGTGATTATTTCATGTACTTAGGTATAACTAACTCTCGGTGCTCGTTAGCACACTTATTGTAAATATACTCCCCTTTTTAGTGTAACCGAGGCCCGATGTGCCTCAGCTAAATTATTTTAAAATTTTTAAGTTATTGAGTAATTTACCTTAGCCATGTATAACATCAACCTTAGTTTTAGGCACTATGAATTATTTTTTTCCTTTGTGATTGTGCTTATATGTAGTTGTAGCTATACTCTGGTTAAATTATTTATTACCCTTGGTATCGGAGTAATGGGTGGACCTGTTTTCTTAAAATCCCGAGTGTAATTATTATAAAACCATTGTATATATGTATTTCAGTTTGTTTGTAATTGGCACGACTCTCGTGGGTGTACTCGGTGTACACCTTTAATTACTATTAGTTGAGATGTCACTTCCTTGTGCGTTCCATCCTGAGGAGGAAGGTGTGTCGAGGAAAGAGAGGTCGAGTAAGATTTTGTTCAAAGAAGTCCTGTGAAATGAGAGTTATCGGGAAAAGCAATACCAGACGCCTGTCGGCAGACTTCCGGCGAGATTAGCCGAGAATTTCTTCGATTCAGTTGTACCATCAAAACCGCGCGGCCTAGCCATAAACGCCGCCGATGTGGTGAGGCAGGGCTTAGTTGTTGCCGTTAGCAAATATAGGATTTACGGCGAACACCGGAATTAATCATTCAGAATCTGCCCATAGAAAAGTCCTCCTGGAGTTAGACGGTTTGCGATAAACAAAGTATTTAAAACCGTCTATCTCCAGTTTATATATTCACTTTTATTCTTATCATTGTGTTAAAATTAAACGGTATGTGTTCACTCATATGTTTCTGCGTGAATTACACCTTGCTAGTCTGGAATTTTTGGATAAGGAATTGTTCAATATCTTTGAAATAGATAAAAAACTTTGTTACCCTCGTCAATTTTTGCATACTTCAATTAAACTTTGCAAAGAGAACTTTTTATAGAACTGATAACCCACCGGTTTTCAATTACAAAAATTGTCTTATCTTGCTATAATTTGAACCATTTTCCTTGTCTCATCCGTATTTTTTTGCAACTTAATATCTCTGTAAATTTTAAATATAAATCCACTTTATATAAAGTGTTAGTCCACAATTATACAAGGAAAAAAAGGTGGAGTATATTCCATAGAATGTTCTATTTGTAATTTACCTTACTACGGGCAAGCTCGTAAATCTTTATCTACTAGAATTTTCCAACATAAGTATAATATTATAAGTAGTAAAAATAAACTCCGCTTTATTTTTATATTTATCTGAAAATAACCACCCCATTGACTGGAATTCTGGCAAATTCCTTTATCATTCCGCTGATTTCACAAAGAGAAATATTGTCGAATGTTCCTTAATAGGCATCCTACCCAATATGAACATTTTCTCTGGTTTATTTAAACTCGACCCTGTTTTAAAAAAAAAATTGGACTTAATGAAATAACTTCATAATGCAGCCTGTTGTCACTCTTTAATAGTGTAATATCATTAGCATTGCCTCTCCCACCACGTGTCTTTGTTTTTGTTTTTCCTGTAGATTAACTCTTAGCCCTAAATGTTTTCACTCTAATGATAATCCTATATTTTTTTTTCATCCAACCATATTCCATTCATATACATGGCGCTGTTGCGTGTATATCGTTTTAGGGATGCACTTGTCTGTTATTAGTTGCCTATTGTTCTTTTTCCTGGTATTTTTCTGTCTTGTTTTTGTGTTTTTTACATTGGTCTGTACTATGTGATGGGCGTTCCCTACGTATCTTTGTACCCTATGAAGGTTGTCTTCTCGATTTTTATACTATTCCTTGAAAATGAACTTGCATATATAGTTGGAAAGTGCTTAGATTCAGCTTTTAATTTTCCTGTGGGTTAATTTTCATATTATTGCTTTCCTCACGTGCCACTTTGTGAGTTTTTTCATTATATATATATATATATATATATATATATATATATAGGCAACAAAGCCCACAGGGAAAATTAATACGAGGATTCCAAGTACTTTCGAACTTTATTTCGAGTTATTTAAAATAAATAACACAGGTATTGAAAATTGCAAAAAATAGCAAAAAAAAAACAATCAACAAAATAAATTAATATGAAATGGAAACCTTAAGAGGAGCGGAGATTAATACAAACTAAGATCATTAAATCAGGTAAATTCAAAAGACTAAAGATTGACAAGAGGATTAAAATACCGCCTAAGCAATTAGGGAGAGAGAAAATCTGAGCGAAAGATTAACCTCAGAGGTCAGGATTGAAAAAACATTTTAAAATAAGTACAAATGTTCTAAAGACATGAATCAAATGAACATAAATACACATACATAAACATAAGGCTACATAGATGCACAAGAATAAAATTTAATAGTTTATTAAGATTGGAATTCTGCTAAAATCATCTGTCATAATAACGATACAATTTCACGAAATATCATTGAATCGACCTTTATTAGTAAATTCCCAAATTTTAATTTAGGTCCTGTCTTATATAAACTCGATGGTTATTTTTTTAATTATATTCACAATGCACTGTCGAAACTTTTAATTTGAGAGTAAATATTTATATTAGTCTTAATAAACTATTTAATATTATTTTTGTGCATCTATGTAGCTTTATATTTATGTCTGTGTATTTATTTTCATTAGAGTCAAGTTTTTAAAACATTTGTACTTATTCTACCTCCGTTTTTCTATATAATTATATATATATATATATATATATATATGTATATATATATATATATATATATATATATATATATATATATATATATATATATTGTGATAGAACGGTCTGAGCCCGCTTAATTTCAACCGCTATCACATGTTTTTTTAGAGACACGTTGCTACCCACGTGCGTCTTCGCGTCGAAGCCGGGCGCGTTATCGCCACCTGAGTCAATATTTAACCAAGGAGGTTCACCCCCTTTCCTCCCCGTTTTGCCCCATGCGCCGATCTCGCCAGATTGAGTAAGGCTTATGGGCAGATAAGGTATGTTCCCAGGCGGTGGCTGGCCTTTCTTCGAAGCCCCCACTCCATTGTCCCCTACACCAAGGAGAAGGCTCCGACTATTTATATGGAAACTTTACCGATTAGATCAGATCAGATCCAGATTATCTTCGCTAGACATCACGCCAATCCGGTCTCACCTTGTGCACCAGGGCCCTATACCTCAAGATCCACCATTATTGTCCAGAAAAGGACAATATCCCTTGAGTGCCAAGGTTTGAGCCTTCAAGACGCCAAGTCAACAAGGCCCCCCCTGTTGTTCAAAAGAGAACAACGTTAGAACAGTCATTGTTCTTTGAGCCCGTAGACAAGAGACGGTTCTCACCCTCCACCTCTGTTGTTCAGAAAGAGAACAACGTTAGAACAGCCATTGTTCTTTGAGCCCGTTGACAAAAGACGGTTCTCCCCCTCCCCCCGTGTTGTTCAGAAAGAGAACAACGTTAGAACAGTCATTGTTCTTTGAGCCTGTAGACAAGAGACGGTTCTCACCCCCATCCCTGTTGTTCAGAAGAGAACAACCTTAGAACAGCCATTGTTTTGTAAGCCCGTTCGTCAAGCAACGTTTCTCATTTCTAAGACGTCACGTCATGATAATTTATTCCCCCCCCATCGGCTGGAACTCGCCAGCGGACCAAAGATTCCTTCGCGTCGCCTTCCTCTGCACAACAACTTGTAATTACGTAAGCTGAGCATTACCTTTGAGTATTAAACCTTTTGTCAACCCTACCCTGTGCTTTAAATGGTTTAGCAAACCATCCCATCCCTTTAATTTTTATTTGTTCACCTTTTTAAATCTCTCCCAAATCTTAATCCTCGGATTAGCCAGATATTCCCACGACCCTTTCCATTCTCTGTTTATGTAAACATTTTCCGTCTTGTGTGTTGTTGATAGTTTAATTAATAAAACCCTATTTTATTAATGATAGTTATATTATTATCCTTGAGCTCAGTTCCAACGTCTTAAGCATATTGAAGATAAATAACATCGGTCAACCAGATAACCGCGCACTTGAAATATAATTGAATTGTTCCCTCAACGAATAGTTATATATGGTATATCGTCGAGAGTCCATTCTACGACATATATATATATATATATATATATATATATATATATATATATATATATGCCTTATGAAAACAGTAGACTAATGGGTTGGGGAAAATTATTCCTAGGAGAATTATGGAGTGCGTTGTAGTAAAAGCGTGATGTAGTGAGTAGTTTGATGTAATTAAGGGTGAGGCGGAGTAATGCAACGGTGTGCTTGATATTAACTAACTATGTTTTAAGTGGAATTGTGAAAGAAGCAAAATTTGGAATAAGGAATATATTAGGTGAGTTTGATGAGTAATGGTGGAGGATGGGTTTTGTAAATATTGCTATATGGTGATAACCTTGTTTATTTGCACAAAGAAAGAGAGAAGCGAAAATCTTCACAAATCGTTTACTATGGTAGGATTGAATAGGGGGTTGAAAGGAAATGCAAGGTGAAGATGGATAGTGATGAGGGTGTTAAAAGGAAATATGCGAAAAAGATCAAGGTGAAGGTGGATAGAGTGTGAGCAAGGAAGGTGTTAAAAGGAAATGCAGAAAAAGCAAGTTAAAGGTGGATAAGTTGTGAGTGAGGAGGGTGTTAAAAGAAAAAGGCAGAAAAGAGCAAGGTGAAGATGGATAGGGTTTGAGCGAGGAGGGTGTTAAATCTAAAAATACAGAAAAAAGCAAGGTGAAGTTGGATAGGGTGTGAGTGAGGAGGGTGTTAAAAGGAATTACAGTAAAAAGCAAGGCTAAGGTGGATAGGGTTTGAGTGATGAGGTTGTTATGGCTCTAGCCATTATAACCTTTTCATAAGAATGGTTATCTAATTAGTATTCGGAACCTAATTCTGTCTTATTCATGTATCCAAATACGAGTATATCTATTTTTATTGTTGTGCCTTTTATTTAGTGTGTTTATAATCTATTTTTGTCGTTGTGTTTGGTATATTTATTGGTCACGCAGCTTCCGATATCTATTCAAATCGCACTCTTAAAACAATAACAGTTGTCGCCTTGCTTGGCCTACGTTAGAGCCTGTATGCGCATATTCCCGTACACTTGGCCATACTTCGACAAGGTGGATAGGGTGTGATTTAGGACCGTGTTAAAAGCAAATGCAGAAAAAGAAAGTTATAGTTAAATAGAATGTGAGTGAGGATTGTGTTAAAAGCAAATGCAGAAAGAGCAAGATGAAGGTAGAGTGTAAGTGACGAGGGTGTTTAAAGGAAATTCAGAAAAGAGAACGATCAAGGTAGATAGAGTCTGAGCAGAAAATAGAAAGGTGATGGTGGATATGGTGTGACTGAGGAGGGCGTTAAAAGTATGTTATAATTTGGTTTTGGGTTATGCTCATTCCTAACCTGTGTTTCTTTCTTTATTTGATTCAAATATTAAATATAATTATCAAACAGATTTATTACTATATCCGATAATGTATGAAAATAAAGATCTTGCAGATATTCTACTAACTGTACTCCTAGGTTTGTTAAACCAACATTGACATTAATAATTCTCTATTTGTGAATGTACATGTGCCTATATTTGTGTGTGTGCTTATGGGGGAGTGTATTCATTGTCTGTATTATGTGTGCCTCTTTGTGTGCGCGTTAATGCGAGAATGTATTTATTATATGTATTATATATTTGTATACTTTTGTTCAGTAATTGTTTATCTCAGTGAAATAAAGGCTATGTTTGAAATCTTGTTTAACCTTTGGGATACTTCCATTTATTTCATTAAGAAGAATACAATGTGGTTTTCGTCTATATCATTTTGAGTTTCTTCCAACTGCACCAGAAGTTGCACGTGTATTTAAATACAGGTTGTTTGTCTTGTCGGGGTACAAAGCGGCAATTCAAGGTACGAGCAATTCACACAGAGATTACACGATTTCATCATTTTATTCGAGTACGAAGCTTGCCTTATTCTGTAGATGACGTTAGGCAAGTGGTGTCAGAGTGCAAAACGTGTCAAAGGTTAAAACCTCGATAATATCGCCCAGAGACGCAAGAGCTTATCCGTGTAATGCGCCCTTTTGATTTAATCATCCTGGACTTTAAAGGGCCACTACCATCTTCTTCTCCCAATAAGTATTTATTTATTAATTCTGGTAGACGAATACTCGCGTTTTGCTTTGTTGTAAAGATAGTGCTTCATCAATCTGTTATATAGTGACTTATATCTTTTCTTTTTTCGAGTTACCAGGGTACGTGCATTCAGATCGAGTTACTTCTTTCATGTCTGCCGAAATAAAATCATTGCCACACGAGAAAGTCGTTCCAACTAGCCGTTCAACACCTTACCATTCTACCGGCAATTGACAATGCGAGCGCTAGGTAGGAATTGTATGGAAAACAGTTACATTGGTGTTGGAGTCTAGAAACCTGAGCATTAACTATTGAGAACACGTCATCCGGGATGCTCTTAATCCTTGCGTTCATTGTTATGTACTTCAACGAGCGCAACTCCTCACAAGCAGTTTTTTCATTTTCTCGAAAGACCACGGCGGGAATGAGCATACCTAGCTAGCTTGCTTCACCTGGTTAAGTACTGTAAAAACAACATGTAAGGAATAAGGACAATCTCTTAGTATGAAAAGTGGAACTGATCGAAGACAATCCTAAATATGTACACATCCGATTTCCAGACGGTCGAAAAGATACGATGGCTATCCACGATTGAGCCCCAGCCGGAGAGAGCCAGTTAAACGAGTTCGAAGATATTCCTAATCTTAATTCTGATACAAAATCCACCTTTCCATTTCTTGGTGCTCCTATAAATGTTGAAAATAAACAAAGTTCTAATTCATAATGTCAGGATATTCCTTCGCTAGTTGCTCTCCCTGAAGCTTCCCCTAAAAATATCCCCTCGTCGATCTACTCGATATAAAAAACTTGTTGACTGTTCTATCAAAAGCGATATATCTCATGATGTTTCTTCCTCAGGTTCCTTCCCCTGAGGCCTCCCCTGAAACTATCCTTCGTCGCTTTACTCGACCCAGAAAGTCTCTTGTAAATTCTCGCATTAGACGCTTAATCTGGTATTTCATTTTAGCCCTTTTCCTTTTGCAGAGAGGACGATTGTTTGCTTACGTTGCCAATTGACCCTTACCCGGGTTCGAATAGAGATTCAACAGCGCTTTCGAAACAAATTGGAGTGGTTATTCCAAAATGCCTATGGAAGAAAGCTTCCAAACCTACGAAGAACATTCTTAATCTTTCTCTTCTTACGACCTCTCACGCGATCAAGAAATTAGCTTCGGGTACGGCCTATCCTTCGCTTTTAAAAATAGTGATTCATTTTCCCTAAATCATCTCCTTTCTATGAATAAATTTCGTGGAAGTGATCAGTCGAATATTGAGTTTTTAAGTGGTTTTGTAGCTCGTGTGTTATACCATATTGACAGTATGAAATATTTAGAAATCCCCAGGCATCTTATGACTGCCTTTAAATTACCTAATTCCAGCAAAAATATTGTGTTAACAGAATCCGATAAAACTAACCAAATTGTTCTGTTAGGCAAAAATTCATATACGCAGAAATTACAGTATTTACTCAATGATACAAACATTTATGAGAAATTATCTTCATTGAATAATAAAACCGAGATTTTCAACAAAACTTTTACAAAATTGCTTAAACGATCCAATCCATACCTTTTACATCGTTTTAAATCTACCAACCCATTACTCCTCCGTATGTATGATCTGCTCAAAACCCACAAAAAAAGGAACGCCACTCCGACTTATTATATCGGGTATTGACTCTCATGCATACACTCTCTCGAAGTGGTTAGCCTCCCTTCTTTCTGGCGCCGTTGGATTGACCATTCCTCTGATTTCCTTGAAAAATTTAGAAAAATTAACATAGAAGGTAACCGCTTAGTTACCTTTGATGTAGATACTCTGTTCACCAATGGCCCAATTAATGAAGCCCTCTATGTTCTCTCTAAGGTATCAGATAATCAGATATTAAACCTGACACTAGGCAACAATAAAATTATAAATTTTGTAAGACTATGTGTTACTGACAATGTATTTATTAGTGAAATGGGTTTCTTCCGTCAGAAATACGGTAATCCTTTTGCATGGGTAATCCTTTATTGCCCATATTATGTAACCTTTTTGTGGAACATTTTGAAGTTAATTTACTCACTTCTGTTGTTCCACATAAATATTTTGTATGGTTTAGGTATAAGGATGATGTCATATCGATTTGGCCTATAAAAGGTTTAAATTCATTCGACAATTTCCATGAAAATCTTAACGACTTCCATCCTACAATCAATTTTAAAGTAGATTGAGAAAAAGATAATTGTATAGCTTTTCTCGATGTTAAAATTGTAAGAGTCTTTGATCATTTAGCTTCCTGGTATACCGTAAACCCACCCATTCTAACTCTTATATCTATTTCTTTTCACGTCATGGTGTTAATAGTAAAAAAGCCATTGCATCAGAAATGTTTTTGAGAGCAGTTAGAATATGTGATTCTTGCTTTCTAGAAGACGAGATTACATATATAACCTGCAGATTCATTGAATTAGATTATCCCCTCCCCTTTTCAATGACAGATTATCTAAAGCTAAATCTACATACTAACGTCTCAGGGATAAAAATAAAGTGAGAAACACGAATTGTCTATCCCTACCGTTCTCTTCCCTCCTCAAAGGAGTAAACAGTTATTTATCGAGGTCAAACCTCGTTTAAATACCCATATTTCATCCTTAAATATTTCCCTTAGACCAAGCCCATGGATCAACCAAATGAGGCACGTGTATATTTAATCCCGCTGAATCCACTAACTGTCCCTCATTCTACATAGGAGAGACATGGGTGGTTGAGAGCGTATCTCTTCTAAAACTGACCAATTCGGCACAAATGCATATCCATTTGCATCAAATATCTCCCATAGGGTGATCAATCTTAACCCCTCATAGAATCATTTTTGCTTTAAATTTCTGATCAAATAATGGCTATATCTCAAGAAGCCATCGCAGCTATCGTTCTACCTGACCACAATGATATTCTAAGAGTAACCGACCAGAGCTCTTCTACAAATTAAGGAATTCACTGGCGTTAAACCAAAACACTTTTAATATTTGACCCAAAGAGAATAAATAGTACCCTTTGAAAAGGACGCCATTTTGACGCCAACACTACCCTACTTCTTTCACATTGTCGTAGAATTGCTCATAGTCCGGTCCAATAATTATTCTAGTCCTTGATCTGGGCACACTGCTTTTGTTTAAGTCGATGGTATTGAGACCCTATGACTCAATCTACGATCATTATATATATATATATATATATATATATATATATATATATATAGGCTTTAATTCCTACTGAACGTATGAAGGCTGGTTAGAGGCGGGTTGTGCCACGGCCAGGATTCTCACTATAAAAGTCCCACTTGTTAGTCGGGGGAGGTTTGTGATTGTTAAATTCTAAGAGTGCATAAAATAGGTTGAATAAATTAGCCGAAGGGATTGTTAATTAAAGTCTTGCCAAGGGTACGTCAAAAGGAGGAGCCACCAAATAAACACACGTACAAAAATAAACTTTACTTTACCCCAAAATAATTAGTAGCAATAGTTAAACGGGCATTTAGGTAAATAAGGATTAAATATTAAACACGGATTAGTCCGGGTTGACAGCAATTATGAATAATAATCTCAGGGAATGACTCACTTGAATCTCATTGAAAAAGAGGGGAGGATCACACTGTCGTTAAGCGCCCAGATTTATAATGACTCAATGGGAGTATCAATCACTGTTAATTAAATAGGTAATTTAAGAATAGAGGGACACTGCGTTTACATATTACCATTAATTGTGATGGATTGGAGAGATGACTACTCAGGTCCAGACGGGGTGGTTCGGGTAGCGTTAACACGAGTTCTCGGGGAGAGGGGGGATAAGACGACGGTTTTGGGGCTGCTGACTGCAGTTCCGGTTATTTCACTCCTAACTGGATGTGACACTAACAAATATTTACTTCCAGTAACTATTTGGATGTTCCTTTTTCTTTCTCAAGTTACGTTGAGCAACAGAGCGTATTCTTCTAGTCACGGACTCTGCGGGGCGGGATTTGCCTCATGAACTCTTTGAGACAGCGACCAGGTTAACTCAGCGGGTGCGCCTTGGCAGTCGATACGTTATGGCAACGACTCCCGTTCAACGTGAGGATTACGCGAGTAGGTCTGGAACACTTCTCCTGAGGGATGAACGGCGTCGCCATTTATACCGCGGAGTGTGTGAAATCGAGAAAGAGATTCCCTATACGACAATTCACTTATCGCGGCGCCTTCTGGACAATCTCCTTAGTATCATAAAGAAAGCAAATAGAATTTAGGCTTCTCTGTGAGATAGGCCTTCTTCCGTCAGACTTCCTGTCGCCTGTTGGGGGGGTTTGGCGCGGATAACGACTTAGGTCAGGGGAAAGGCAGAGGAGAGCGGTAGAATTTCGTGGGAGGGGGAGGAGAGAAGAATGTCAACTCAAACGACAAATCTCTTTCGTTCCCACGATCGCCTGGCGGCCTGCGAGTATGTACGTTACATACCCTCACACATATTATAATGTTTTTTTACTGCTACTTTGCCAGGAAACCTTAATAAAATCAGATAAGTTATGAGAAAAGAGGTCTATTTGCCCATTTGAAAGAAACTATCCATTATCACATTATAAAACCTAATTTGTTAGGCACCTTTACTGCTAACACTAGAGACGCTACAAAACAACGACTTTTGGAGTCAAGAATTTGTTCACTTAGGCCCAAAGTAATGTTTTTCAATCGTTAGCAAAAATTAAATTTAAAAAAAATCTAAATAAAAAATGTAGATGGAATTTAAATAAATGGAACTAACAAAGAATCCAAGGCCTCTGCGATTCAGCGAAGATGTCCACAAGTATTCATATAATATGACGTTTTTCGTAGTAGACTTCAGTTAAAACAATTTGTAAAAACTCTCACTTCGGGAGGATGAAGATTGCCCCCCAGGCGTGTCCGAGGCAGTATGAAGGTAGCGGCTCATTGCTTTACTAACCGCATACAATCACTGCGTACATTGCAGTATAATCCGAATTTACAGTACTGGATTTTTGCAGTTTTTGGTATTTCTATATATAAAGGTCAAATAAACTTAATTTATTTATTAACAGCTGATTTATTTCCTATTATTTATAAATAACTAGTATTTCAGTAGTCATTTTTCCCCCTTTATCAGCATTAAGGGCTTGTACACGAAGAGGTATGTCACGAATTAGTGTTTTGGAAAGATCCTTGATGTTTTGTGAATGGAACCAAACTTCTGAGAGTCGTTCAATAAGCTCTTCTTTACGATGTAATAACAAATTGATGCATTTCATCTTTCTACAATGACCATAATCTCTCGATGGGGTTCATGTCAGGTGAATTTACTGGCCATGGTAACACGTTAACATCATTTTCGTTGCACCACTTTTTTACCGATGGCATGGCATGCGGCCGAGTAATGTCGAAAAATCCAAGGCATATCTTCAAACCATTTCCTTACTTGTGATAGTAGACAGCCACTAAGTACTTCTATGTACTACTCTTGGTTCATTGTCCCTTCAATTATCTTCGGGTGACTACTTCCATGGATACAAATTGCCTCCAAACCATAATCTTTGGTAGAAATTTTACTGTTTATCGAAGACAATCTAGTAGAAATTCCTCACCAGGCCCCTTTCTCACGCTTTGCTCCACTCATCAAGCATCGCTATTGTGGCTTAGTCAGAAAACACCACTGCAACAATTAAAAACCATACTTGACTAATATGAAATCTAGAATAAGTGAGTGTTTTAGTCTATGGCAGTTAGAAATTAAAAGTTATTTTTAAATAATTCCTCATAAAGCTAGTTTGATGATTGAAATCAATCATAACATACTATTTTATCAATAAATGTCATATTTTATCAATCACACAATACATAAAGACTCTAATCCACTATTTTAGATAGTCTTACCTGGTCCCATTGCTCAGAAACTCATACAACATTATTTTTCGCTCATGCATGGTAGGCCTCCACCATCGTAGAGGTAAGGCTAGATTTTTTCCTTAGACGATATGCGTGTAATCCAGTTTCTAAAAGTCTGTTGTTGATTGTTCTAGGATGCAGAGTGATATTCTTGTGCATTAATTCATCTAAAATCTTACTAAAAGATGCTCTCCTATTGTTGAGAGACATTTTTGGGGTTTTTCTATCAATCTTATGGGTTGTTATTCGCTAACGATCACAGTTTCCAACTCTTTTTACCAACACATCTTTGTTATTTTCCAATTTTCACTTAATTGCACTAATTGTTTGAGTTGAAATATTTAGTTTCTTTAAAATTTCTACCTGTTTAAATGTGGTTTCAGTCAAATAAACTTCTATTTATCCACTTTTATGGGGCCTAATATCACTATCTTTATCCATCTTGACCTAGAATTGAAATAAAACGTTACTTACACTTCAAATGAAAGTTACTACATAAATTTTCTAATTTATACAACACAGACTGGCTAAAAAAAGAATTAAAATACAAATAAACACCCTACACCGACCTTTACTGGATTATAACTGAAGGAAATATGGGCTGCAGCAGTTTGACTGTATGTTAGAATTGAATATTGCCACATAACAACGGCTCGTTATTACCAGATGTCACTAGAAACATGCTAAAGGTGAAAAACTTACTACTGAAATACTACTCTATAAATAATAGGAAATAAATCATCTGTCAATGAATAAATTCAGTTATTTGACCTTTATATATAAAAAGACCAAAATTTGAAAAAATCTATAATAAATTTTTTTATACTGTATATTGTAATTCAGGAAGGATGCTCTATTGACACATTCAATAATGTTTCTAGAAAGATAATTACTAAAGCAAAAGACTAGATTAGCAGTGTTCCAACGACTCTCGTAATTTGAGAAGAATATATGCATGAAGAAAGGCCCTTTTCTCACTGCGACTGCGGATATTAGTTGAGTATTTTAATCTTGCACTGAGTTATTTGCTCGTCTCCACAATGTACATAACTCTTATACAACCTTCATTAAATATCATAAATAACACTGCGTTTCTGTAGGTAGTGTTTTTACAAGCCAACATTGCCTACTTCTTTTATATAATACTTTAATTACGATTAAAGTGATAATAAAATATTTTTCCTCACGTTCCTTCGTGCCCTACGGAATACCTCGCAAGAATAATTAGACAAAGAAATTTATTTTATATATATATATATAAAGAGAGAGAGAAAGAGAGAGAGTTGGTATCCTTCTGCCTCGAAACACAATGGAAATTGCGCTATGGACCTCCAGCGCCAGCTGTGACTGCAAAGGCTGGGACAGTGACGCTGGAGTGACCTCTCCAGGGCACAGACCTGGGCCAAGTGTATGAAGATCCTGAGTTGCCCAGTCTTCAAGGTCCCCTCTCGGCCTCGCCGGTGTTATCCGAAAGAATGCAGAGCAGTACATTTGGCATCAGGTCGGCTGCAGGAGTTGCCTGAGTTAGTGAGCACAGCTAATTTGAAAGGTTTACTCCCCTAGACTTGGCCGTTGGATCAGTCAAGGATCTCCTCCGCCCGGAGAGCCGTTGCCTAATAGAGGCAGCTCCTCCTCCTAGCTGGGGGATGCAGTTTAAACACCATTCCCTTGCGTGGTTTAGCGCGCTGGCTAAATTAAATTATTTTACACACTCTTATAAAATTGTAATAGATCAGAAAAATGCAATTTTATGAATATATAAATACAAGACCTTTGATTCCTTATACTTTCTAATCTTACCGTTTAATCATTAACTATCATCACTTACCCGCCTGATTAAACCATATATTATTAATGTGTTATCATCACTAACTCTATAATTTAAGAACGGGATTTTGGGAAGTATTTGAATAATAATTTCATCTTAGTTTTGTTAGGACTTATGTTTTTTTATCAAAGTTATTTATAATAATTCTTTTATAATATCAAAAAACAAAATGGTGAAGTTCAGAAATAAATATAAGAATCGAACTTTTGTGAATTTTTTAAAACCCAAAGAATTACATATGATGAAGTTCAGAAAATTTATTTTCATATATCTTATATAACTTTATATTTTAGATTTTAAATTTTATCTTAGTAGCGAAGCTGCTTCTAGAAATGGACAAGATTTAAATAAATTATGGAAACAATAAAAGAGGGTCATCATTATTTTATCCACCGTGGAAGCGACCAAAGTGTTTTAAAAATTATTCTAGATTATAGACTAGCAAAAATTATTATTTCCACTATATTGATAGTTGTAGAAAAAGTGAAGAAGTTAGCGTAAGGAGATATTTGGAAGACTTTTCAAATAGAAATTTAATGTAGCGCTAAACTTTTGTCGATAAAGAGACCAGAAGTGATTTATAACTTTAGTTGATGAAGTACGACTGATTTGAATAATGAAACCAGCCTTTTTTTCTACTCGTACTAAAGATTTCTCCCAATAACTCCATTTTCCATTTACTTGTTTTGCTATTTGGCCGCAGTATTTCGAAAATTTGTAATTGCTTGAAAGTAATTCACCAAAATGTTCTTCTGGACCGTTTTCTTATCGATGACCTTCAAACGTATAATCCAAATTAACTTAATCAATTCAAAAATAAGTAAAAACTTATTGCAATGAAATCTGTCGCAGCCCTAATTTCTCTACTATAATTCGATGTATCCATAGATCTGTCGTTCTTTCCCTAAAAGAAGCAAAAGCACTATAAATAATTTTAACCATTCTTACCTGAAAGAAGTCACCATCATTTTTAAGTAGATGGGTTAATGAATGACCAAACTTGCTGCCTTTCCATATTTCAGACCTTGAAGTTTTGTTACCATCTCTAATAAGATTAGGTTTTCCGTACTATGGTAGTGCAACCAATTCTTAAACTCGAAGCTAACCATGCACCTCACTTTTTCTTCCATGCTTTATATTTCAGACACCCTCCACTTATAGTTTTGCGTTTAAAGATATGTTGGATGAGTTCCAGGAATAATCGAAAAAATAAAGGGAATATGAAATTAACATATCAAGTGACAACATTTATTTTAACAAATCAAAATAATTGATAATAGGTGTTAATTGCGAGGATCACAAGGTGTAATATGTTGGAAGCTATAGTAGGAATGGAATTATAGTAAGTGAGGATGAAATTCTACGCACTTGCCAAACTATTATCTGAAAAGATCTTCCAGTATAAGAACAACATATATAAGAAATCTACAAAGGCCAATTAATAGCCAATACGAGGAAATATGTTGCGACCTCCTTTTATCCTATGAAGTAGATTTACTTTTCTTACAAATATTGAAATTATACATATGGTAATGAGAACTGAATTACCATAAGTGAGAAATAAAGTATTTATTTAAAGGTTAATATGTTTCCCATGGATTTCATCTCTTAATGCACCAGTATTCAAGCATGTTCCAATCCAAGTAACTCTGGTAGCTCTCTTCTAGCAATCAAAATTCTTAGTTGGAAGGCACTCCTTACTCCTCGAGGTAATCACCCCAGTTACCTCGAAAGTATCCTGAAAGGAGTTGAGAAAATGCGTTGTTACCGACATAGGTGGACGAAGAAACACGAATCTGAAATTTTTACAAATACCTCTACAACAAACATATTCTGAGCTTCGGTGATTGCCGGGTATAGCTGTCAATGTTCTCCGTTTATTTTTCGAATTGAAGCATCGCTTAGACGTGGTAATTTATATCTCAGAAAACTATAAAATTGTTTTTTTTTTGTTAAGTGATCTCACAAAATTATTCGTGAGATCAGGTTATACCTCTGATTTAAGTCCAATTTGCGTTGTAGTTTTTCCCCTCGTAGTCTAGGCGCAATATCAACACGGCCATATTTCGCAGGAAGTTTGTAAGGAGAAATTTGTAAATAGAGTATTAAAGCTATGAAAATTTAAAATGTGTGGAAGATATCTAGCCACATTTCCTCCCTCAGACCTTGTGGCACGGAGGGCATACAAGCCTTCGGATGTCACTTCACATCCGCTTGCCTGTCTTTGTGTTGGTAAGTTTCTGAAAAAAACACTATATGAACAAGGTGTCAGTTCATCGCTTAATAGACAGTCACGTTGTGTTCGATGCTTTTTGTTTGCTGTGTTATCACACAACAACAATGAAACGTGTGTTTGTTTTAGCTAGGTGATAAATCCAGCATACTAAATATGACCCGTAAAAACATGGTTCAATACTATAGATTGTTTCAAGGTTGAGTGTGGTACTAAAAGAATTTGCATGATTATACGAGTAAAATCCTGTTACTTTTGGAAATTGGGCTTAAAAAATTAGAAAATTAATGGCAACAAAAATTATATCTCAGAATAGACACATACGTTTGTAATGTATTATCGACCATTTTTCTCACATTCCTCAAACATCTTAAAAAAAACGCCCAGAAATAATTTTTTTTCTCCCCGCCAAACTAGAAAATATAACATTCACTAAGAGACGCTTTTGGACAGTTCAAATCAGTCCTCCCCTAGATAATTAAAATATTGCACTTAACGTCTACCAGTGCAGAATCTATGCACATCAATCAGCAGGTATTTCCTATTGAGAACTCTCAAGTTCACCAAAATATTGCATTATGTCACTCCTCACTGAATGGAGTACTGGTTGTACTTCATTTTTTTTAAACCCTTCATTCCCCTTAAATTTATTCTTCTAAAAGAGAATCAACTACATTTTCCTGCAAAACACAGCCACAACCAATCCTCTAAATTTTTATAAAATATACCTCTCAAAAACATACATACGCGGGAATCACACATTTCCGTGTATGAGTGTGATTAACTGTGCAAGGTCATGCAACAAGCCCTCTCTTTTACGCCAATTCATTCTGCACTTACTAAAGAAAATATTGGGGACCAGCTTCAAAGACCGATGCCTATATCTGGGATAAGCCTCCTTTATATCATAAGCTAAACAACGGTATGGGTATAGATCAAGCACCATAATTAGGCATACAATAAAACGATATTTTATTAAGAGAGTTAGAACACAATTACAAGATAAGTTTCTTCCTATTCAATTAGGAAATTTCCTCCTACTCGAAATTAAATTCTCTATTTGCAATATTTTAATTCGATTGTGTAAATAGGAAGCTGAACAATTCTGGTAGCCATGATAACAATTTCATGAGGTTTCTTTTATCTTAGCAAGAGCCCACATAAGAACTTATATCTTTGAATGGGAAGTGAGTTCTCGTAGCACCAAATTTTACAATAATCGCTTACGTGAAATATGCTGATGAGGTGCGTGGAAAAGTGATAGATGTCTCCCCGGAGCTCAGCTACAATATGGCTAAAATAGGAGTTTACTGTACCATATAGTGCAGAGCGCATGCTGCTTCTATGAAAGGCGATGATAGATCGCTATCCCTGAGACAAAACTAATACAAGGTCGAAATATGGCCAAGTGTACGGAGATATGAGCACACAGCATCTAAGGTAGGCTAAGCAAGGCGACCACAGTTATTGTTCTAAGAGTGCAATTTGAATAGATAGCTGCAGCTGCGTGACCAATGAATATACTAAACACAACGACAAAAATTTATTTTAATACAAACTAAATAATAGGCACACAATAACTATGGAGATATAAAAGTACATGAATAGGACGGAATTAGGTTCCGAATACTAATTAGATAACCGTGGTTATGGAAAGGTTATAATTAGAGATTGAAGGTAATAATTCATTGAGTTCCTTAGAAACTCGAGAGTTAAGCGGGAAAAACTTGGGAGAGGTCTTTGTGACCTTGGTTACTCACGGAGGGTAGCCACAAACATGTGTTTTGCGAGATGCGGGCCTCTTGTCCTCAAGAGGTCACCGATCGAACTTCGAAAGGGTGGGGGAGAAGATGACTTCACACTCGGCTTGAGGTTGTTAACGGGGCTCTTGTCCTTAAAAGGTCAACAGAAGAACTTCGAAGGATGGCTTCTCCAATCCTTGATCCGAAGGCGGTTAAGAAATGCTGACGTTGCCTCACGAGACTCTTCTCTCCGACCCGAAAATACGGGTGTGATGTCCAGCTCTTCCGTGGCTTGCGACCGTCATTCACACTTCTTGGGAGAGTGCTTCGTTGAATTTAACTCCTTTCGGGGAAATAGTCTAACCAAATAAGTCTGTAATCCAGAGGAGGGTGTATATATGTATACCCGGAGTTTTCCAAACCAGGAAGAGAGAGAGGCCTTCTCGAAACCTCGTTATCGGGCGTTGACAAACCGAGCGTCTCCTTGCAGGAAAGTGTCAAATGCAGGAATCAGCGGGCCATACGGACGACCAGCGGCTGGAGCCATAAAAGCTGTTCGCGGCGAACCTACATAGTAATCTTCCGACCCGAGGGGGGAGGGGGCTGAGACGGTGGGGAGGTAGCCTTCAATTTCAACGTCATGCCTCGGTGTGAATTTTTGCGGTGACCTGGCGGCAAGTCCAAAAAGGGTGAGGTCGAAAGGAAGGAGGGAGATGACTCGCTTCCTCTCCCAGAGTAATATCTTAGGAGGTGGGGAAATAATATTATTCTAGGGAATCCTACGAGAAGGACTTCTCAGGCCTTCTTGCTCTTGTATCAAGGTTGAGGTTAAGGTACACGGACCTAGTAGAGTAGAGGGAATGAGCGGCGAGTTGATGCTGGTTAGCCCTCCGAATTTGGAATAACGAAGGAGAGTAATCGTTCTCTGGCCAGAGAGATTACGAAGGTAAGATCCGCTCAAAGGAACACAGGCGTCGACACGGCAAACCAGCGGAGAAGGTGCCGGACGGGCGTAGGAAGAAACTCTCGCTGACAATGATTTGAGTCGCTCGCATAAATACGACGTGTTTCTGCGAGGGGCGGGGTTAGGATCGAGTTTTGACCTGTCAGGCTGTTGAATTGTCAGTTGGATGTCATGTATAAAATGACGCGCACACCCAGGTATTTCAGAAATTAGGCTCACGAATTTGGGGAGCAGGGACTAGAGTTGGACCTTTTGTGGGGTCTCCAACTGGAGGTTTATATCTACTTTTGGGGAAACCGGGTAGGACGGGAAGTGGAATCTCGGTGTCTTTTTCCATATTGATAGTCTGTATTAGATTAAGAGGCCCCGAAAGATACGACACGCTCAGAGTCTCTTCTTTATCAAGAGCGATGATATTATTGTCGCATGCTCGTCGATGATATTTTTTGAGCATGTTATGTGATATAATTTATCACCAGAGTGGGTTTTGATAAGGTAATCTACCGGACCTCGAGCTTCTAAAACGAGGAAAGGCCCTTCCATTGGGAGAGAAGTTTATTGGAATAATTTGGGAGGAGAAGCAAAACCTCATCTCCGTGATGAAAGCGACGATCTTTCGCTTTCCTCTTTTCCAACTCCCTCCTCATTGAAGAGGGAGTTGGAAAAGAGCTCGTTGAGAATGTTCATAGGACCTTGAACATTTCGCCCATACAGGAGCTTGAATATAGCAAACTCAAGGGTCCTATGAGGAATTTCACGGCAGGCAAATAATGCCACTGGAAGGTACCGGTGCCACTCCTGGGGCTGAGCGTGGCACAGCTTCTTAAGGACACTTTTTAGCGTTCCGCTAAGCTTCTCACACACCCTGTTTGCGGCAGGGTGAAAAGGGGTCGTAACAATGTGTTTGATTAATAGGAGCTTACCTACATAATCCATTAGTTTCTAAGTAAACTGTCTGCTATAATCAGACAAAATCTCCTTAGGGATGCCTACCCGGGAATACATGGTTATGAGCGCCACAGTGTATGTGATACTGTCTATTTTTTTTAGTGGGACAGCTTCGGGGAATCTGGTAGCAAAATCCATCAGAGTGAGGATATATGAATGCCCGGCACCTGACGGGGGAGATCCGCTCAAAGGATCACAGGCGTCGACACGGCGAACCAACGGGAAAGTTGCCGGACGGGCGTAGGAAGAAACTCTCGCTGACAATGAATGGAATCACTCGCATAAATACGACGTGTTTATGTGAGGGACGGGGTTAGGAAGAGAGGCATAAGACACCTGGCGTCCCATGGAAGACTTGGAATGTAGCCGTGTAAATAGCCCCAAGTCACTGGCGTCTCACAGCAGCTGGAGGGGGTGATAGATCTTGTTTTCGACTTCCCACTGTGGGATGATAACCAAGTACAATGGATGGGGGAGTGGCCGAAGGGATTTCGAGCTGATTAAATGTTCTGGGGGTGATAAACTAAGGTGATATGGCCAGACTATGTCTGGGAATGTTTGCACGTTTGACCTCTCTTGGATTAACCTCCACACGTCGTCTACATAAAGTGTAGCGAAAACATCTTCCGGCAGTAGCGAGGCGATACCTTTGATGCACAGGGTAAAAAGTTTGACAGTGAACATAATTCCCTTTATGACACACCTTCCTCCTCACTTCGGTCTGAGAGGGCTGCATACACCAATAAGCGGAATCAACGATCTCGCAAAAACTTCCAAATAAAGATTGGTCAGCGTTCCTTTGCCCCTATTGTTTCGAGAGTCTCCATAATGCATCATCGTTATGAATTATCTATCATAAGGCTTCTGCAGATCGAAAGACACCTATCTCCAGCTTGTCGAATATGGTTTCAATGACCTTACCCTTGGGATTGATCAGATAATCTTCCCAGAATGAGTTCTACATTTCAAATCGTGGTAATCCACAGCAATTACATTGAAGGAATATGCCCTACAGGTCTAGCTTGGACGAGATGCTTAGACGAGATGCTTGGCCCTCTTCAAAGACAAGACCTTAACGAGAGAGGCGGTACGCTTCCTGGAATCAGAACTCCAGGCGTTGTTGTCCAACAAGGCGCTGTTTCCTTCGAGGTCGCATTATGGAAGGCTGGGCTTCCCATGCGAATCTTTTCCTCCCTCCACCTCGAAACCTTCGAAAGTAGAAGTCCCTCCTTTGGAGGATCCACAGTCTCCGAGCCACCCAGTCGAGGTTTACCCCTACCTCAACTTCCATCTGATTTCGGAGTGTCTTAATTGGAGCACAACTTAAGTCAAACTTGAACTGTGTGGCTGTTTGAAAGGAATGTGATTCTTCCAGAAATTTCACCCTTCACACTGCATCTTGTTGCAATATAGCTTTGTTAAATAAAGGGACACCTCTTTTTGCTCTGTAAAACACCAAGTTCATTGAGAAAAATAGAATATCCTAAAACCGTTGTACCTAATATTGCCAATGTCATGTACACATAATTTTTAGACGCGTACAAGTCTAGTCACGGTCGATTCTACATCTTATTATGTCAGTCTCTTGGTATTGGTTTTGCTTTTTTTGTTTTTGTAATAACATCATAACTATTCGGGCGATTAAAACGAAATTTGAAATCCTTATATGGTTTTACATTCTCCTTCGAATGATTTAATTGCCAAAGTCATCCCAAGTTAAAGACGGGAATTATTTTGTTTTGCAAATAACATCGAAACTATTCGCCCGATTCTAACAAAATTTGAAACCCCTATATTGTTTAGATTCTCTATAGGATGATTTAATTACCAAAGTTCTCCAAAGGTTAGCACAGAAATTTATTTTTTTTGTCAATAACATAATAAATATACGGCCGATTCTAACAAAATTTTAAACAATTATGTTGTTTTACATTCTTTTTCAAATGATAGAATTATCAAAGTTCTCCCAAGGTTAGTCCGGAAATTATTTAAAGTTTTGAAGGTTGTAAGGTTATAAATTAGAATAAGTGAATGTACGTGACTTTTTGGTCAGCAGACCCTGTTTTAAAATTTTCTACTCTTCAGACATTAATGAGTGATGGGAAATAAATATACTAATGACATAGCAAGGTAAATTTACTGAATGTGACACCGGAACGTCATTTACTTCTTTTTTATAATGTCTATAATGTATGTCTAAAGATAATATGCAATACTTATTTAGCTTCTAATAATTCATTATAAAATGTTAATATTTTTTTCATATACGTTTATAAATGTACTACGCACACTGTAATATCTCAGCTAATACATACTGTAATTTATACTCGATTTTCTAAATTTCGTTAACAACGACTCTCCAGACTCCCTTGGCAAGAAACTTTTTGCGGATATAATAGCCAGAAAAAGGAAATTTTCCCAGGGAGAAAAAAATTTTCCGTGTAACATTCAATATATTTGAACAAAGAATTATTGCTCTGTGAATAAACCTATAGAGAATGACATTCATCCTTGAAAGCATAAGTTTCAAACAGATCTTTCTTAAATCAAAAGAGAAGTGGCTAAAACCCCTTATTTTAGTAGCAATGCAACATCTCAAGTTGCTGGGACACTTTTCGTCTCAGGAGAAACCATTTATTTACATAAATACTGAATTTAAAAAATGTTTTGGTAAGAGGATGGGTTGTCATTTTATGATCGGCAAAGCAGTTCGCTAAGCAAAATAGGGAGGAGGAAGATTGTTGGTTTGCGTTGCACTTCTTGGATTAATGCTAGATAGGGTTAAGTTGTTTCAAGAGACATTCAGTGAGGATGAGGTAGTCAATTTTATCTAGATAGGATAGTGTTCCTATTCATGCACTAAAATTCCTAAGAGTTTGTTAGAATCGCAAGAATTTGTACGAGATTCTATCGTGAGTTTACCTGCCAAGAGTTGCGACCTTTATCCAATTAAATTGGTCACGTAGATGAAAGGAATTTAGCATCTGAAATGACCTCTGGGAAGCCACCCAAGAGGCAGCAAAGAATGTTTCTATTAAATGCATAAAAACTTTAATTTCATTAGTAGACAAGAGAGCACCCCTGGATTTAAGCGTCGCCCTGTCCCCAAATGCGATAAAAATTCTTGAAGGGCGAAAGAATTTTTTTCATCTATCACTCGAGTGGCGAAAATTCCTTTATACCTTTTTTTCTAGAATATTAAATACGGTTTTTGGTATTAAAATCAATTGATTGGCTGTTAGCCAGTGCCAGACGTACAATTTACCAATACCCGGTTTGGCAGCAACTTGTTTGTAAACATTGCTATTTTGAAAGCAGCATATTGAGTCATTCACTCATTTCTCTTCATTGGTTCAATTATAGGTAAGTTTACATAATGCCTACAATTGTTCTTTATCAATTTTACACATTAGTAAATAGTAATTATTATAGATGGCTTTGAATATTATTTTTTGTCAAAACTTAACTTAGCTGCACAAAGCTCCCAGGATAGCTATATCGAGTGGCCCCCCAAAATGACGCATTTAAAAAAAAAATCTTAGTAACCTCCTTCCTATTCAGGACAATTTCCATATGCAAAATACTTTCAATCTTCCTTTTTGAATGCAAAAATTAAATTTAGATACCTTCTATAGTTTTCTTGCACTTCTCAAAAATATCAACATAGGTTGAAAAAAACGAATAAAATATCGAGTGTAAAGAAATAAATAATTAGAAATTTAACTTACCTACAGTAAATGATCGATTGGACTACCACTTCGATGAATCATTAATTTGACTTTGTTTCCACACACACATACACTAACTTTTCCTTAATTCAGTAATGTAATTTTCTTGCCAAGATTCATGTATTTCGCTTTTCAATTCTGGTTCAGTGAATTTCTCTCTCCGACCTTGGTAAACTTTTTCCTTATTTACTCATAAATTGAGCAATCCATGGGGTTACAATCTGTATTTTTCGGTGGCCACTCATTTTTCGTTATTAGTCGTGGCGTATTGGTAATTATAAACGACTGTGTGACGTGGTTTGTATGTGAAGGTGCTCCTCCACCCTGTTGTAAAATAAAGTCATTTTTTTATTGAGACGACGACAATCGGGCAACGACTTTGTTTTCAGGAGTTGAATGAAATTCGCAGAATTCTCCTTTGTCTTTTCAGTATCAATAAAATGAACATCTGTTTTGCCATTCCAAGAGACCCTTGCATATATCATAACTTTTGGGGATAATCTTTAAATTTCATGATACAATCTGTTTATCGGAATGTCACACGTTTTACCACGCCCGTAGACATCATTTTGGCAGTTTCGGGGAATTTCTAAAGTGAAATCTTTTTCATTCGTGAAGACAATATTTGTAACATCAGCGACAGAGAAGTTATCAAGTAGCTGGCTGCATCTTATTTTTCTTTTATCCTTAACAGTACTACTTTTTCTTAATTATTCGTTGTACAGAACTTCTTCCAATATTCAAGTTTTTAGCAATTGTTCTTTGCGATAAATGACTTCCTGGTTTATCTTCTTGAGAGCAGATGTTATCGTTAATTTAATTCACATTTCCCAGTTCTAAAACTGTTTTAGGTCTACCGCTTCATGATTTTATGTTAGTGCTTTCCGTTTCGTGAATCTTTTTTAACCCTTTTGCTGCGTCACAGTCTGGAAATAACTTACTCCTAAGAGTACAGTTTTGACGGTAAAAAATAAAATATGATATTCAAACATTTTATTACATTTTGTTAATTATAACCTTACATAACATTTGAAAAGTAAATAAAAATTTTAAAAAAATAAAAATAATGAATTACTTTATTAATTATTAAATGCGAGAGTCGACTATTGCCGAATGTACTCATACTTGAATAGCATCTCTGCGGCGATCGACCTTAGTCAGACCATTTTCTGATCTAGTCATTTGTTACAGAACAGCTGCATACATTTTTGTATACTTTCTGTGTGTAAACAATTTTAGAACAAGGGGCAATCCATAATGCTGGTGTTTGTGGGCATTTTTTGTAAACTTATGAAGTGTGTTTTCTTTTACACTTTCCCTTTCCTTTTTTGCTGCATTTATATGGGACTATACTGCAAACAGTACAGTTCGGCTTAATTTTTTTGTCTTCATGGCATGATAGAAAATGCCTCTTAACTAACTGATTTGCCAACGGTGTGTTGCCAGTCCTCTTTTCCGTTCATTTGAATTACCACAAGTGGCATAACCTTCTACCATACCGGTTACTACTAATTCTCTGAATTTTCGAGACAACATTTTGTCATTGGGATTTTGAATATTATATCAGATATTGCTGTTTACCAAAGCTACTCCGACTATAAAATGTCATATAGTTTGGTAGCATTGTTTTTTTTTAGTTTTGGTTGAAAGGATACGTAGAACACATTTGGTTGAATTTAACTACCTCCCTCCCCATGAATTGATTATAATTTTGTTGGATCTATCTATTTTTGTATAGGCTATTTCTGATTGTATTCTCGTACTGAAAGGCAATATTGTGGCACGATGTATCCGTCAAAATTTCTGTAGTTTCTCCTATGTTCCTTGTTTCTTACAAGGATCAATTCAATACTAATACCCTAATAAGTAAGAAATTCATACTTCCGTTTTTCAAAAAAGCCGCAATGTTCTCGCATCTTCCACCTTAGCGCCACTGATTTGTGTGTTTGTACGTTAAGCAACTTCTGTATCTCACTTGTTCACCAACGACTGACGATGACGGAAGTTTCCGCCGAAACCTGGTTTCGCATACAAAATTCGTCCTATTACTGTGGTTTTATCCATATATATATATATATATATATATATATATATATATATATATATATATATATATATATATATATATATATGGTTACGGTAATGGCATAATTAGACAACTGCTCTGCTTCAGGTCCAGAAGGTGATCCTATCCTCCTTGAACTGGAAGACAACACTTAGGGATGACCCATCCATGGATGGGTCATCCCTAAGTGTTGTCTTCCAGTTCAAGGAGGATAGGATCACCTGCTGGACCTGAAGCAGAGCAGTTGTCTAATTATGCCATTACCTTAACCGCACCAATTTGTCTTGGATATTTTTCCATATATATATATATATATATATATATATATATATGCTTTTACCGTACGTTGGGCGAGGGTAAGGAATGAAATCTCAAGGCAAGGAAAATTGCTGCTGACATTTTTTTATTTGTTTAGTGGCGACGTTTCGACCATAATACGGTCATATTCTTAGGCCTATAAAATAGATACTAAAGCACCATTCTAAAGGTACAAATATAATATTGATATTTTTAGTTTTGAATAGGAAAAATTAGAGTTTAAACAATTTCTAAAATTAGAGTTTCGATTTATAGTAAAACCAGGCAATGGCTTGGCTACTAAGATTAAAATTTAAAATCTAAAAAAAGTAGCAATGGTTAAATTTTTAGAAATTTTCTAAACTTCGCCAATTATAATATTTTAAAGAGGAACTCTAAACTAAATTTCGCCCTTTCAAAATATCACGTTGCTAAAATATAGTTATTGAAGAAGATATATAAAAATAAATTTTCCGAAATTCATCATTTGTATTTCTTTGGGTTTAAAATAATTCACAAAATTTCGATACTTATATTTATTTCTGAACTTCACCATTTTGTTTTTTGATATTATAAAATAATTATTAGAAATAACTTTGATAACCAAACCAAGATGAAATTATTATTCAAATACTCAAAAAAATCCCCTTCTTAAATTGTAGAGTTAGTGAAGACAAGTTTTTTTTTATTTAAATTAGTTAGTAACTGCAAAAATTACTTAAATTTCATAAGTTCTTATTTAAAATTATGTTTCCTCTAATTTTCCTTCATTGTATTTGCTACAATTACGTCAAATAATTCTAAACGTGTTAAACTTTGTTATTTTATGATTTGCTTATATATATTATCTATAACTCTATAATTTGAGATGGGGATTTTTTGAAAATTTATGTATGTTTTTTTTCGCTTAGTTGACAAATGACTTCGGGTGTTTTGGAAGTTCAAAGGATTCAAATAGTCAAAAATATGAAGAAGAATAAGAAGAAGATATAGATGAAGAAGAAGAAGATGAAGATGAAGATGGAGATGAAGACGAAGATGAAAATGAAAATGAAGATGAAGATGAAGATGAAGATGAAGATGAAGATGAAGAATAAAAAGAAGAAAAGGGTGTTCAGGTTGTTCAAATAAAGAGTCTATAAAGGGGATTAACAAAAGTGGTTAAAATTAGCAAATAAGGCCGTAGGCCAACCTCCCGCAGGGGTGCCTGTGTAACCAAGCTCTTCCTGTTAAGGAAGAGAACAGCGGCTTGTATTCTTATTAATTAAAAAACTGCAAATACATATCTTTTGGGAGTAAAATAGTTATTCCAACAATAATTAGACTTATATGAAGTGTACCATAACAAGTCTGTTTTTCCTATGATTTTGCAACTAAGGTTTCAAGTCGTGTTTATCAACTGTGTGGTAGGTTAGGTTTGGTTGTGTTTTATGTAGTTGTGAAAGCTGCTCTTCGTTGAGTGTAAAAAATGCTAAGACCCTTAGGGGCCAGTATCATCTGTTCCTTGTGCTTGGGGTGGTTTCTTGCCTGTTGTGTTTTGGAGTACTAGATTCTTGTCGGAGGTGGGCTTGTGTAAGCTATATGTGATAGAACGGTCTGAGGCCGCTTAATTTCAACCGCTATCACATGTTGTTTAGAAACACCTTGCTACCCACGTGCATCTTCGCGTCGAAGCAGGGTGCCTTATCGCCACCTGAGTCAATATTTAACCATGGAGGTTCATCCCCCACCCCCTGTTTCGCCCCATGCGGCAATCTCGCAAGATTGAGTTAAACTTATGGGCAGATAAGGTATGTTCTCAGGCGTAGCTGGGCATTCCCTCGAAGCCTCCACTCCATTGTCCCCTACGCCAAGGGGATGGCTTCGACTACTTATACATTATAATTTTCAAATAAGAGCAGATCAGATCCAGATTATCTTCGCGAGACATCACGCCAATCCGGTCTCACCTTGTGCACCAGGGGCCCTCTACCTCGAGATTCACCATTATTGTCCAGAAGAGGACAATATCCCTTAAGTGCCAAGGTTCGAGCCTTCAAGACGCCAAGTCCACAAGCCCCCCCTGTTGTTCAGAAAAAGAACAATGTTAGAACAGCCATTGTTCTTTGAACCAGTTGACAAGAGACGGTTCTCACCCTACCCCCTGTTGTTCAGAAGGAGAACAATGTTAGAACAGCCATTGTTCTTCAAACCCGTTCGTCAAGAAACGGTTTTCATTCCGAAGACGTCACGTCAGGATAATTTAATCCCCCCCTTCGGCTGGAACTCGCCAGCGGACCAAAGATTCCTTCACGTCACCTTCCTCTGCACAACAACTTGTAATTACGTAAGCTGAGCATTACCTTTAAGTATTTAACCTTTCGTCAACCATACCCTGTGCTTTAAATCGTTTAGCGATCCATCCCATCCCTTCAATTTTTATTTGTTTTACCTTTTTAAATCTCTCCCAAATCTTAATCCTCGGATTGGCCAGATATTCTCACGACCCTTTCCATTCTCTGTTTATATAAACATTTTCTGTTTTGTGTGTTGTGGATAGTTTATTTAATAAAACTCTATTTTATTAATGATCGCCATATTATTATTCTTGAGCTCAGTTCCACTTCTTAAGCAGATAACCATGCATTCGAAATATAATTGAATCATTCCCACAACGAATAGATATATATATGGTATATCGTCGAGAGTCCATTCTACCACATATATATATATATATATATATATATACTATTTAAATTTGGTATCAAGTGTGTAAGGTTTAACGCTATATCTTTGTAAACACTGGTCTCATTCGAGTAAAGCATAGTGTTATTCGTTATAAGAATAGAGTATAGTAGTTCCCTTTTGTTTTAACGATTTCTACCTCTTTGTTTTGAAACTTAAGAAGCTGGAGGAGCTCAAGGAACTGTTATAATAATTTGTTTGTGTTTTTTTTGTGTGATTTTAGTCATTGGTTATCTAGGTCGAGAAACCAATTACGAATAGGTCAGTGCCCATATTTAGGTAGGCTAATTCTCTAAAAGGCATAATTCTTATTCCAAGGAATTTTAGTTGGTTGACTATTGCGCCCCCGAGTGCAAATATGACTCAGTTTGAAATCTTCAAAGCGCAAGTAGAATCCTTGTGACTTTCCGGAAGAGAATTGATTGAGTACGTTTAAGAGGAGCAACGAACGGAAAGAGAAAGAGAAATACAACGAAAAGAAGAAAAAGAGAAATCCAACGAGAAGAAAGAGAAATCCAACGAGAAGAAAGAGAAATAGAGGAACGGAAAAGACAAGCTGAGCTTCACCATAAGATTGAAATGGCTCGTGTAGAAGCCGAAATACAATCAGCCAGTTCACGTTCAGAAGCCATGCCCAATCTCCCACTTGAGGCTCCCCAATTTCATTGATGGAGAGGATTTCGGAGCATTTTTTGCCTACTTCGAAAAGATCCTCAAGATCAATAACATGGATTTGGAGGCTGAAGGTGTAGCAAGATTACTTCCCTTGTTAAATTGTAAATTGCACGAGATTTTCATATCTTTACCATCTGAATGTACAATTAACTACAGCACCTTAAAAGCTGAGTTATTGTCTGCTCATAATATGACTCCCGATTTCTACCGCCAAGAATTTCGAGGAGGTTGTATTAAACCCGGACAGACGTTCCGTCAATTTGGATACATTCTTCAGAGGAATTTTAAATTCTGGTTAGAATCCCCAAAGGTTGATCCTAACTACGAGTCCTTAACAGACTTCGTTTTGCAGGATCAAATTTGGGGGCCCCGCCGACGGAGATCCGTGCGTTCGTGAAGGATGGTCGGTGCCAGACCTTTAAAGAGTGTACCGAAGAAGCGGATGTCTATGCCGCAAGCCATAGTTTATACCTCAAGGAGAATTGAACTTCTCACCAACCTCCCATCCAGGAAAGAAGGAAGGATTCGCGCCCCTTCCCAGGAAAGCTGACAAAGTTTCCGGGCCCCGTAAAACCCCAAAACTTCTTTCCCCAAAACCAACAACGGGACATTAAACCTCCCGTTAAGATTTCTCCTCCATCACTCTTCTCGAAGCGACCAATCATATGCTTCACATGCGGTGTAGAAAACCACATGAGATGAAATTGCCCCCAAAATTCTAGGCTTAAAAGCGGACCAGCCCACCAAGTTTACCAGATTAATGCCACCACGGCTTCCCCGGTGGTGCAGACCCAAGCAGCAACTTCTCCCCCTCCGTCAGGCTACCAGGAAAATTTTATTTTTGACAAAAGTTCACCGGTAACTTTAAAATTTGAGGAGGGCAGCGTGAACGGCTGCCGTGTATCGACTCTCATCAGAGACACAGGGTGCACGTGTTTCATCGTGTCCGACGAGCTCCTCCCACCAGTGGACCCTAACCACAAAAAATTTGCGGTGGTACATGACTACCTTGGGCGGGCGAACCAATTCCCCGTCGTTAGATGTTACCTGCAGTGTCAGTATTATGATGGCTGGGCTGAAGTCATTTCAGCACCCATACAATTCTGTTCCGTACTTATAGGACAGAGCCCTCAAGTAAGTTCCGATCCTGAGTCCAAGGCCGCCCTTCCTCGAGGCCGAGCTAAGAAAAAAGCCCAGGAGCCCGTCCCCTTCAGAACCCCGATACCGTCCGAATTCTCGGAGACCCTTAACCAGGACTTTAGGACGGCACAAAAGGAGTGTGAAGTACGAACACATTTATGGGATAAGGCCCAAAACAAGGACACGGAGACTTTCCGTGGACGTAAAGAAAAAAAGTACCCCCAACGCGCCCATGGAGATACGTTCGTGGCACTGGACGAAACATCGGCGCTTGAAGAGGATTACCCCGCGGAGTCCCTTAATGTAATACAGACAGTGTTCATCCAACCTGATGCCAATTACCCTCTTCCTTCCATACCAGGCGAGTCTTTTGAACCCTCTGACCTGGATATCGACGCGCAGCTGACACCAGATCGAAAGAGTCAGCTACAAGAATTATTATGTGAGTTCGACGACGTTATTTCAGAGAAGCCTGGATGCGCTACTAGTTTCGAGCATGATATTAAATTAACAACCTTAGAACCTGTCCGTTCGAAACCCTATCCCATGCCGATTCATTTACGCCAAGCTTTTAACGCCGAAGTTGATAATTTAATTAGTTCAGACATAATAGAACCGTCCACCTCTAGTTATTGTTCCGTAATCGTCATGGTCAAGAAATCTGATGGCTCTTATCGGATGTGCATCGACTTCCTGAAGTTAAATTCGGTAACTGTGTTCGACGCCGAACCCATCCCGTTGTTAGACCAAAACCTCCACCTTTTTGAAAACGCCAAGTTCATCTTAGAACTCGATTCGTGCAAGGCGTATTATCAAATTCCCCTCCGGCCCGATGTGAAAGCATATACCGCCTTTGCAACGGAGAAAGGCTTAATGCAATTTAAGCGCCTTCCCTTTGGCCTAGTGACCGCTTGTAGCAACTATAACCGTCTCATGAGAAGGTTGTTAGATGGACTTCCGAATGTATCCTTTTACTTCGATAACGTCTACGTTGCTACTCGTGAATGGAGTCACCATTCAACCACCCTATTAGCTCTCTTCGAGCGACTGCGCGAAAATGGCCTCACCATTGGCCCCAGCAAATGCCATTTTGCCCACGAAACCATAAAATACTTGGGTTTCAAAATAGGACAAAGCCAGTTAGGTTCCCAAGAGGACAAGATTAAGGCAATTGCTTACATTTCCCTCCCGAATACTAAGAAGCAATTAAGATCATTCCTAGGATCAGCTTCTTACTATCGGCGATTTCCCCAAATTTCGCTGCAATTTCGGCGCCCCTCAGCTCCCTTTTAAAAAAGAATTCACCCGATCGTCTACGTTGGAATGATGTCGCTGTTTCCCATTTTAGTCAGCTCAAGAGTAAGCTCATTTCCGCCCCCATTTTAAAGTTGCCCAACCCGGAAAAATCCTTTGGGATTAAGACCGACGCAAGCAACGAGGGCATTGGTAGGTGTACTCCTTCAATATGAGGATGACGGAACGAGTCATCCAGTTGCATATGCTAGTCGCCAATTATTACCACGCGAAAAGAGATATGCCACTATAGAGAAGGAAGCTCTAGCAATTATCTGGGTTATTGACAGATTTAAAATGTACTTGATAGGAAAAGAATTTCAGATAGGAACTGACCACCGCCCGTTGGCCTATATTCGGAATGTACGACACTCCAACGGCCAAATTATACGCTGGAGGTTACTCTTGCAAGAGTACCAATTTAAGATAAATTATATAAAAGGTTCCGATAACCAGGTCGCTGACGCACTCAGTAGGAATGCGTTACCAAATAGTGAAGATTAATTGTAATTCGTAGGATTAGGATCGCCATGTATGTATATACCGTCTTGTACGACTTAAATTAGATTCTCTTGTAATATAATTATTTAATGTATATGTCTGAATTTTGTGGCTCAATGTCTATTTTTTCGTATGTATATATATTTGTACCCATTAAATTACGTATAAAGTATTTTGTCACGTATGTACTAATTTTATAGCATTTTATTGCTCCATGTCCCTTTTATGATTAAGTTTGTATTAAAGGTTAGTTTCCCATAAAATAAAAAGATCAAAATAATCATATGTATTGAGGTAATACTAGTTAGGTGCATGAAGGTAGGGTCGGTACAAGAAAATGAGTTCCCCACAACGGAGCTCTATCGTTGTCCCTTCTCTCTATTTTTTCGAAGTGACAACTTCCCCCGGAATGGAGGAGGGGGATAGAACGGTCTGAGGCCGCTTAATTTCACCTGCGATCACATGTTGTTTAGAAACACGTTGCTACGCATGTGCATCTTTGCGTCGAAGCAGGGCGCCTTATCGCCACCTGAGTCAATATTTAACCAAGGAGGTTCATCTCCCCCCCCCCGTTTCGCCCCATGCACCGATCTCGCAAGATTGAGTTAGGCTTATGGGCAGATAAGGTATTTTCTCAGGCACCCGTTGGGCATTCCCTCGAAGCCCCCACTCTATTGTCCCCTGCGCCAAGGGGATGGCTTCGACTACTTATACATTATAATTTTACAATAAGAGCAGATCAGATCCAGATTATCTTCGCGAGACATCACGCCGATCCGGTCTCACCTTGTGCACCAGGGGCCCTCTACCTCGAGATCCACCATTATTGTCCAGAAGAGGACAATATTCCTTAAGTGCCAAGGTCCGAGCCTTTAAGACGCCAAGTCCACAAGGCTCCCCTGTTGTTCAGAAAGAGAACAACGTTAGAACAGCCATTGTTCTTTGAGCCCATTGACAAGAGACGGTTCTCCCCCTCCCTCCTGTTGTTCAAAAAGAGAACAACGTTAGAACAGCCATTGTTCTTTGAGCCCGTTAAGAAGAGATGGTTCTCACCCTCCCCCTAATATTTTTCAGAAGGAGAACAACGTTATAACAGCCATTGTTCTTTGAGCCCGTAGACAAGAGACGGTTTTCATCCCCGTTATTCTTCAGAAAGAGACACCGTTAGAACAGCCTTGTTCTTTGAGCCTGTAAGCAAGAGACGGTTCTCACCCCCCCTGTTGTTCCGAAGAGAACAACGTTAGAACAGCCATTGTTTTTCGCGCCCGTTCGTCAAGAAACGGTTCTCATTCCGAAGACGTCACGTCAGGATAATTTAATCCCCCCCCATCCTCGGCTGGAACTCGCCAGCGGACCGAAGATTCCTTCGCGTCGCCTTCCTCTGCACAACAACTTGTAATTACGTAAGCAGAGCATTACCTTTGAGGATTTAACCTTTCGTCAACCCTACGCTGTGCTTTAAATCGTTTAGCAATCCATCCCACCCCTTTAATTTTTATTCGTTTTACCTTTTTAAATCTTTTGCAAATCTTAATCCTTGGATTAGCCAGATATTCCTATGACCCTTTCCATTCTCTGTTTATGTAGACATTTTCCGCTTTGTGTGTTGTTGATAGTTTATTTAATAAAACCCTATTTTATTAATGATAACAATATTATTATCCTTGAGCTCAGTTCCACTCTTTAAGCATATTGAAGATAAATAATATCGGTCAACCAGATAACCAAGCACTCGAAATATAATTTAATCATTCCGTAACGAATAATTATATATGGTATATCGTCGAGAGTCCATTCTACGACACTATATAAGTAAAATTTATGTTTCATGGACTAACTTGTATACGCGATTCTACGGGAGACGAGCTTGGTAATATGGTCTTTGTCAAATATATCTTCATTTTTTCATCAGTTATTGACACAGTTTTTTTAGTTAGCCAAAAGATTGTTTGCCCACGCTACTCTGATGCTCACCTATCAGATTAGATTTTGGCATCATCTCTTAAATGTATTAAAATTAATGGAAATTGTGGCCTTCAAAGAGAATCTATCCGAAATATACGAAGCAACATAGTAAAAAATCCCATTAAAACGAACTCATAATATGAAAAATACTGTAAGATACTTTGAACAAAACAAGTAACCATCACTACGCCAAAGAGGTAGGAAATGAAATTGAGTCTAACACATTTACAATAGCTATAAATCTCTTAATTGCATAAAAAATGCTAAAACTATACCAATAATAAGGATAACACAAAGGATAACCAAAATTAGCTACGAATTTTATATCATCAAACAACCACTCTTCTTAAATGTGCTAATAATACATTAAAAACGGCAATCAGAAAAAAGCAAAAACAATGAGTAGAGACAAAATCCACTGTCTTGAAAACAGCTCTATATTGCTTAAAAGAGAGAAACAAAAAGGAGTTTAAGATGAAGTAGGCACTCACTTCCTAAAATAGTTATTCATACTTAATCAACATTTTTGCTAGGAAAACAGTTCAATTCACTCTCCAACCAATTGTATGCGTTTGGCAAAAATATTAAGAAACATTACATAAATGCAGTACATATGCATTACAATTTGGTTTAATAACACTGGCCTGTGTTTCAATAAAATATTTTGTTGTTTGTGGTGTTTCAACTGATTCTATATAGATTGACCGCCCTAAACTGGAGAATAATAATAGTTTTCATCTATAATGTCAATTTTTCCTTCTATAGAAGATATAGTTAATAGCAATTATTAAGTTCTTTTCCTTGTTCCATTTTTGAGTACATCGTGTGTTGAGAGCCAGATACTATCAGTTAAAACTGGAACAGAAACAACTCAACTAAACTGAAAATGACTAATTCTGAAGAATATTTCCGTAGAACAATATAAAAGATAAAAAATTGAAATATAATCCGAAATACAAAAAAAGCTTAAGGTTTTTTCTCTTATGTGTGGCGCCAGGTTCATCTATCAGCTATCATGATGTAATCGGCTATCATGTTAATGTCCCATCGATCTTGATATCTTTCTTCCATTATAAATTTATCCTACTCGAACCTTTTTCCTTGTCACTCACTGTTATCCCAACAATTTTACGGAAAACAATACAAGCGAGAGATAAATATTACAATTTTATGGACACACTAGCTCCCATTTTATCGAAGCTTTCCAAGATACAATTAACAATGGCTTCATACTCGGCAGTTCGTTGCTTTTCGAGAAAGTTAATAACAATTATTTTGAAATCAATCCAAGCTTTCTTTTCTATTTTGTCCATAGTCTTCTCAAACTATGGATCTTTCATTAAGCTTAAATTTGAGGACCATCAAAAATACCTGCATTCAATTTTGCATTAATTATCTGTGGAGACTTCCTTCGGAAGTCAGGAAAAGATGATTTATCTTTATTCATTCCTTTCACAAGATTTATTATCAAACCTATCTCATTGCAGCGATGGGAGAGGAATTTTCTTAGGATCAATCAATGGGTGGTTGGCACCAATATTTTGGAATTCAGGTGTAAAAGATTTTCGAGCTACTCAACATATTTGACGTCTGCCCAGCAATTCCACCAGCAAAGAAAGCAGGGATGCTTGTTGTAAGTTCCTTGCCTCCCTTATTTTATGGAGATAACCTTGAGCTCACAAAAGATTTCCACTCATGAACGTTGTATTTGATCGTATAAATTATAAAGCTGACCAAAGATATTTAGATATTTACATAATTGTAATACCGTTATTGGAATAAAAAGAGTTTTTGATAGAGTTACAGGAGTATGATGAATAAAATAAAAGCATTTAAAAGACTAATTGCCGGTAATGTATGTATAGATGCAAAGGAAGGTGGAAGAACCAAGTTTTAATATTCGTTTCTAATTACATGAGAAGGAAGAGTCCCCTAGAAGGAAAGCCAAAATTATTGGTTATGGTTAGAAAGAAAGTCAGATTTTTTAGAATAAAGTTTTAGATAGTGATTATTTAATTAATGCCCCTTTTTATCTTTTATGAAGGCTACAATGAATAATTTATTCAATGTTTTTTAGATTATAAACATATTGTTCATAATCTTCTTAGGTATTCACTCCTATGTCATCACATGTAAAGATCACATAGGACATGTTTTTTTTAAAGATGTTAATGCAAGTGCAGCAGCACAATCCATTCAGATGAGGTAAATGGGGTAAATATTATTTGTTATTACCACGCTAGTGTAATTTTCCATTTACGCCCATCAAAATAATCAAAAGTGCGGAAATTTAACTTTAGTAGATGAGTGAATAGATAAGCAGATGCCAGCATAAGCCAATGAGCTGATATTCTCATATGGTATATGTATTAGTGAGTAAAAAGGTGTAGGAGTAGATGGGAAATGATACGAATGGACAAAAAAATATACGAATATATATTGCATTTTAGAGGGTGATATACATACATATCAAACAAACAAACAATGCCTTTATTTTCGAACTATTAAAAAAACTGTTAAATCTGAATAAAGTGAACAAAAACTTCAAGTCTGCGGGGAAAATGTATTTAGTTTCATTGTGTCCAAAATTAAGGGGCTTTTAGGAAAACTTTGATGGTGGAGGAAGAGGTAAAGGGCTTTATGGTGGAGACTATTATGCTTTAATCCAGAGTGACACTCGCTCTAGATGAAACGCCTTGGGGCGAATAGATTGGGCGGCGTGATTTTTTAGAGCGGACAATTTGGCTAGAATAAATTGGGCAACTACTTTTGCTTTTATAAATTGTATGAAAGAGAATTAGATGCCACTGACAGGCCATAGTTATAAAACTACATGACAATTAGTCTCGTGTAAGTGGTACACGAAATAATAATACAAATTAAAAATTAAAGAAAACCTAAGATGAATTTGGATATCAGTACTTTAAGCGTTTAGATGCATCTTTTTAATGGATGACTATGTCCAATATGTCAGAAAAATAAGAAAAAAATAAACATTACTCCTTTTCTATAGATTCAGTCTTTGATTATCGTCTTTTAGGCTTTCCCAGGTAAAAAATTCGGAAAGGAATAAAAGAGACCCAATGTCCATCAACCTCTCTGGAACGCTACACTAGGCAGATTTCCGGGCCTAAAAAAAGGTCAGAAATAAGGAAGAAATTTATACCAACTTCCCTTTTGTACACGATTCATATTATTTTCTATGCCATTTTATTTATGAACGAGGATAATTTTTATTATGAAAAAATGATTATATGTGGTAATTAATTTATTTATGTATTAACCTTCCTGTAACAATTTTTACCAAAAATATACCATAATGAATCTACTAATTTAATATACAGCTAAAAATAGCTGTCCATTTATTAGTAACAAAACCGAGTCATTTTCTATCTGGGCGAAGAAGCCGAGAAATCTAACTTGACGATGAATGCAAAGTCTGAAACAAATAAATGCCCATTAAGTTCCACGAAATTCCCATTAATTTCTAAAGAACTTTTAAATCGAAAAAATTAGTTATCCGCATAATCCCGGAAGCGTAAAAAATGTATCAAATTTTATATATTTTTTAATAATGTACGGTAAAAAGAAAGGATTATTTTAAAAGGTTGTTGAGAACTATAATGTAAAACTATGCTGTATATACAGATTATCACACAGTAATATATAGGCAATAATAATGCAACATAAAGAGAGTTGAAGGAATGAAATATTTTTGGCGGCTGCAGCTTACGTTTGACCAGTCGATCAAACGTCGATTGCTCATGCGACTTTAAGCAGTTAATGCCCAATATATTTGCTTCGTGAAACGCAAAATAAAATGACGTTATATCGGCTCAGTTTGTTTTTAATATCCTCTCTTTACGACCTTAGGTATGTAATGCGCTAATAAAATCGATATCACAATTCATTTATTGCTAGTGTTGCTCGTATATTGAGGAAACATCTGGCGATTGTATGAGAGTATGTTCTTTCGCTATGCCCCTCTACTTCAAGATCACTACTCCTCCGTGGGAAGTTTCTCAGTAGAGGTCACGTTGATCACGATTTATAGAATAGATAACCTTCTGTGAGGAGTCAAAGATTTAAAAGCAAAACTGATTCAGAATATATTGGGGCAAAATGAGGAGCTTTATATCCGTTAATATTTAAAATCTAATCCAATCTTAGCAAAAATGTTCACTCTATTTGTAGCCATACTATTTACTATATGCATAAGGATATAATGAACGCATGCAGTAAATTGATAAGCCTAAACTATGCACTTATGCTTTTATTAAACCATGCACTTATGCCTCTATGGATTGCACAAATGAAGCCATTCATGTTTGCAAACCTTAGATATTAATACTTATAATAATACATATATACATACATATATAATCACGTTTTTATGGTCTTCTTTAAGGTCAGGTCTTGCATATTCAAAAGGCTTGCGAGAAGTGCTAGGTCTTCAACACACGCTTGAAGGCACCAATCGAGGGCGATAAGCGGATAGCATCAGACAGATCATTCGTCACCATCGAAGTGAAAATTAAGAAGGAAAGGTCACATCTACAGCACAGTTGACTACAAGGAGCAAACAACAGGAGGAAAAAGCCTCAACATATGGTTCTCATGGAGCGGAATAGTTTCTAGGAAGAAACAAGGGGATGGTGCCGCTCCATTTAAGATCCTGTGGTAAAAAAGAGGCCATTGATGGGCTCCAAGATCGGAGAGTTAGCTAGAGCAGTTCACAGAGCAGGATGGGTGCATGAGAGAAATATTCTAGACGGTAAGCACACAAGGTGCGATCTACAATAATAGAAGTTACAGTAGACAATGCAGGATGTAAGGAAAGCGTAGAGGACGGTCTCCAACTTACTGCACTTGAGGTAGGAGCGTATACGGCTGAAAATTCGAAAGAAACAAACAGGAGATTATCAGACTTTCCTGATATGAGTTTTGAGAGATATTTGGCTATCAAAATGCAGCCACTATTTTTAGTATTATTGTAAAATGTTGGTGGAGAGCTACCAACTTTAATAAATTTATGAATGGTTATACAGTGAGACACATTTGAAGTAGTAGCCACAAAACAGCTTCAGTTTATCATATCGTACGTGGATTTTTAAAAGTCTCAGCAAATGAGGCGTTGAAAAAAAGAGATTTGTTTGAGATCAGATTAGAAATGAAGATATAGAATAAAGCAACGCATAAGAATAGCAAGAGAAATAACTAGATACGAAAAGGAGGGGACACACACTCGATCCTTACCAAACTACCCAATTCACCTCCTGTAATAGATGGGTTTGGAATAAACAATGCACAACTACGCTACTTTAATATCAAGTGATAGAAGTATCTAGAAAAAGGAAAGTTTGGTTCATGATATTGGGTTGAGGAAAAAGTTATTGCGGTTTTATCAAATTTATTCATTACCATTAACAATTTAAAAAAAACTTCATTATTAATTGATAACCATATGCAATTTAATCAATAATGTATTCTACGTTGTTATTTACGACTTCTTCCTAACATTCAACTAGTTTTTCGATGCCTCTGCAATAGAAATCTCTGAATTTAGACTCGAAGAATTCGTCTAACCAGGTTCTTAATACCACGTCAATATTGAACAAAACGCCGCGCAATTCTTTGGATAGCGATCGGAACAGATGAAAATCCTATGGAACCAAGTCTGGCGAATATGGAGGATGCGGCAAGATTTCTCAATTAAGCGTTTGGATGGCGTCTTTTGTCATATTGCGGAAGTGGTTTTTTATTGGGGATAAGTCATTGTTTTCGATGGTTCATGCTGACATAAACACACCGCTTTTCGTCGCTAGTGATGATTCGGTGAAGAAATCTGTCCTTATATCCACGAGTAGCCTCGTGATGAGCAAGCAAACCTGCAGTAATCGTGGAGCGTTGAAGTTTGTTGGTTTCGCTGAAAGCATGCGGAACCCATGCACCGAGTTTTGGAACTTTCCCCATCGAATGAAGGTGATCTGTTCCGCAAATTGTACAGCCAAATCTCTAGTCGATTTACGAGGATTTTCATAAAGAAGGTCGTTCAATCGATCTTCATCCATCTTAAGATTGAAATGACCGTTTTTAAAACGTGAAAACCACCATTGAGCTCTCCTTTCTGATAAAGCATTTTCTCCGTACACAGCACAAATATCGCAACGAGCTTTGGCTGCGTTTGCATTGTTCCCGTCTCGATTAACCTTGACATTTCATTTGGAGGGTACAGAACAAAAACTAAATTCTACACAACTTTTACATAAACCACAATGACTTATTACTCAACTTCAAGACGTAGCCTAAGCAAAAGCCTAATAGTCTACGCTGTTAAGAGACGTAGCATAACCTTTGCAAATTTTGCTCTCATTATTTATTATTGTTTCTTAATGTGCACAAATCACGTCATCAAAACTTAAATCAACACAACATTAAAAAAAACGCAAGAACTTATTCCTGAACCTAATATATCGTTTGTTTTTATCCTCCTTAATGTTTACGCTGCCCTTCTTTAGTTAAGTGTTGTTGCGGATTTAAATGAAAAATGTGATCACTTGTAACCACTTCCCCAACACAAAAAGAAATAAATGATAAACTAAGAAAATAGTGGACTGTATAATATACAGGGTGTCCACAAAGTCTGGGTAGATAGGAATTTTAATATTTTATTTATTTATGTTATTTCTCCTCCTCAGATCGAATTATGGCTCTGTCTAAAGAAGAAAGAATCGAGTTGGTACTCTTAAGTGAACGAGAAGGATGGTCTTATCGCAAAATCGCCGATGAATTTAACCTTCGACCTTCTGATCGGCCACCTATTTATTTTACTGCCGTCACGAAATTGGTCACGAAGTTTAAAGAAACAGGCAGTGTCTTGGACAAACCCCGTTCCAGGCGACCAAAGACTTCAGACGAAATGAAAGAGGTTGTCATGGCCAAGATTGCTGCTAGCCCCAAAAAATCACTTCGTCGGACATCCATGGAGTTAGGTGTTCCAAGGTCAACTATCCACAAAATCTTGGTAGAGCAGAATTTCCATCCGTACAAATTACATATATTGCATCACTTAAATGAAGACGACCCCGATAGACGAATGCAGATGTGCGAATGGTTTTCAGATAAATTGTATAAAAATATCAATTTTACTAAAGACCTTTTGTTGTTCAATGATGAAGCTTTGTTTTATGTTAATGGTGAAGTCAACCGACGGAATCTTCGATACTGGTCTCAAGACAATCCACATTAGATGGATCCATCCAAACAGCAAGGCTGCCAAAAGGTGATGGTGTGGTGTCGTTTTTGGAAAGCTCATGTGCTAGGACCCTTCTTCTTTGATGAACATGTAACCGGTGAGACTTATCTGAACATGTTGAGAGACAAATTAATGCCTCAAATTGAGCGCCTAGGTGAGGGACTTCCGGACTGGTTTCAGCAGGATAAAACCCCTGCCCATTTTGCTACAAAGGTTAGAGATTGGCTGAATGGCACTTTTCCTCACTGGATTGGAAAAAGAGGTCATGTGGAGTGGTTCCCTCGTTCACCAGACATTTCTTCCCTTGATTTCTTTTTCTGGGGTATGTTAAAAGAGAAAGTTTACTCAATGAAGATTGCAAATCTAAACCACTTGAGAAAACGCATTATCAGTCAGTGTGCTGAAATCGACGGCAATGTACACCTATTCAATCAGGTTCACAAGAATTTAGCAAGGCGCATCGAATTATGCATTGCAAATAATGGAAATCATATTGAAAATATAATTTATTAACATTATAATTAAATAATATTGTTTTGTTCTAAAGGTATGTATTTATCCCCTATGTACCCAGACTTTGTGGACACCCTGTAAGTTACTCACTTGAGGTTTTTATAATGATGGAAATAATGGCATCCCTTAAAACTATATTGAAATCCTACCAAGTGCACTAGGGTTCAGCGAGAAGCGTATTAGCTATAACATAACGGAAATCAACATATAAAGAGAATACTTATGTGAATGATGGTGGCGGTTTCTTGATGTGTGGGCTAACTTCTGCTGGTCAGATTGAAGACAGGGTCATACGGAATCTTACCGCACGTAAATCAATATAAGTAGTTATGGCAAATACAGAAGATTCTGTGCTCTGTACAACTCTTTAGGTGTTGATTGATACGAAATAGAGCAAGTGTCATGCAACGGTCAGTATGGCTAACGGACAACGACTGCCTCACACAAAACTTTACCCGCACGATCCTAGTTCACAAAGTGGTTGTCTCGAGTAATGCACATATTAGCCAATATTTATAAACCGTAAATTCTGGGGGTATTTTAACCACCCAGAATAAAATAATAAATTTACTATTCTCCTTTCCGCAATTTCTGGAGTGAAATACACGAAATACTGTGGGCCGAGAGAAAAGGGCAAATATTATTATTTGTTCTGTTAATTAATTCAAAAATAAAATGGAGTGACACTGAATTAATATTAGTTCACATCCCAGTCTATTAAATTTTGAATATTTATTTAATGATTTAAATATTTAAATTTAAATGTTATGCAAATTTAATGTCAAAATTATTAAACTGCTTATATGTTTTGAAAATTTTTACCCCCTTCCCCTGGTCTTTAGTCGCCTCTTACAACACGCTGACCGGCGTTGGAGCTATTCGACTACCCGACTCCGCAGGGCAATACAAGAAATGTGAGGTCACCTTGGTCACGTAACTCTAACCAATGTTTTCGTGATTTTATTGCTGTGTCCCTTTGGGGTCTCTTTCCCACCCCCCGTTATATTTGGAGGGGCCGCGTTAGTCACCCCTTTCACGGCCCGACTTTGGAGAAGCATATTGGCCATCTCTTCGCTTTTACGCTCAGTAAGTTCAAGCGTTTCATTTATATCGATGGGTCCAGCATCATTATTCTTTGACTCCACCTCGTAATTAATCTATAATGGGTACAGATGATTCACAGTCCTTATTACGTTACCCAATCTCGTTTTTAGTTTAATGGTCTGAATGATATTATCCTAAGGGCCAATTTTTTTCTATGTTTATTAGAGTGAATAATTACCACCTGCCCTTTTTGACCACCCCTTCCTTTCCCATTTTTCTTTCTAACAATGAAGTTAGATAATTTCCACTCCACTGGTCCTGTCATTGCCTTAGTAGTTTGGACAATTTAAAATATCTTTGGCTCGAAGGAACCGTCTCCATATACTATGGGTCGTATACGTGGGGAGTCTTTACTATTGTGGGTAATGAATCTAATTGCACTCCATAAATTAGATGGGAAGGTGTAAGAGCTTCAGGTTCATTTAGATTTATGCGTGTGTACTAGAGGTCCAGTGCTATTGTTTTACCATACAGTGTTTTTCTGAGACTGCTTTTCACTATTCCTACTAGTCTTTCGTAGACCCCCCTGAACCACGGTGGCCTTGGAGGAATAAAACTCCATTTGCATTGCCGTTCGAAGGATTCATTCTGCACTGCATTTTCTTCCATAATCAGCCTTAGTAAGTTGGACCCCAGCCTGAAGTTAGTTGCATTATCACTCAAAATTAATTTTGGGTACGACCTTCTCACCACAAACCTGCAAAAGATATTTAAGAAGGTTTCGGCCGTCATATCGGTTTCCAAGTACAGATGAATATTTCTGGTGGCAGCGCACGTGAAAAAGGTAAAGTAGATATTTGTATCCTTACCCCACTCCCCCTAAAGGGTAATCGCTCCGGTATAGTCCACACCAACTATCTCGAAGGGTCTTGCGTCCTCCACCCTTTCCTTTGGTAGAGGAGAAGCTTGTGGATAATGATAAGGGGTTCCATCCAGTCTTTTACACACAACACTTGTTTATTATGGTTTTTATTTTTTCCCGACCTCGCAGAATCCAATAACTTTCACGTATTTTACATAATGTTTCTTGCATACCTGCATGTTGTAACTGCTTGTGATGGTATTCAATTAGAAGATTGACCACATAGTTTTTGTTCGGTAATAATAATGGGTAACGAGTGTGATGTGGGAGATTCGCATTACTTATTCGCCCCCTACATCTTTAATAAATTCTCGTCCCTGAATAATCCAAACTCTTCAATTACATGGGGAGGTTTACTGTCACCAGGACTTCTTCAATACTCATTGGCTTCGGGAAAAACTTGATATTGAACAGCTTGTAACCAATAATGTTGTGGAGTCATATCAATTTTTGTCTTCCTTATTTTATTGATAAATCTGAAGACGAATGCCATAGCCCTTATTAACTTTCCCCAGCTACTGATACTCTTGGGCTCCATAAGGTACTCTCTCGACTCACTTCTAACTATATTTACCGTGATAGCTTCCTCTGGTTTAAACTTTTGGAGAGGCCAATTTTCTTTAAGAGTTGAGCCACTCTGGACCAGCAAACCAGAACCTAGAACTCGCTAATTTAGAGGCAATTACTCCGCGCGTTAATGAATCTCGAGGGTTATGTTCGGTAGGGAGATGTTTATATACGCACTATGAGTCATCTTGCGACATATCTTCCACTCAATTCTGTACGTAAATTATTTTACTACCATTATTCAATACCTACTGCAATGGTACTTCGCTATCGGTCCATACGTAACTAGTGACAATGTAAAACGAGTTTAGGGTTCGTTTTAGATATTTAATTATCTTTATTGCAATATACATCGCTGTTAATTCTAATTGCGGTAAAGTCCGCTCTTTTATGGGCGCCACACGAGCCTTTGATAATAGGAGGATAGACTCATAATTAGTAGCGTAAGCCATCGCGCCTTATACCTTTTTGGATGCGTCACTGAAAATGTGGAGATCATATTTGGATTGTCCCTTTATGACTTCTCTAGGAAATTCAAATGATTCAACATTCTCGATTTCCTTACTAATTTTCACCCACTTATTTAGGATTTCTCCCTTGAGTTTGTTATCCCAATACCACCTTTTCCCCTGGTTTCCTGGACTAATTCTTTCAAGGGATATTTAAGGGAGTAAGCAAACCTAAGGGGTCAAATATTCTACTGACATTACTCAAGAGAACTTGTTTAGTTGTTACCTGTCTCAGATTGGGGATTTTAACGGCAACTGTATCATTTTCAGAATCCCACTTTAAACCCAATACCTTTTCGCTCCTATCGCTTTTTGGACCAATTAATTTATTTAACTCAGTGGAATTTGTTGTTCACTCTTGTAGAGGCATATTTACCTCCTGAAACAACTCGTTGGCCACTCTATAAAACTTTAACAATGACTTCGTCATCATTTGTAGCCAATATGTTATCACAGTACAGTTCGTGGCGTATCTTTTCCACTATTTGTTTTTGTCTAGTTTGTTTCTCTAGATGATAATCTAGAGTCATCTGTAATAGAAACAGGGAGCTTGTCGCACCAAACAACACGGACTTACATCTATACGTATCTAAAGCGCTGTTTGAATCGTTAGGACACACCGGCCACAGGCATCTAGTATAGTCTTTATCTTCTTCCTGTAAACCTATCCTTAAAAAGGCCTTGTTTATGTCTGCGGTGTAAGCAAATTCTCTTGTTCTAAATTTTACTAGGTAGTCTAGTAATTTATCGTTTAATGATGGTCCAGTCAGGATACAGTCATTTAAACTTACACCACCTTTAACTTTCGAACTGCAGTCGAATACTATTCTAAGGGGTGTAGTTTTGCTTTCACTGTAAACAGGGAGATGGGGAATGTAGTATGATTATTTTTTGACTTTTGCATTATCTACCCTCTTAATAAACCCCCTCTCGACCTGGTCTTTGATGACTGCATCGTACAAAGCTATTTTTTTCTGGATGATTCCTTAATTTTTTATGTTAGTGTTTAGTCTTTCGACGGCCAATTTGTAATTATTACTCGTATTTAGCTCCCTATGATTAGGCTTGCACGGTAACCTCACCCAATACTGTTCCCGGTCCTACTTTACGGTATTGATCAATCGCATCTTGTTCGTTGTAACCGATTTGCTCTGGTTAAATGCCCAAAGCGACCGTTTTACACAAGTTCGACACATCGGGCTCCTCGGCATATGGTATTACGCCTATATTAGTTACTAAGGGGACTTGTGAAGTTTTTCCTGCTCCAATATGTTTGCTAGGTATACAACCGTAAGGTATGAGACCTCCCCTAGACTTGAGGAATTTCATCCTTCTTATAGACACCATTCCGTCTATTGGTTTGTCGAATTGATCTACCCCTAGTAATAAACCTATAGAAGGCACAACTTCTTGAATAGACGCATCTGACACTTTAATTTCATTCTTTGCTAAGTACTTAAGGTACGCAGCCATACCATACATGTGGATGTTTAAAGGAGGTTCATCTAACTCTAGAGCATTTATAGTCACAAATCTATCCCTGTTCTTGACAGTTATTTTTACATTTCCATATTCTTGCGCTTCTAACTGCCCTGCGAAACCTGAAATTAACATCTTTACTTTATTTTTAATTTTGAGTCCTTTATAAGGCCTATATTTTAATTTGGTGTCCTCGTTAGTGGTTTTAAATTTAATAGACTCGAGGTTATTAACTACCATAGTAATGCCCGACCTGAGTCTCTGTAAATCCGGGTAATTATCCCCGTAATTTAATTGAATAAATGGCAATGCCTGGAAAGGCAGTCTGTCTGTTATTAACGCGGTTAGTAAATGCCCGCTAGCATTGTTGTCACAACCCATCGCATCTAATCTACCTGACAATACCTCTAACTCGGCTTTAAAATCTCTTAACGAGCTAGCAGTAGACTCAGCTGGTTTAATATTTAATAATTGATGGCTTATTTGGCGCAATTTCTTCTTAGGATTACTGTAATTGCTTAACAGAATATCCGTAGCCAAATTCCAAGTATTACTTTCATTAGGTAGTCCGCTGACCAAGCATTCCCGCTTAACTATGATTTTATATATTGTAATTTATCTACGGCTAGTATATCGGGTCTGTCTACACCTCCTAGAAACTGATCCCATAATTCATTAAACCCTTCCTCTTCCCCGTCAAAGGTCGGGAGATTAATCGTTGGTAGCTTGATAAAATTGGGACTCTTTGTTACGGTAAACCCCCCATCGTCGTTAATATGCCTCTTAATAAACGGGAAGGTAGCCAGCTGGATCGAAAACTGGCTAAGTGGCAGACGGCAACGGGTGGTGGTGAATGGACAGGCTTCTGAGTGGGTGCCCGTTACTAGCGGGGTGCCTCAAGGTTCTGTCCTGGGACCACTACTATTCATCATCTACGTCAACGACATGGACGGTGACATGGTTGCCAAGATTTCCAAATTTGCCGACGATACCAAGCTTGGTATGAACGTTGCAAAGGATGGAAATCCATTTCACCCGCAGGAAGATCTTGGGAAGATTGGGGAGTGGTCGGACACGTGGCAAATGCCTTTTAACGTGGGGAAATGCAAATTGATGCATATCGGCCACAGAAACCCCCAATCTCAGTATATCCTTAAGGGCACTGCTCTTGAATCGAGTGACACTGAGAAAGACTTGGGTGTAACAATCACAAGTGACCTCAAGTTCTCTAAACAGTGTATTGAGGCGGAGAAAAAGGCCCAAAGGATGCTAGGCTATATTAAGCGACAGTTTGGTTTTCGGAACTAGGAGATTGTACTGTGCCTGTACAACTCACTTGTCCGACCGCACCTGGAGTATGCCGTACAATTTTGTAGTCCTTCATTGCGAAAGGACATCGCGAGATTGATACGCGTACAAGCCAGGGCAACCAAGCTGATTACCTCTATCCGACATAAAAGTTATGAGGATAGACTAAGGGAATTAGATCTGTTCTTGCTGGAAACCCGTAGACTGCGTGGTCAGCTCATCGAAGTTTTCAAAATACTTCGAGGGTTCGACAATGTTGACTACCGGGATATTTTCACACTGAGTGAGAACAGAACGCGCAATCACGGCGTCAAACTTGAACTGAAGCGTTACAACCGCAATCTGTGTGGAATTTTTTTCACTTACAGTATCTGCGGTATGTGGGACGCACTTCCAGTGGAAGTTGTCAACAGTGAATCTGTTGACCAGTTCAAGTCAAGATTAGACAAGGTCTTGAAAAGTGGCCGTTTAGGGACGCAAAACAATTGAGCAGCTATGTGCCCGCTCGATTGCTAGTCCAAAGGTACCCTCCTTGAATTGACCGTAAGGTCTTCTAGGCTACCTTCTTTCCTTGTTGTTACTCCTAGTTGTTGTTAATGTCCCTTACAGTTGCTTCTATCTCCTCTCTATATTTTTCCTGTTTCTCTATCAACTTGGTAACCTCCAATTCCTCATCAACTTCATCCATCATATCATCGTAATATTAATTAATCACTACCGCCTGTCTTTCTAACTTATGACTCCAATTTTTAAGCTTATCTACATCACACGGATAATTATTTTATTCCTCCGTGACTGATTTAATAATTTTTGTGCAGTAAGCTTTATGGCCTCCCAATTTTCTAGAAAGAGCCATTTTGATGGATAACTTTAATGAAAAGGAATGTAGAATATATCCAGTCCACCCGAACTAAAGAAACAATTAAAAAGGTAACAAATTGAAGAAATTGATTTTTAAAAAGAGAACAAAAGAAACAAATGACAGAACTACCATTTCAATGTTGCTGTCTTGTACACACACAATATAATAATATCCGGTTCGAAGGAGCAACTTTATGTTGCGGATTAAAATGAAAAATATGATCACTGGTAACCACTTCCCCAACACAAAAAGAAATAAATGATAAACTAAGAAAATAGTAGACTGTATAATATAAGTTACTCACTTGAGGTATTTATAATGATGGAAATAATAGCATCCCTTAAAACTATATTGAAATCCTACCAAGTGTACTAGGGTTCAGTGAGAAGCGTATTAGCTATAACATAACGAAAATCAACATATAAAGAGAATACTTATGTGAATGATGGTGGCGGTTTCTTGATGTGTGGGCTAACTTCAGCTGGTCAGGATGAAGACAGGGTCATGCAGAATCCTATTCGCACGTAAATCAATATAAGTAGTTATGGCAAATACAGAAGGTTATGTGCTCTTTACAACACTGAAGAAATTATATATACAGGAATTATCAACTGTTTAAGTGTTGATTGATACGAAATAGAGCGAGTGTCACGCGACGGTCAGTCAGTATGGCTAATGGACAACGAATGCCTCACACAAAATTTTAGCCGCACGAACCTAGTTCACTCCTCGTTTTCTTTGGGCTTGCGCATCACCAAGTTGTTGTCTCGAGTAATGCACATATTAGCCAATATTTATAAACCGTAAATTCTGGGGGTATTTTAACCACCAAAAATAAAATAATAAATTTACTATTTTCCTTTCCGCAATTTCTGGAGTGAAATACACGACAAGTGTCATAAGGTTTATTTAATCGCGTTCTAGTACTTTTTTTATTTATAGAGACATAGGATTTGGTTTCTCTATAGTTTTACAGTATTTTCTTCACTATAGGGTCGGGGTTTTTTGCAGATCATCCGTGATTTTTGATATCTGAGAAGTTTGAAATGATTCTATATCAAAATTTTGCGCGGAATGTAATCTGCAATCCGCGTTTATGAGCATCCGGTTTAGTTTCTTTCCTACAGCAGTTTTTATTTGTATGCATTCTTGACCTTTTAATGAACATTTTTATGTAAATGTTCTAATTAATCTTTGTTTTTCAGAAATCTTTCTTCCATAACTTTAGTTTTTTGATTGAAAGAAATTAACAGGGAATGGTGTATCACAAGATTAGAGTTATTCATTATTTTTTTTAATCTACTGAATGGATAGAAAATGCAAAAGGACTATAATAAGTTTTGCTGCGTTGGTGGCAAAGTTGTGCTGCCTGGGCAACAATCGAATATCACAAGAATTGTTAAGACCTGCATTCATGCCTATTTTGGTATGAAGATATGAAAAAATGATAACGATTTTGGTCATTGCATATAGTGCAGAAAATTTGTCTAATAATTCGGAATATGGATAAAGGGAAGCCTGAAGGCAACAATTACCTTGCCATACTAATGTTTTGACTGAAGGAGAGCACCATATAACGAATGATGAACTTACAATGTTGGTAATTCAGTGTAAATTTTGCTAATTTTCCAGCAAAAAGATTCACAATTTGTGAGCATTCAAAGGTTCTCCAAATTTAAAAACTACTTGGCCTATATAAGTGAAAATCATTTCCACGCCAATGCTTATAATGACTTCATGAAATCTTGTTGTCAACAGAAAAGCGAAAAGTCTTTTTGTCAACTGGTTACCAAATAAATTATAAGACCTTCTAATGGTTAATAAATTAAAAAATATCTACTATTTTCAATAGATTATAATGCATATTGTCTTCAAAAGTCAGGAAATGAGTATTCTCTTAATTTTATTTGAACATGGTAAAAATAGCAACAGAAGACACTGTTAAATTTACAGATGTGCGCTATGTAATGTATTTAATGCCACTCCCTTGCTGATTTCCTTACAGTGAAAAAGTGACGATTCTTCTACCAGAGTATCTTCTCCTTTCGTTAAATCGTTAACTTTGGGAACCCGTGAGGGTAACCCAAGCGCTGTCCGGCTATGCCGAATCAACATATCACGACACCCAAGAAACTGGCACAGGAACACCATCTTCCGGAGGACTTCGAACAGGCTATTGAGAGTAGAGAAGCACCCATATCAACGTTGGTACAACGTCTCACGAGTTCAGTCAAAAGCAGCAAGGGCCATACTCCTAAAAAGTCCGCCCGGCCTTCGCTGCATCACACCACGTCTTCAACATCGTTCGCAGGGGACCCGGTTACCCCTCGAAACCTGGGCCTAGTAGGTCCCAGGTTCCAGAACCAGGAAGAGGACTCCGACCAGGAATAGGATATCCTCCTCGGCAGAACATCTTCACCACTACAGGCAGATAGAGGTAGGTCACCTCCTAAAATTTGCCAACCTAATTAACCGGATTTTTTCACCCGCTACGATAAGGTTGTTGCCCAACTGACCGAAAATTTGGGATCCGTCAGGTTCAAACGCAGGTACTGCAAGGACATTGCCACACTTGTCACTCTCTACAAATAGCGGAGGTACTTAAAGGACGAGGAGTACGACCATCTCCTTTAACGAATCCGTCCTTATTTTTGTCGTACTCAATTACGGCTGGAGTCCAGTACTGGTCGATGCCAGGAAGAGGGCAACGCTGAATACTAATCTTACATCAAGCAAAAACGCGCTTAAGGCTAAAATTGGTTTCCCAAATTACCAGTATGGGCATCAACAACTATAACAGCAGAGAGGAAGACAATTCGCTTGGGTAGCTGGCAGAGGTGGAACAGGCCGTAGGGGGTGGCCTCCTGCTAGCGGAACGCGTGCTAAGGGAGCTCGCTCATAAGCGTCAAAATACAGCGGACTTAGAAGACCTTAGGGCTTCCCTCAAAAAACTTCAACTTTCCCCTCAAACGAGGGGCATTCCCCTGCTCTTCTCTCCGCCTAGACCTATGATCTCTCCCTTAAACACGACCTTCTAGTTCCCCTTCGTGCCGACCATACCGCCGCTCGTGAAGACCCGTAGCTTAAAAATTTACAGCGGTTCTTCGAGGAAGTGGCCGCGCAACTCGAAGCCAACAACATTGAAAACCCAAACCAACATCGTGTGTTGGCACGCTTGCAAATTTGGCCTTAAACGGATATGATAGGGGTCATACCCCTCTTTGGTATGTCTATTCCCATAGTTCTCAATGTAGACAACACTCAAGTCTCGCCGGCCCGTGAACTCCCTATGGCAAGTGGTCCTCCGGCTCCTCCAGAACCGAACCACTTCTGGGAGGGCAATACTCTTCATGAAGTCCCCATCAACGAAGACGATCCGTTTGAGGACGACAACCCACCGGAATACATTGGAGAGGAACAACAGCAGCAGAACAGGACCAACGACAACAAGAGGAACAACTTAGGCAATAACAAGACCAGGCCGAGTACACCAACAAGGACAGGGAAGCTATCCGCAGAAAGGATGCGGACTTCTCACCTTGCATCGACCCTTTGGAACCCTCAGTAAAACCAGTGTGTAGTAAGCTTACGATGGGGATCTTAGGTACAGGCCCACTCCGTAACGTGCCTCAAGTTTCGAAACTTGTTAAAAATGCTGCCAACAATGGCATTAAAGTGTTTTTCCATAAAGGCTATTCTTCCCGACAAAACCTATATTCGTACATATAATTCCTATCCTTGCATAAATGCAACAAGTGTGGTTCCCTATAGTGCTGGTTGTTGCGGTAATTCAACATTCATTTTTTCAAACTTTAGTTGTCGTAAAATTGACTTTATTATCGATAGGATTATTAATACAACCATTTAACATGGTCATAAACTATTAAAGATACACATACATAGCCTTCATTGAGGTAGCACACAAGAGAATTGGTACATACCTTTTAAATGATAAAGACATGATATTCGAAAAAAGTGTCCTTTTTAAAATAGAGCTGAAGCTTTTCTTTCAATTGGAGAGAGCTGAAACATAGCACGCCCACTTTTTCTGACTCTCTGCTTGTGACTATCGCTGTCTTGATGTTGCCGCATGCGCCTGTTTGCATACATGTCCTGAACAGTATGGGCAGGTTTTGTGTTGCAAAAACGTAAAAGGATCTGTATAAATGGGTTAATTCACTCCACGCGCTATCTCTAATTATAAAATAGGGTGAAAAGCATAGTTTTAATAGACCTAAATTGAAGCGAAATATCCAGGTCAATTAAAGTATCTTAATTTTCTTTAATAATTTCCGATGAAATGAATAATTTCATCTTTTATTTCTAACCATATTCCTTCGCTTAATAAATAATAAATTGGTATCTATTAATTAATTATTTATTTTGTATGTTAATAAATAAAAAATAAAACCTCTTTCCTTGTATTCCTCCATAATTAAGAGTATACATTTAACGTTCTCCCAATTCATAGCGAGCAGTAAATGCCCAAGTTGATTTCGGGGGTGAATAAAAAAAAAGAAAAAATGGGTCCTACTGGCTTAAAACTTACCTCTCTAACCAAGTTTACTTTATAACTTTATTCTTCTTTGGTAACACTGTGGTTACACTCTACTACGTGTGATTTTTTGCCTCCTTTCTTTATAGATATTATCTCTTAAGTCTCTTCTATCAACAATCAATATTTAACTAATCATCGAGAATTTTATTTTACAACATGACCCTGCGACTGCCTGCCTGATAATAATCATATACGAATCTTTATTCTGAGGAGAGGTTTCAGCATCAATATTTCATGTGTTTTATTGGCCTCACTCATGTGGAACTCAACTGTTTAACGTATCTTTAGACGAGAATCCTACCACGCGAAATGGATAAACTTCCCTCATTTTGAAATCAGTGTTTATATGTAGCAGTTATTATCGTCGATTCTTATTACTCGTTGTTGGGGTGATGCAATAAGTGCGATATCACTGGCAAATATCAAGTGGCATAAATACTTATGATTATACTGAATTCTTTTGGCCTCCATCTTGAAGTCAGAAATACATGATAATGCAATGGCATATAAAGCTTTTGTTAGAGGGAGACTTATTGTCGTGTTCTTTTCCTGCTCTATCTATCCTTGCTGACTGATTGGAACCTAATAATGTATTTTTCAAGAGTATATGTAAAATAGGAAGCATGTTAATGTCTATCACTTTTATTCGTATCTATAAATTTTGACCAAGTGGTACATGGCCATAGGACCTTACGTTACTTCGAAAACAACCTACAACTTCATTGCTAACTCAGCAAATACCCAAAGATGCACTCAAAGCAGGTTCACTAAAGAAGGGAAGAGAGGAAGTCATAAGTAAAGGCTAGGTGGAAAAAGGAAAAATGGATATTGATAAAGAGTTAGTATAACCACTCATATTACTGCTGAGTTATATCTTAAATTAATATTTATCGGTCTATTTTTATACATAATTACTGGAATGATTTGAACGAAATTCCTAATCAAGGTCTTCCAAGTTTGTATAAAATTATATGAAAAGATTTAAATCTTTTACTGCTATATTGAAACTTTTTTATAGTGACCGTTTAAGGTATTAAAAGTGCTTTATATAAAGCAAGACTAAGAAATATCTTTCAAGTTAAGGAAAAATGTCCCTCTATGTATCATAGAACCTAACCCTCCATTTTGTGACGATAGCCTTCGTTTTAAGAATTTTAAACCACTCTAGATTAAGACATAAATCTTTTATATGTTGAGTTTGTTTAAAATTTGACCAACCATGTTTTGATCTTTTCTAAAATTATCATCACCTATGTTAATATAACTTTCTCTCATTTGAATTGTTCTGCTAACTTTCCCACTATCTAACTACTCTACCGAAGTGTTTATGAGGGTTTACCCAAACACTATAATAATTTCCATTTGTAACTATGTTCGTCTGATCATAAAATGTCGAAATATTACATAATACAGTCTTGTCAAGAACGTTTAATATATTAAAAAAGTAGGGGTCCGAGAACAGATCCTTGACAAACACTTGTCATTTAAGACAAGTATCTTTTAAGACAACTTTCCTCCTACGGTTATCCAGCTAGTCTTAAATCTATTTTAGGACCGGTGTCAAAGGCTTTTTTGAAATTGAGATAAATTACTTCCGAGTATAATTTTCGAATGCAGTAACAAATGAGTGTCCAGTAATATTTTCTTTTCATTTGAGTTTATAAAACAATAGACGAGTAATTTGGTCCAATGTTTTACTCAAACTCTAAATGATCTACTAATGCAGCATTAATAAAGGCATTTAAGTCAATTTGATTATCTAAATCTTCATTTAAGCTTGATATACTATGTCTTTCGATGTCGAGTAAGTAAATAAGTAGCTATTATTTACGGTAATTTGATTAATCAAATTTAGTGATGCGCAAATAACAAAAACGTTAAGTAAAATTAAGAGGAATGGTATCCTTATATCTAGTTTTCATCTTCTCTATGTTTTTTCCATATTCGTTTCCAAGCATTCTTGTTTCGATGCCTTTACTCCATGTTAATATCTTATATCCTTTTTCATCTCTTTACAATTAGTCTTCTATAAACTCTCTAAATTCCTTTCAAAAATTAGCAAAAATGTCTTTTGATAGGTTAGATGTATTTTCATTAATTAAAAATCTACTAATTAATTATTATGTTTGATGAAAAGCTTTCTTCGTGTGACTTAGAAAATATTTATACTTTTTAATTTTTAACTGTGCGTTTGTTTTTATTTTAGGTTTTATCACTAGATGCATTTTCTTTGTTCATATGCATAGGCATCATTTATATTGGCACATCAGCATGCCTATAATCCTCCACCATAATAAAGCAACCAACCTTCCTTTAGTGAAAATATGCCCCTACCCACGACAGGTCAGACAGCAACGATGTATATGGTAGCAATAGTCCGCTATTCTACGGATATTGCCGTTTCCATACAAAGAGAGTCTCCCATAGAACTAAATTATGGAAGAGGAAATCTGGCGTACCAAAGAGAACATTATTAAGAGCAGAAGAAAAGGAGACCGAGCCATATAATTAGAGAAAGGACACTTATAAATGATCTAATGGCTGACATACCAATGATGCCGTGACCTTATAGAATAAATGCATCGTGCTCATTATTCCAAACAGCACAATAGAATCACGTACATAAGGAATTAGGCTCCGCGTAAGGCATTGTCATTAATGTGCACCAAAACACAGGCACAGACTTTTAAGGCCTTTATGATAGATTTCAATGCAATGACTCAAGAGCAAGAATATGGAATCAGAAAATAACCTAGCGGCAAAAAGGGAAGAACTGCAAATTAAATAAATATTTACAATATAAATTCAATCTTTCGAAATAACAAAGCAGAAAATAAACAATTATGGAGCAAATTATATAAATTAAATAAACTACATAATCATTAAAATATAAAATTTAATTTAATAAATATATGGGGCAAGATAATATCCATACCGTCCTTGAAGCATGTCATAAAAGCCTAACTTGATTATTATTCGCTGGAGAAGAATCCAAGACGTCTCGCTAGATATCACTTCTTATGCTATTCTAGAACGCAAGACGTCTCACTAGATATCACTCGTTTCGCTAGGCTTAAATGCAAGACGTCTAACTAGATCAAATTCTGATGGTGTTGAAAAACGCAAGACATCTGACTAGATATTACTCCTCTTGTTAGGCTTGAACTCTAGACGTCTCACTAGATGTTAGTTCTCATTCTGGTCTAAAACGCAAGACGTTTCAATAAATATAAATTTTTATGCTGTTTTAAAACGCGGAACCTGTCACTAGATATCATTGCTCATTCTGTTCTAGCATGCAAAACGTCTCACTAGATATGACTCCTAATTTTGCTCTAGAACGCAAGACGTCTCTCTAGATATAACTTCTGATGCTAGTCTAGAACGCAAGACGTCTCACTAGATATCACTCATTTCGCTAGGCTTAAACGCAAGATGTCTAACTAGATCAAATTCTGATGGTGTTGTAAAACGCCAGACATCTCACTAGATATCACTCCTCTTGTTAGTCTATAACTCAAGACGTCTCGCTAGATGTTAGTTCTCATTCTGGTCTAAAACGCAAGACGTTTCACTAAATATAAATTTTTATGCTGTTTTATGATGCTGAACCTCTCAGTAGATATCATTTCTCATTCTGGTCTAGCACGCAAAACGTCTCACTAGATATGACTCCTCATGTTGGTCTAGAACGTAAGACGTCTCTCTAGGTATAACTTCTGACGCTAGTCTAGAAAGCAAGACGTCTTACTAGATATCACTTTGGATGTTATATGCTGTTATAGAACGCACGATGTCTCACTAAATAGATATCACTTCTCATGCTGGTGTAGAACACAATACGTATCACTAGATATCACTTCTCATGCTGGTCAAAAACGCAAGCAGTCTCACTTGATATCACTTCTGATACTGGTCTCGAAGGCAAAACGTCTATCTAGATATAACTATTATTCTGGTCTATTAGGCAAAACCTCGCAGTAGATATGACTTTTTATCCTGTTTTTGAAAACTGCACATCTCACTAGATAGCAACTTTATTCAGATATAGAAAGCAAGACGTCTAACTAAATATAACTTCCCATGCTGATCTATAACTCAATTCGTCTCACTAGATGTCAGTTCGGATGCTGGTCTAGGAAGCAATAGATATAACTTTTGATGAGGATCTAGAATGCAAGGCGTAGTGTCATGGTATGACATTATATTACATCAATACCATATTATATCTATGAAGGAGGGACCAATAACTTAAAGGGGAACCGAAAAGGGACGGAACACCACTAGTTTAGAGGGGCTGAGTAGCAAGAAAGAGTGCAACGAGGTCAGGTAAATTATGGGCAATGGCAAAGCTCAAGGTTTTTTGAAATATGCATGTACAAAAATATAATTTCATTTACATAAAAATAAGGAGAGAATTGACGGGCACAATTACATCAGATGAACGAGGGGGGTGATTGTAGTTATGAATCAGACTATGAAGTTAAAATTAATGTGTTACGGGAGGAGACTATTGAAATGGGGGGAATTAACGCAAATAGGTTACTGAAGGGGGAGAGGGGTTGGCTTACGGAGGATTCCGGGTGAGACGTCAGGGTAAGGCTTCACAGATGTCTTCTGCACGTGAGGCGAGGCCGCTCGAAGCTTCTGACCGGGATGTTAAAGTGATGATGATTCTCCAAAAAAGGGGGGGGGGCGGTAACGTCCGGTCTAGGAGAGAGTATTTCGGCCACCCAAAAACGAGGGGCGAACGAGGAGTGCTTCGACAGGAGTGACGAGAGAAGTCGGAAAAACACTCGGTAGCGATCGTTAAATGGATTTACCTCACTTGCTGGGGCTAATTCCAATACACAAAAATAGTTCAGCTGTCCCTTTGCTTTGTTGTTAGCACCTGACTTGGAACTGGGGGAATTTTCTTGGGGTCCGGGTGAGACTTCTCAACTCTGTCCTTGTCTCATGGGATCGAGCAATATATATGTCTGAGGCTCTCCCCGCGAGGGAGGGGTTTAGTGGGAAACAGCTCTACTCTCGAATGGCCTCGAATCTTCTTGCCGAGGATATTCTAGCCCGTGTAAAGGTGAATCGTGGTGTACGCGGTTCGAGGCCACCACTTGCGGAAGGGAGGGGGGGGGGAAGGCTTACCAATTTAAGCCTAACAGAACCTTCTACAGCGCAAGGAAGTTCCGTGTTGGACAAGAAATTTCACGTGGAGTTCCCTCACACGTAGAACAAAAGATATCATTTCTCGTCTAGAATGCAAGACTTCTCACTATATATCACTTTTTATGCTCGTTTAGAACGCAAGAGGTCTAACTATATATCATTTCTCATGGTGGTCTAGAATGCAAGACGTCTCACTACATATAACTTTCAATTCAAACACGGTTTTACTTCATGTTGTGTGCATGACGTTTTAATAGTAAAGATTATATGTATATGGTAATTATAATTAACAATAGATCATTCTATAAACGAGAAAACCCAATGAAAAAAGAATGATATAGCTAAGAGATGGATAAATAAATTGATTAAAATCGAAGTGGAGGGTTTGAAGGTAAAACAATAAAGTGAAAAATTGAAAAAGGTAGAAATATTTACAAGTAACTAATATCAACTTAGAATCTATTAAAAAGGAGGAGCAATAAAAGAGAAAGGGAAAGTGAAAGAAAAGAGAGAAAACATATAAATAAACATATAATTAATTAGTAAATAAATTCAAACTTAAATTAAGCACAATACACATACCAGTTAAGGAAAATTATAAAGCAAATAGGAAAACAACAATGAGTTAAATTCAAAAAGTATTTTCTTATGCAGTGATCCTTCCTCTGTTACTCTTTCTACCATTTTCGAATATATTTTCAACTTTAATGATTGAATTTTGGGGGCCCTCTGTGTTTTATATCCAGTATATTCTGTAAGCCCTTCTTAGATCTTAATCCTACTCTTTTCAATTGAGTTTTCTGATTTGTAATCAAAGCTATTGCTTATTATTAATATATATAATGATTCATTTTAAAACCTCTTACATTTTTCATTGAGAATGATATGAATCAAGTTTAAATGTAGTTGAAATCCGATTGTAAGCTTTTCTATTTTATATACATATTTGCATCAGTTGCCATATTTTTAGGACAAATAACGATTACTCGTATAGGTTAATGAGAAGCTAGATTGGAAGAGATTTTAAATGAAACCCACTTTGTCTCATGAGGAAATATCTCAACCCCTAATGAAACTTAGCAACTGAAACATTCTCGAGTGCCTTCAAAATCAATCACACACACAAGACAATTAACTTTTAGTCATTTGATGGAGAAGAACATTTTTAATCTTAATAATTATTTTTTTTTATCAAATATTTTTTATATAATTATTTTTTCGAAAAGAAAACAATTCCCCCCGCCCTACTATTTTCTCTAATTACCACTTAATTTCACTGAAAGAAACAATCAACGAAAACTAGTCCGTTGCAACTGAAGTTTCCGTTTACAGCTACCTCACCTCGCTGAGTCGAGTGTCCGCTGCAGGGGTTGCGTAGTGCCAAGGGAATAAGAGGTTAAAATCCTTCCTCTCCAACAAGAATATAAAGTGTTTTCTTTTGAAGTAGAGGCCATGGCAGGTTGATCACTTACGTACAAATGCGAAGATGATCAAAAGGCTCCCACTGCGGCAGGTCCGTCCACTCAAGAGAAACTTCCAGTCATGCATTCTGTTTTCGAGGGCAAAGCGTTCACTTAGGTTCGCCAAGGAGTTCCAGCAAGACAGATAAAGGCAATATTACCAGTGACAGACAGGTTTTCAGTTTTAGGTTCGAAGCTGTTTAAAGATGAGTTTGAAATTCGTCTTGTAGAGGTCTGTAGTACCAGGAGCCAGAGGAAAGAATTCTGCAGAAGGAAACCAACGCCCAAACGAGATAAGGTTATTAGGAAGAGAGAGCTGACAATCTACTCGATCAAATGAACGATTTCACAAATTAATCGCCTCGAGATAGTGTGTATTATACAAGGTCCAAGAAACTTCTGGCAAGGTACCGTCAACTGAAAGAAAAGAGTAGGAATGTACAAATTTCTTCCATTCATCACATATCAGGCCTGGGAGGAAATGGGGTCGCTCCTGTTGCTTTTCCGATTGCATTGGTGGTTTGTAACTTGAAAAAATTATTCTTACCCTTACCTTTTCCAGCGTCTCATCATTTTTTTTCTTATCCTTTTACGCATCTTTTATAGGATATCAGGTACATTTTTTTTTTTTGAGCCGATCTGGCGTCTGCCTACTTGGGCATAAGTCTACCTACTCAACCCAGCCTATTACCTGGATTTATTAAAAAAACAAATAACAAAGAAAAATTATACAAAATTACAATGGCGTCGGAAGTAGGCCCGCCTCCACGCGGTGCAGGAAAATTCGTCCCACAACAAACAGTCAAATAAAGTGGAGGCACAAGTCAGTGTGCACGAATATGTCCCAACTACACTTGAGAAGTGGTAGCGACCCCGCTCGTGCCGGTAACAGGACATGTAACGTGCACGAAGATCACCCAGTCTGGGACATTCAACGAGAATGGAGAATGTGCCGAACAGTCTGGAAGACAAAGAAGTCTTCACAATAAGGCACAGGCGAGTGCTCCATCAAGTTTCAGTGCATTTCGCGAGTGTGGTCAATTCGGAGACGAGAGAGAGCAACTTGAAGCCTGCGCAGCATTAGAAGTTAAGTCCATGAAAATAGTCGCGGCGCAATGGCATGCAACTTTAAATTCCCCTCGACTATCTCCCATCTTTTTTGCCTAGCAGCCAGGAGAGCTGCTCGCATTCCTTCCATATAATCGGGGTCATTAAGGGCGAAACACTGGTCTAGTCGCCCAGTCCTTGCGGACTCATTGGCTCCCTCATTAGCGCACTCATTCCCCGCAATTACTACATGTCCAGGAACACAGCATGAGATTATCTCAACATCCACCCGGTTTTACCAAAGCCGTGGCGTCACGGATATCAAGAACGAGGGGATGCGGAGATTCCAATACCCCGAGAGCACTCAGGGTGCTTTTTGAGTCGCTATAAATCATAATCCTGTCTCTGAACTGAGCAACTCACGTTATCTCTCGTACTAAGTGGTGTATTGCAACCAGCTCGCCGTAAAGACAAACGCAGTGCCCGGCAGAGCCTCGCTGACTTGAAATAGAGGTTATACGTCATAGAAACCGAGCCCCTCCTGGGACTTGGAGCCATCCGTTTACGCTGGCACGGTTCCAGTGTGACAGAAAGCAATTCTCTCAGCACTGTAGAAGCTTTAAAGCAGAGGCATGGCAACAAATAGTCAAAGGTGGTACCCTCCAGGGCAGGGTTTTAGGCAAAACCAGCTCCGCCACTGGCCCGAGAGCTATACCTAGCTCTCGAAGGTGTTTCCTAGCCCGAAACCCAAAGGGATTAGGGTACGAATGGGGTCTCTCGGTGGCATAGGAATCGTCGAGATCAGCTGTCGATGCAGTGAGACATGTTGGCGACTGAGAGAGGCACTGGGCTCGTGCGTATAGGCGAGCCCGGCATCTACCCAGCATCGACAAGTAGGCTCTCAATGGAGGAAGAGGGCAAGGGACGGGTCGCCAGGCGAAGGCAGGTGTGGTGGGATTAAAAGAGTCCAGCTTCCGCAATACACGCTCGGCTTCCGATGCATAAACTTGAGTCCGTAGTCTAGCTTCGAACAAACAAAAGATCCATAAAAAAGTAAGGCAGTAGCCCTATCAGCGCTTCAAGCGCTGAAGATCACGGAAGAAAGAATATCCATGGTACGGGTACAAGAGACACTAAGGCTGCAAATATGGGCCTACGAGGTGAGGTGTCGGTCAAATACAAGACCAAGTAAACGGTGCGTGTCCACCACTTCCAGGCGCATTCCAATGAGAAACTAGTCCTGGACAGGGTGGAGCCATGGATGGCGGCAGAAGTGCACCACCTTAGACTTGGCCAATGAAAACCGAAGCTTGTGCGCTTTGGCATAGCGAGAGACTCGGTGTAATGCCTGTTGGATCCGATGCAAAAGAGTTAGTAACTGGGCCGGCCAAAAGAGATCGAAAGTTCGGTAATGAGAACACTTTCCTGCGACACACCCTTTTCCTGCCCCATTGGGCCGGAGAAGGCTCCCCCCACCCGTACGCGGAATTGACGATCTCGCAAAAATTCAGATAAAAACATTGGGAGGCGTCCCCTCGCCCCTATCGTGAGGAGCATCTCCGTTACTGTATCATCATGCGGTATCATTGGCCTTCTCCAGATAGAAAAACACCTTGGTGTAGTGCTGTCTAAGAAGGAAGGCCTCGCAGACGGCACTTTCCAGTCACAGATGAGCATCCGATGTGGAGTGGAACTTGCGGAAGCCGCCTTGTGAAGAAGCCAGATGGCCACCACTGTCCCCTCAAAAAGGCTAATTTAACATTTATCAATTTCTTCATCAACTTGCATGAGCAGGAGCCTAGAGAGATGGGGCGGAAACCGGGCGGGGTAGAGTGATCTCTCCCCGGTTTGCGAAAAGGGAGCGCATTAGCGATTCGCCAGGAATCTGGGAGGATATTCTCCACACAGATCGTTTTGAACGAATCTAACATTCTGCCATGCCTTGCTCATCCAGGTGTCGAAGCATGGCGTACGGTACATCAACTGGTCCAGGAACGGTGTCCACACAAGAAGCGAGAGCGAAAGGCAACTCATTCAGAATAAAACTGTTGTTGAAGGGTTCTCCGCCTCTGGAGGTAGAGTCTAGTCATCGGCCTTCCAAAACATAACGACGCGCATTGATTGCTGGTAGAGCAGCATCTTGGCTATAGAATGCGGAGAAAGCTGTCGCGAAGGATTTTGCCCTGGACGCGGGGTGGTCAGAGATTGCGGACCCATTCTCCAGAAAAATGGGAGTGGGTTCCTTAGAGAACCTGCCCCGAATCTTTTTGACTCGCTTCCACACCTCCGATAGAGTGGTATTTCCATAAACTGAGGACATGGATGCGTGCCAAGAAAAGTGGCACGAGAGCTTGGATATATACCGGAATGTAGCCCTCACTTGACAAAATTCACCGATAGTTGAATTGTTTGGGGGGGCACTTATAGTGCATGGACGCAAACGCTTCTGTTTGAGAGCCGTTTCACACTCGGTTGACCACCACGGGAGCGGTCAGTGTGAAAGACGGCTAGACGTTCTAATAGTTAGTTCCACGGTGGTGAGGTTGTCGGAGAAGAACTCAACGGCCTCATCTACCAAGCTAAACGTGCCGTTCTTGGCTTGGTGGTATATCGAAACGGCAGCGGCCCCGTCCTTTCCCGTGGCTCCTGCGGAAAGAGAGGAAATCCAAGTCTTTTTCGTCATTTTTGTCTTTTTTCCGTTTCTTTCCTTTTGGAAGGAGGAGGGCAAGGAATGACCCCGCTTCTCTTCTCTACCGGCAGGAGCTCCTATGCCAGATGTGCCGGCCTCTGCAAGAACCTTCTCTGAAATGGAGAACTGTTGGCTGTCACAGGGGTACCAGCCGGGGGAGGAGATCCCTCCTCTCCTTGGAATGCCTCGGGTGCTCGCGCCGTCTGAGAAGAAGCCTTCACAGGAGCGGACTCGGGTTCTGTGCTTGATACCGTGCCCGTGTTCGATCTAATTAAAGATTCTACTGTTTTGGGCTGGGTCACCTCAGGTACCATGTCCATCTCAGGGGGTGAGGCCTCCATGTGGCTATCATGACAATAAATCGCAAGGCTGCGTCAAGGGGTGACCAGAAAATTCGGTCTTGGAAAATTTTGTCTCGGAAAATTCGGTCTCAAAAATTCGGTCTCGGAAAATTCAGTCTTCTCTTATAATGCTTTTATTTGCTTTAAATGACAGGATGCGTTTTAACCCTTCGGATCAAGAAAAGATATCGAGGTATGTATCTAATTTCAAACTTTCCCTTCTTATTTATTTTATTTAAGCGTAATCTTCTGGGTCGGTTATTCTCATGGATCCATTTTTAAATTGTGTTAAACCTTCGGAACAGATAAGAATGTTAGTTAGGATGTTCAGGATAGGATCGTTTGGACACTATCACTCTTCTTCTTGAAGAGACAAATTTCACATTACCCATATTATGGCTGCTAAGTATTGTAAAAGTGAGAAGAATAAAGAAAGGTCGATTAATGAACTGAATTATATTTATGATTTCCATATGCTTAGTGTTAATAAGGAAAAGAAACTTTGGAGCTCTGAGATGCGTAATAAGTGTCATGTTTGCGTGCATACAGAGAACAAAACTGGTGATCCTGTAATTATATAAAAGCTCAATAATCATGAACATGAAGCTGATCCAAATGTAACAGAAGCAAGAATCGCCATTTCAGAATTAAACACCAAAGTGAATATGGGCACTGTATCAAGCACTGCAGCTCTCATTTCAGAAACAGTAAGTGTTATTGGAGAATATGCAAAGTATAAATTGCCAAATTTGCAAACAATTTCAAGAAATATAAATAATTGGCGCAATAAAACTTTGCCTCTTTTTCATACAGGATTTGACATACCAGATACTTTCGCTAGCTTTCAGAGAGGTACATCGTTCCTGCCATGTGACACTGGTTCTAATGGCGAAAGGAAAATCTTAATTTTTGCCTCAGATGAGGGCCTTGAAAATTTGAAGAATGCGTCACATTTAGGAATGGATGGCACTTTTAAATCGGCTCCATCTATATGGTATGAGTTGTTCACTATTCACGCTGTTTTAAACGGTGAATTATTTCCTTGTGCTTTTGCTTTTTTTGCCTGACAAGAATAAAGCAACGTATGACAATCTTTTTAAGGAACTAAAAAATTGATACTAAATATAAACCAACAAGAAGCGATGATTGATTTTGAAAGAAAACTTCGAAATAGTCACAGTCATAACTTTAGTGGTACCAACAGCGTGGGTTGTCTTACCATTTTAGTCAAAATTTTAAAAGAAAATAAGTCGATTGGGATTTAAGGTCCAATTCAGTACTGATGGCAACCTTGCGACTAAGATAAAAATGTTCTGTGCTTTGACATTTTTGCCACCTGAAGAGGTTATTAGTGCCTATGAAGAGTTATGTGAGGATGAATTAGCGCCAATCTAATTTATAAGGAATTTTGAATGGATATACATTGACCCCAAAAGAGGAAGAGGTAGTAGGCAAGAAGAGCCTCTGTATCCAATTAATTTATAGAATGTCCGTCATCGAGTGATCCATGGATTGCCCAGAATAATCAATGATTTTGAAGGCTTCGACTCGGCTTCGAGATCATCGGTTACCTGCAAGGATCCTAAAATTTGGAAGCGCATTGAGGCTCTTCAAAAGGAAGAAGAACGAAAACGAAAAATATTCCCTTTTAAAGAGGAGATAATCTACAAAAGAATAGGAAGTATGAGAAAATAGATGAAAAGTTATGAAAACCTACACTCTTACGGCAAAGATAACAAATTAGCAATTTTAAAAACAATTTTTCATAATCTTAAATAACAAGTATATTTTTCAAGTTCTGTATAAGACCGAAATTTCTGAGACCGAACTTTTCAAGATCAAGTCTTATTATTTTTTCAAGTACTTCTTTTAGTAAAAGCTTATAAAGTAATTGCGTTTTAATTGTTCCTACTCCTTTAGTTTTGAGTTATTCTTTAACAATTATCATTTTGTCAGTGTTCTTCCATTTATAAGTTGGGTTTTTTTCAAGTATTTAGGATATTAACTCCTAAAATTTCAAGACAGAATTTTCCGAGACCAAATTTTCCATGGAGCTGTAGGGGTGCGAAAATGTATCAGAGAAATTTACCCAGTCAAGACGGACTAAAGCCTGGTCTTGAGGCTAGAGTATTGGCGTTTAAATCCAACGGTACCGCGTTCAAAACTCAACAGTCCAAAAACTTTTAAGAAGAAATGTCACGAAGAAAACGGAAGTCAAGGAAAACGCTTGAAGGACCAACTCAACTAGAATCAAGAAGGACCAAGAAATCATCAACTCAAGATAATTGGACGAAAATGAAGATACATCAAGAAATAAAAACGAAGATTAAGGACCAACCCAGCCAAGAAGTACACGGAAGTCATGATAAATTGAAGACTGTCACACACGTAATATCTAATAATTTGCCTTTATTTTTTGAGGAGGGCTGTGACGTGATATCGTGGGACCTACGTTCGCTTAATTGAGGCTGACACGTCATCCAAAGGAATTCTAAAATTTTCCTTCGCTTTAATTGGCCAGTTTCCCTCCTAATTATTTTATTGAATATTAAATTGGATTAAGATTATTGCGTTTTTGTCATGAAAGAAAGTATTTGATGTCTGGAGTTGGGAATTTTCATTGTATGTTGATGTAGCATTGGGATTTTGAACGATCCATATTTGTTATTGTTCCGGGGAATTCAATGTTGAGGCCTCCATTCTTCACAGAAGACAGACCATTTTTTTGTGCTTGGAGAAGAAAGTTGTGTTCGGGAGCAGAGTGGATTTCGTGCACTTATTTTCCGGTTTCGTGCGTCTCGGAAGGCTATTGCTATTTAAGGCTATTGTAATTTAAGGCCATCCTGATTTAAGGCTATCGTGAGTTAAGGTTACCGTGAGTTAAGGTTACCGTGAGTTAAGGTTACCGTGAGTTAAGGATACCCTGAGTTAAGGTTATTGTGATTGATTGACTTAGTGTAAGACAACCGGCAGAGTTGTACCCCTTTTGTACTTTAGGGCGGGTTTACCGCGAGTGTTGTGCCTCTCGTGCATCTATAGTAGGACAACCGTGTGCGGTGTCCTTGTTTTTGTGTGGCCCATACTAGGCCTGATATTGGTGGTCGTGAGTGCCCCTTTATTTTTGTATAAGCCTTCATATATATATATATATATATATATATATATATATATATATATATATATATATATATATATATGGTCGGTCATTGCGCGTAGGTACATTGTAGTTACGTTACCGGTGAGTGCTTTCCTCTGTGGCTCAACCTTCTTTCTCCATGGTCTCATATAAATAGGAATATCATACGTGCCTTATTTTTGTGTACATATTTGTTCTTGTGTCTTCCATACTCTAAATATTTTCACATATTACAAAAGGCCTTTCCTTAGCTCGACCTATCAAAGTTGTAATTAATTTTTAGGTCCTTTCTCTGATAATTTGGTCTTGGAATATATCGGCATTTTCAATTCGATTCATTTATCAAACATTTGTAAATAAAGTTTTTTCGTTTTAAGCAGACGCATCTTCTATCCTTGGCTATAAACTTTTTGGGTTAAAGAATCTGGGCATGTCACCTGACCCCAGTTTGTGACAAAGACAAATGTTTGAAGAACCAACTCAAAAAGAAAGAAGGAATTTCAGTCAAGAAGAAGAAAATGGATTTGAGGAAGACCCCCTGCATCGAGAAAATCAAAAAAGAGGAAATCAAGTGAAAAGCAAGAATAAAATTGATAAAATAAATAAAATGGGGATAAGATGGATATCCCCCCATAGAGCTTCCCGAAAGTGGCTCCGTCGCTGGGGAAAGGGAAAGGGAGAGAGGTTGTTTTTTTTATATTCTCATTTGTGATAAGGGAAGCAAACGCTAATCACCCCTCGCAGAGCGGGCTACTGCGTGGAGTCATTAGCAAATATGAGGCCAGCAGAACCAGCTGTTGCCATTTGAGGCCACCTCTCCCGCCCAGTGGCCTGGCAGCATATCAGCATGGCGGCTCCACCTTAGGCTCGGCGTGAAGTAGTAGTAATCAAGACAGAAGGTAAGAAGTAGTAGCTAAAATATCGTGTACTACTGTCAAAAATTTTTAGAATTCATTTAGCTTTTATCCCGTATACTCAGCTTAAGAGAGAAAACATTTAACTAAAGTTAAACAAGTATAATAAAAAGCCTTCAGATGGTCAAGGTTGCCGTTTTCCTATGCTACATATTCTTTTATTATGGTTTTCTGTTAGGAATTGACAATTCTTCTGCATTTTCAAGGATTACCACTTAATAAAACTTAACCTACTTCTCAACGAGAAGCTTAATTGACAAGAAAGCGGTTTCTTGTCAAGATAATCGAACAATTTTACTTAAACTTAACTGACAATTGCCTACACCATTCAATTTAAATATGATACAAATGTCACCACAATAAAAATAATACCTAATAATTCCAAAGGAAAAACACCGAACTTGGGCTGATGTCATATCAACATAAAGAGGAAAAGAGGCAAGTGAGTAAAAAGGATTCAATTCTGCTCAAAGAAACAAATCTTCGCTTGGTTGGACTAATTCTATTTTCAAATATAGTGTATTGATAAGTTATTTTCTCTAATTTATATAAATTTGTATATTGATCTGTGGACCATAAGGTTTAAATTTAACAACCCAACTTCATAATACCAAAGAATATTCATAAGGAAACTTATATAAGGCCAGAACTTGTAAATTGCTCAGTTCGTTTTTTAAACGTTTAGCAGCAGAGTGGTAGGTTGGTTGTCTGAATCATGATCTTCATCGCAATCATAAATGGGTTAATCATGGGTTTGGAACATTACATCAGAATAAAATCGAGCGATTTCTTTGTTAGGCAGCCTTATCTAAAGTTGGGGAGAGTAAAAAGTTTTCTAGAGTATCTGCTTAATATGAACAAAGTCTCCAGTAGCAATTTCTTTCGGTACAAGGGTTGCACCTATCTGTACGGCAAATGACCTTCTAAATGTTGGCGCCAAATCACTCTGATAAAGAATAATCAATTTTTGTTCGAACTTTCTTAAATAACCTTAATTAAAATTGAGAAAAGTCGTCTTCCCTTCATTACAAACTTTATATATTTGGGATCACAATCTTCATCGTCGTGTACTTCAATAATTATTTTAGTTTCAGTTAAAATATCCATTTTAAGAACATCAAAGATTTCAATAGGTAGTTCTGGTGTTAAAAGTGAAACAAAAGAGTTAACACTTTCTAGATCACAGAATTAAGAGAGATGCAGTATGATGCTCATTGATAAGAACCATCACCACTTTAATTATGAATAAAAAATCACACTGATTTAAAATATTCTTTCAACATTAAAATAATAATATACTTTCCTCCTTTAATCAAAGATTCTACTCTTCCTCCCAACAATTAAACATGGCCAGGGTGTATAATATGGTTTATAATTAATATATTTATGTCTTAAAAAAATCTCAGACTTCCAATTCGTTTAACATGTAGTGTATTGTTTGTTTCAGTTGAGATACGAAAGAAGTACTTTCATTACTCAATATGAAGCTTCATATTCGAAGATATGGAACTGGAAAGCTTTCAACAACGAAGTAAGATTTTTTTTAAACATGGTATTAAATTAATACCATGGATCAGAGCCAAGTAATGCCCATTATATATATCTGCTCATTGCAGGCAGAGTTCGACGGGTCAAAATTTCCTTTATAGGAGATACAGACCGACCGTAAAAGTTCTCGCATGGTACGAAAAATCTTACAGTACGTTCTACTGTGGAATTAAAGAGAGTGATCAAAAGTTCTTTTTTGAGTAAAGAGAGAAATTTATAAAAGCTCGTGACTCTAACGTTTAAATTTTTTCAGATGATTACGCGAGAGTTAGAGTAGTTTTCCCCATTAGTAGAGGAGACCCTTATTCCTAAGTAGCTTTTAATCTGTGCATTTTTTGCTTTTCTCGAATGTGTACATCGCAAAAGCGGAGGATAGAAAGAGTCAGTTGTTTAAATATAGGAATACTTTTAGTCAAAAAGGTCGTACACATCAGGAAACGATTCATTCTATCTGCATTTATTACGAATTTGTAGCCTTTGTTCGGATGTTTTTACGATCGAACAATGTTGAAAATTCATTTACGTCTGGTAAACTTTTTCAAAGACGCTATTTTTAGTTATATTGCAAATTTAAAGAGAGAATTTGTAATTCGTTCATATTTGTAAAAAATAAATATTCTGGTTAAATCGAGCGACTTACTAAAATTAAATAAAGTTAAATCGCAGACTAATTGAAGTTTTTGCTCGTCAAGCCAGATTCTCTCAGGTTGAAAGCTCTTGCGGGTACTTGAAAAAGAATCTCATGGGTTATTTAATGTTTAGGAAGTTGTGGCATATCTGCGTGCAATAACCTAATCCAATGAAATTCTCAGACTTTCATTAGTAAATTCAATTTACTATTCATGACTGCTAAGTTCTTTTTTATTTTTTCTAAATTAACAACCTACATTATCAAATTGGTAGAGGCAATAAACTTAAAAGACTCATTTATGTTGCGTGGTGATGCGTGTTATTAACTACTACGCATCACCATGTCGAGTAGGTATCAGTACCGATTTCTTATATGTTCCAAAACAAGCAGAACCTTATTCTTTAAAAATCTGTATTTACCATATTTCTTCCCGATAAATATTGAAGTAGCGTCTTCGATCATTTGAAGATAGAAATCTACTCCATAAATTTCATAACTTGCGTTTAAAAATAAAATAAAATAAAATTCTGAGTTCATATCAAAATGCAAATATGGAACCATAAACTAAATCTAATCATTGAGTTTCTTTACGATATTTAGCTTCGTCGTTTATTGAGTTGCGTTTAATGCAAATTAGTAATCAAGTGTAAATTTTCTATATCTCTGATCCATTACTCAAAAGTTTTGTTTATTAGGAGAAGGAGATATATGCATAATGGTTCGAAGATTGAATTAAAGGTTTTAAGAACTGCCTCCCATCAAAACACAACTGTCTATATTTTATATTATCTTTAATTTAAAGCCAGCTAACTTGAATTGAGTATTATATTCTTACCCAACTTAAAGATTGATGTGCAGTTAAAGAGATTCACAATATGAAGTAAAATAAGAGCTTGTAAAAATGAATCATCCCAAGGCTTTTTGACCTTAATATAACCTAATCTAAACTAACCTAAAATAACCTAACCTAACCTATTCTAACCTAAACCAAACTAAACTAACATAGCATATTCTAGATTAGGCTATTAGGTTATGTTAGGTTAGGTTTTATAGAGGTCGAAAGAACCTTGTGACGGCTCATCTTTAAAAGATTCGTAAACTATTGTAACTTGAGATTTATCACAGTAAGTGGTGAATCTTCTTCGATAGAGGGAATTATGTATATCTCTTGTAAAGAAGATCTATAATCTATAATATAATCCAAATTTTCTATAGATATATGTTTAAAATGAATTTCATTTATTACTTTAATTTCGCAAGTAATATTTGTAATATTGGATTAGAATAATGTAAATTGCAACCAGTAATTAACAGGGACTAAATTTTAAGCGAATAATCGTTAGGAAATTAAATATTATCAACCTAAAGCCCGACTATTCTCTCGCTCTAAGCCACAAACAGCTGTTAGTTTCTGCTTAAGGAAGAAATATTTACTAAAGTACTTTAATTATGACGATCACGAGAAAATATCTGTCAAACCTTAGAAGCATTAATGCATTGTATATTATTCTTCGACTGAGCACCCGCCCTTGGGGTTGATTGTGAATCAAATTCTAAATCTCAAGAGAGGAATCAACATTCTTTGTGTAGTAGTGTTTCACATCTGAAATATGTTCAATTATATTTTCGGGCACTTGATATATATAAACATCGTCATTTTATTTTAGTTTAAAATTTGAATCCATTGTCATTTTTCAAGTTAGCCTTGGAGAGATTTCAAGCCAAACTAAAGATATTAGCTAAGTTCTGGACATATCTTCCTAGATAAAAATATTCTCAAGATGCTGGGAGAAATAATCTATCTGTTCCTTTGTCTCTTATTGCAGGAGACAACAAATTAGTTATTATTTCTTCATGTCTGTCCAATTCTTCTTTTATTTGTTAATTTTCTAAGTCTAAATAATTGTTACTAATTTTCAGATGTGTCATTATTCTGGAGGAGTCACAGTCCCTGCCAACTTTACATAATTGCGCAGAAAACTTCCTTAGTAATCTACTGTAGTTTCTATAGATTTATTCCTAATAAATATCTATTTTCTAATTAGGTTTTTAGGTTAGGTTATTATAACGTTTCTATGATTTAAATAAGAATTTTTATTCCTTCCCAATACACAACCTAAACTTGAAGAAAATACTTCAGCATCTCTCATTACTAAAAGGGGATCCCTCAGGTTGGGACCCTTCAGTGTTAAGGATTTAAGAACAGTCTCAAGCCAAGAAAAGCAAAAATTAATGTTCATGAAAGGAACACACTTTGTATAAAATTTGAGAGTATCATCTCTGCATAACGATAAACGGATTTATGTAGGTTTTAGGTTTAGTAATGTTATGTACAATAATATTAATGTTATCGTCGTATATTATGAAGGAGCTCTGAAATACATAACCAAGAAGTTCTCGAATACTACATCATCCTTCAGTAACATTTCTTTAATTCTACTTCAACGTTGGCCAAAAATAACTTCTCGACCAATTTCATTTTCATGGAAGGTCATAATAACCAAAAGGCCATTAAGTACTGTATTTCAGTTTCTACTCTTTTCCTTTTCATGCATTCTTTATCTTCGTTCACTTCTGTAGATTTCAGGATACACATTTAACTTTGGTTCGCCACTATCAATTCAACACTTTAGTTTCCTTCATGGAAGGAAATAAATAAACAAATAAACAAAATGTCAACTCAAAAATCTTCTTATTCCTTTAAAACCGAATATGCAATCACGTCATAAGTTTTATAGAACGTTCATTCAAAGCAAGCTCTGATTTCTTCTCATTTCTTTAACTTACAAGTGAAGGCAATCTTCACTATTTTTCGACATTAAAAAAAGCTTTTTCCAGACATTTTTTCTTTTTCTCTCTTTTATTTGTTCCAGCATTTAAAGAAAAAAATATAAAAATATTGTAAACATACATAAATTTTGGTGTTATTACCAGAAATCAGTTGAGGTTGAGTTGTAGAATTATGATTACACTCGGAAGTAAGAACTTTGACAATTCAGACTTTAGATAGGAAATTGCGTTTTTCATAATCAACGCAAATATTCACCGAGTGAGAATAATTATCTACCCACATTTCATTTAGCAGTATTTTTATTCAAGTTCTTTATCGAAATCTAATATCAGAAGGAGTTCAAATTTTCTAGCGTAGCCAAGTAGTCTTCTAAATCAAAGAATTATAAAAAAAATATTAGATACGTTTATTAAATTCCATATCAGCAGCAGGAGGTTTCCCTGATTTGCTTTTAAGGATTCAAGTGATTTCAATCTAACTCTGACAATAATTTATTTTCAGATAAATTAAATTATTTTAACTATTGTATTTCGCAAAAACTTAAAATTTATCGGATAAACTTTTGTGCATTGAAAAATATATTCCAATTTTGTAATGAAAATCAAATTTCATCACTGCCAAAAATGATTACGAAAAAGAAAAAAATACCTATTGACCTTATGCAAGGTAACAGTGGAGCAGAGGAAAACAAACAGCAGGCCGTGTTCACGCTACCAGACACAGACGCTCATGCCTAAATAATTTGCTTGATTTTAAATAAAGGCTTTAGAAACCTTTCCACATAAAAGAAACTTAATAAAGCTAAATGTGCATGTAAAAGGTATAAGTGTACTAAAATGGATAAAAAACAAGCTGGTATACTCTATGCAGAAGGTTGTCCTCAATCGAAATAGCTCAACGAGGGAATCAGTAACTAGGAGTGTTCTCAGTGATCTACTTTCAGGCCCTTACATTTTTATAATATACATATAAACAATCTAAACAGGAACTTATGCAAGCTTTCAAAATTTTCAGTTGATACGAAACTAACTTTAAAAGAATAAGAGAATACGAGGGAGATTTGAATGACCCTATCTAAAAACAAAACTTTAATTAAAGACATGTTTTAAGTAAATGCTTACATCCTCATTTTGCTCTCTCCACATTCGTTTACCAACATTCGATTCATATACACTCCTTGTGACACGTCGATTTGAATTCAAATTCTATCAACAAGTAGAACCTACTAACCAGCTAACTCATGAATATACACGAATAACGTAAATGAATATTTCATATTAAACGAAGACCATGCCTAGGACCACCGAATAACATTACCAGCAACAGCCAATTAACATATGGTACAAATTATAAAAATATTGCAAATAATTTCAATGAAAAATCACTATGCGTGGGTTAAAGTTATATCAAAATGCAGGAAGCAAGTAGGCAAGTAACTACGAAGGATTCGTGTGTTTCTTGAAGGAATATTTTTAGCTTGGTTGAACCAGTTAGATTTTGAAATATAGTGTAATTATAAAAATGCTTAAATTTACTAACAATTTGTGCACGTATCCATATAATGTAACTATATACATATTGAGGTTATACTTTCAGCTTATAGATCACCCACACACAAAATATACAGCCGCGGCAAAATGACTTAAGACCTAAAGCGTTTTTTGAGCGTATTAACGTGTATTGTGTTTAGCATGATCCAGTCACAGTGCGTATAATTTTTTTGTCTAGAAGTATCTAGAATCTTCAGCAATAGTCTGTGCTGCATGTGCTGTGCTGCCAATGACACTCAGTGATACGCTAGACGTGAGTTGGGAATGTCGTGTCTCCTCCATTCCGCATCAATAATCTGCAGCTTTTTGTTGTTAGTGGTTCCTGCTGGGTATTTTCCGACGGTCGTTTTAAAATGTGTGGAAAGTACTGTACTGCTGAGGAAAAAAACCTCCCGATTAAGCAGATATGTGAACGTACAGAAGGGGCAAGATAAAACAATCAACACAAATTGTTTTATATATAACCTGTTCAGACAAACATTCCAACGGTGGAATTCGTTGTATGGAGGATTTGCTAAGATCGATGAAAAATTGAAGAGAAGATGTCTTTTTGTAACCAATATCGGAATATCCCATTAGCATGTGTGTAGAAGTCTAAATACCACGTACATTAGTGTACGCAGAAATACCCCGTCACAAGCTGCGCGTTCCTCCCGTATTCCAAATTTGCCTTTAGCCTCGAATTCCCTACGCTCCTTTTCGCACCAAAGAAACCGCCGTTCAGGAGAATGTCTGCCGCTAAAAGACACTTTCTAGCCGACGAAGGTTCGAGTTTTCGTGCCGTCGTAAACCACGACGTAGAGCAAGGATAGCTCGAATGTGTGAAAGATTTACTCTGTCTGGTAGCAGATGAAAAAGTCTTTCGCGCAGCGATTAGGACTTTATGAGAATTCAGTGATCTCTCCCGATTTTCGCTCGTGAGGAAAATAAAAGAGAAAATTCTTCCTCTGGTCAGGCAGAAGATCTTGGACCTACGTTGTTAGTAGAGCTCGTCCCACAAAGGAAACAGTTCGCCTGTTGCAAGGAAGAAACTTCTCGAGGAATTGGTGTGATGCCATCATGGTACTTGTAGGTGCCAAACTTCTCGCAGGCCCCCACTTCAGAGTCAGAGGTTACACAGAACCTCCGTCTGCGGATTACCCTAGACGTAGCTAGTTAATCGGTTTTGGCTACCCACACCAGGAGCCGAATAATCGGACAGTCACTTCAAGGAAGAAGTCGGATTTGAGCCACAGTTTGGCTCGCCTTCGTGGTCCGGCATATGATCATTATATCACAGGTCTAAGATTACCTTCTCATTATGTAACCTCGGACCGCCGGACTAAGTGAGATCATCGTCACCAGAATAAGATCTTCACCGTCATTATCAAAAATACTTATGAACTCAAAGGTATCGTTAAAGTGAATTATCCCCTCCCCTAGCTTCACCAGTTTATTCGTTAACTAGAATTACCATCCCGAGCCTATAACCTCGAGTATTAGAAGAGATTAATTCAGTGTTTAATTCAATAATATTATTACATTCATTTTGTTGGGTGCCATTAAGACGCAAGCATCCTACGGATTGATTTTCAAGTAGAATCCCCACGACATTATGTAGACTTACTTATTCAGTGCAAAGATTAATTCTATTTATACCTATATACGCTGTTCTATATTTCTAATTCATGTACATTAAATATTATTTTTGTATGTGTGTTTAACTTATTTGGACGATCCTTTGGCAATTAATAAGCAATCTACTCGGCTTAAATCTCAATATTACACAAGTCCACCCATGACTGGCTTTTACTGAGTGAGGACACACTCAAGGGATCATTATCTTAATTTTTATCAAAAGAGAAGCGACGGGGTTATCCTTATTCACCGTAAGTGGCGAAGCAGGTGTATTTGATAAACTTTACCTCCGCTTCACCTTGTTGCAGTAATAAAATATATGTCGAGGAAGTGGGACTGGGATTACCCACTCACTAAACCTCAACAATGTGCTTCATATCTTGTTACTGGAATTCCTGGAGGTTTTAGTTCGAGGGCGTTCGTTCTTTTCTTCCTTTCACGCTACTACTTCTCTTTTCGAATTCTGAATCACAGTTTTAACCAAGAAAATTGCGAACGTTATCTCCTTTGCATCCAAAAGAGTATTTTGATCTGGGGTAAAGCGGTGGTCTAAAGAAGCTGAAAGCAAAAACGAGGTCTCTTTCTTGCTCTGGTTTGACCTCATGCAGAGAAGGATCGTCACTCAAAGTACAAAACTCGCATTGGTAGTTTAATAATAGCATATCACTATGTGCATAAAGGGGACTTCACGTTCTGCAGGATTTAACAACAAGGAAAGAAGGTACCCTAGGAGACCTTACAATCCATTTAAAGTCAGAAAATGTATGTTCTGAGAAAAAACATGCAGATTGATCCAGAATTTCATGACCCTTTGCAACCCAAAACACGTGGTAAAACTCTCGCCAAATTTATGATGAAGTTTCAAAGGCAACAATTGCTCAAATTTCCACTGATCAAAAGCAAGTAATATGATGAAACAAGAGAGTTTTTTAAGCGTGAGAGTTAGTATCTTGTTTAAGTCGCTTGTGTTTACCAAAACTAAAAACTATATATCATTGTCATCTTCTAATGCATCTTTTTTACACTTTTTCAACAAAATGAGAGCTAAAATTTATAAAGTGGTAAGTTTTCTTACAGTGAAATCATAAATTTACAAGAAACATACACTTAAAATAAATCCTCTGCTGCAATTAGCAACCAGTCACATGCAGTTTTAGAAGTATTTTAAAGACAATCTGCTTGCAGTTTATCTTCATTGAATTGTGTATTTGGAATGCAAATTTCTTAATATATAATATGTTTTCATTCATATAAAAATCTTTCAAATTAGTATTAATAGTGGCTGAGGAACAAGCAAGTACTTAATAACTGTTATACTCTCTCCTACCTTAGCACTCGTAGGAAAGAGAAAACAAAATCCCATATTTCCAACAGTATTCACTACTCTAAAATGTCGCATAGTTTTGTGGAAGCAAAACGGAACAATAATTCCAAGGTCTTGTGCAACCTACGATATCGTATCATTTGCTTTATATCTGCAGTCGTGGCCAAAAGATTTGAGACTACATTTTTTTAAATAAGAAATTACTAGAGTTAATTAAACGTTGGGATCATTCAGAAGCTCCAAACAAGAAGAATGTAGCTTTATCTGAGAATATCACTTTACCTTCGTGTTCATCATTATATTTTTTATATTTCATACAAAAGTCGAGCCTGTTCGTAAGGCCTTCTTGTTGAGATGAGGCTTCTTCGAGGTGCTTCTCATCTTGAGCTTTGGCTAAAGCTTCCGCCTTCCTGTATGTGCCTAAGCGTTCACACCAGTGTCTTTTCAATCGTGAGCAAGTTTGGAAATGTAGGTAACCAGACCTTTGAGCTGAGACCTTACCAGTAGATGATTTTGGCATTCATTTGAAGTACTAGGGCGTTCATAAGTTTTCTTTCCCGAAAAAACAGGCTTTTTTAAGTCATTAAGGGATTTCTTGAATTTCAGTCCACTTTGGAGTAGAACAATAATAGTTGCACGTATTTATTTGGAAAGAACCCTTTCTGAAATTGAAAAACATTCAAATATTTATTTACCCTAAAAAAGATTACAAACAAGATTATAATTAAACATCAATCATTTAGCCTATATTTATCGTCAGTTTCCCCTTTTGATCGAATAGCAAACTCCAGGGACTAAAAAAACTCATTTCCTAATGGAACAGGACAAGAGAGCGGTTTTGGATCCAGCAAAAGAATACAGTGGTTTTTTCTTATTATTTTTGTAATGTTGACTTTTTAATAAACCTGAAAAAAATTCAAAATTATAATATTTATTCATATACAGTAAATTAAAAGTGGAAGGAAACAAGGTCTGCCGTCCAAAAAGTCGCGTGATCTCACTTATTCTGATTTATGACCTTACGACCTTCAAAACTTTCAATAATTCCCGGACTAACCTTAGAAGGACCTTGGCAGTTCTATCATTCGAAAGAAAATGTAAAACAGCATAAAGGTTTCAAATATCGTTAGAATTTGCTGAATAGTTATGATGATATTGCCAAAACAAAATAATCGCCGGGCTAACCTTGGTAAAACCTTGTCAATTATATCATTCGAAAGAGAATGTAAAATAACATAGGGGTTTCAAATTTTGTTAGAATCGGCTGAATAAGAACAATGTTATTAGAAAAAAAAAAGAAGCAAATCTGGGACCGACCGACATAATGAGATGTAGAGGCGCCCGCGACTAGATTCGCACGCGACTAAAAATTGAAACTATATATTAGTTTCAAAATATTTACCCATTACTATAAAATAAGTTATTGAGTAAAAGTAAATAAAAAGCAATCACACATCTGAACTGAAAATATACTTCTCAAACGGATACAAAAATAATATAATTATATACTTTGTGAGGAAGAAATTTGACTTGAGACCAAATTTACATACACTTTACACCATAAAAAGATATGTTTACTGAGTAACAATTGTAACAAATGATGAAACGGAGAATTAAATTATGTGGTATCAAGGAACAGAAAATGGGAGCAAATACTACTCAGAAATAAAGCATAACTCAAAAAATATAAAACGCCATATGTGCATAATGTGTTGAAGCCCTAGATGAAGAAACAGCTTACTACACTAATGCTTACAGCAGATATTTAAGAAAAATAATGAGCCTGAAATAGAACTGAGGGACACTATTAAGAGACAAAACGATAGTAATCCAAAACATAATTCATAAACAAGCCATCTTTATTGATAAGAGACCAAGAAGACGATATTTAATGGAACAAGAAGCGTTAATTCCTTCAATTTTGCGGAAAATTTCGAGCGATGATTGGTGATTGTAACAGTAAAGACTTTGCACAGCAGTCTTGTAAGTTTCCCCTGCATTTTCATCCCCCTCTAAATAAATTTTTATGTCTTAAGCCATCGAGGAAAGACAGAAAATGAGGGACTGATAAAATGTCGGACCAAAAGTTAATGTTACAAAAACTTTGAACGGGAAGATTGCGATGAATATTCTTAAACAAAGTATGGAAGTATAAACAGAAACTAGGATTAAAAACAAATGAGTTTAGTTAAAAAGATATTTCATATATATTATTTCAAGTACAGTTAGATATGATCAAATTACATACCTTTCCTCTCTAAAAAAACTTTCAATGCATATTCATAATAAATTCTTTTTTCACAACTCCGTTCATCATTTTGCCAAATGGACACTTCGTTCTTGGTAATATTTGTTGATGCTTTTGCGTGAAAACTTTGCATATTTACAAACGTTTTCCACAAGAAAATTCGATAGTGAAAGCTATAGTTACTTAGAAATAACCCTCGCCAAATGCATGGAACGTTTTTCTCCACAAGAAGAAAGAGGAAAACAATGAAAAGTTCTGGTTCTTCGTTTAATTCAATTTGTTACTTTTATAGTCTTGGCAAATTAAACTTCGGGAGAAAACCAATTATATTAAGAAGAGAATGAAAAAGGAAACCATTCTATTTTACATTAGAAAGTGTTGCAACAATAATACTTTGAACGCTCATATATTCAGTACTCGAAGTATGGGGGAAGCAAGTGGAATATGCGAACTGCGAAAACAAAGATTAAGTAGGATATCAAATAGTTTTAATATATTAATGATCATTCGCCTGAATTAGATATCGAGGCAAAACAGCCATAAAAATCTCTCCTGTAGACGTGCAAAGTCGGGCTTACTAGAAATCTGTGTAAGTTGCTTTATGGCCGCAGACGAAAATCCCTATCGTGTACGGCCCAGAGTATGAATTGAGAACAGTCTTACTTCACTTCTTCAAAGCAATGTGGTGCTCATCTAGTGGTAAAGAAATTCTAAGCCGTTCAGGCAACGGATGGTCTCTCATTTGGCGAAGCTAAAGACTTGGTCGTGGTGCGCCCGGTTTCATGCCTCAAGTTTAAAAAGACATCCCCTGCTCCTTGCCCCTCCAGGCCAACAAGCACGCTCGTTTCTCTGCTCATTCGAAACCCTTTTGCGGGTTTTATTTACATCCAGTGTTCCCCAGGTATAGTTGGTAGAACAAATGGATCACATCCAGCGACGACTAGAACCAGAGCTACTTCTTTCCGCAGCGTGGCCGTTTGCCGTTAGGCAAAACAGCTGCGCGCCGCCACCAAGTTATTAGACCCACACAGGAAGCAACATCCCTGCAGGTGGTCGTGAGACCATCTTCCTGGATTCCTAAAGCTGTCCCCCGAAAGAAGAAACACATCAAAAGAGCTTTGATCGATTCTTACGCCCCCACCCCCCGCTTAAAGTTTCGAGGCCAAGGGAAGAAAAGACTCGCATGGCAAGCTCAACCTTCCCCGAAATGTCTTTTTCGAGCAACAGTGCTAGGAGTTCTGCCTCCGGGTACCTTACGGCCATTTGAGGGTTTTCTATTCAAAGAGGGAACCTTCATTTCAGAGATGAGCCTGGGAGGTATAATTCTTTAAAGCAATTGCCGCGGATTCTGGGCCAAATGGAAAAAGCTGCGGAGGCTCGTCTCCTTCGGTTCCCCTTTAGCTATACTTCTGTTGGAGACCATGCTCGGTGCGTGCCGCACTACCTATCCACCTGAGGTATAAGGCTTTTTCAACTTCATCACCACGGGATAGGGACCGAGCGGGAGGATGCGCCATTTACTCCTGTCATGATGTCTTCGTTCTTCTTTTTGCCTTAAATTCTTCCTTTCAGGCAGTAGTAGTGCCCTCATACCTCCTATCCAGAAGCAGCAACTGGATAAGAGGTATAGTGTTATTTCTGCGTACATTCCACCGTCATCCGACTTTGACGTGGAGGACTTTGGCCGTACTGTGGTACGATTAAAGAGGTCATTTCTACTGCCAGGAGATTTGAAAGCTAGATTGTTCTCCGGGGGAGATTACTCGATCAATCCCAGAGTTTAAGTCCTTGCTGACCCGATCGTCGAGCTGAAGATATGTGTCCTGAATGTCAATGAGTTTTCACATCACTACCTAAGAACTGCTTTATTTACCTGTATTGATATATATCTGAGCTATAAGGATGCACAGCCTGATTTGGGGTGGGAGGTATTCGATGACCTCTATGGCATTCATCACTTTCCCATTCAAATATCATTTTCTGAACCACTGCCAGGAAATGACTGATTTAACTATTATAGTCGAAGAGTTTATGTCGGTGGATGAGGTCGCTGTGTTCTCCGTTAACATCATCGCCATGGGCCTAACTACTATTCCAACAATGTCTGGAAGTTTTGTACACCAACCGCTTTGGTGGTAGTCAGCCGAGTGAGAGACAGTTCTCAAATAAAAGTGTAACGCCTATATGCGCTATAAGTGCTTCCCGAACGATTTCACTGTGGATGAACTTCATCGAGCTTAGGCTAGGTTACGATACGTTTCGAAGTACGCTTGCTGCTCTTCCTGGCGGGCATACGTGCCTTTACTTATCTGGAAGACCCCTCTAGCAGAGGTGTGAAAGCAAGTCAAAAGGATTCGGGGCAAGTTCTCGCAGTACCCTACCTCCGGGTTTCTAGAGGAATGGGACTACAATCTACGACCCTACGGTCGTGGCAGATTCTTTGGCCACCGCTTTCTCCGCATTTTTTAGCGGGGAAGCTTTTCCACCAGCATTCAATGTAGGTTAAAATATCGCTAAAGTCCGTGAGCTGGACTTTACTTCGAGGGTGAGAACCCTTTAGCAACATGTTTACATTAAATGAGTTGCTTCCGCTCTCGCTCCGTGGGAGGACACCCCCCTGGCTAACACAATTTTCCGTGTGCAATGCTTCGACATCTAGGTGAGCAAAAAATGACCTTTCTATTAGTTTTGTTTAACAGGATCTGGACAGAAGGTATTCTTCCTGACTCCTGATGAATGGCTACTGTGCTGGCTTTTATCAAACCCCCGTAGAGAAATTACTCTACTCCCTTCAGTTACCACTCAATCTCTCTCCTGCATGTACAGTTTGATGGAGAAATTAGTGAATGTTAGATTAGCATTTTTTACTGACAAAGAAAGCAACTTGATTTTCAGAAAGTCCGGCTTCCGCAAGATCTACTCCTCCTCGGCTGCTCTCTCTGACTGGAAAATGCTTTTTCAATGCCTTCCTTTGTAGACAGCACTACGCCACGATTTTTTCAGAACTAGACTAAGTCTATGATACCGTATGGTGATACTTTATCATGGAGACGCTCCATAACATGGGGAAGAGTGGACGTCCCCCAATCTTCAGGAGGTTTTGAGGGATCGTCGATTGTTCTGAATGAAAATGTTCACGCTAAGCACTACTTGGATGCCCTTTCAGGCTCTCTTAATGCGGACTCCAACAGGCATTGAACCGCATCTTTTGCTATGGCCAAGAGTAAGGTAGTGCAGTTTTGCCGCCCTTACCCGCACTTATTCCTAAACGAAGTTCCTTTGGAACTGATGAATTCTCACCGTTTCTTGGCTCTTGTTTACGAAAGACGCCTCACATGGGAGGCTCATATTTGCAGCTTTAGGGTCTCTTGTAACGGTGCTATGGACATTCTTCGTTCAGTGACCTTCAGCACCTGGGTTGCTGATAGGTCTAATGCCTTGCTTTACTATATTTCCTTTGTACGTTCGAAGCTTGAGTACGTATTTAAGTTTTATGCATCCGCAGCCGAGCGTATATTGCAAAATGTAAACTCATTTCACCACACCGGTCTTCACCTAGCGACATGTTGCCTTGCACACATCGCCGATCGAGAGCCTAGATGTTGATTCTGGGGAGATGCCACTCGTTCTGCGCCATGTAAAGTGCATTATGCCCCTGTATGCGCGAGCCCATCTCATCACTCAGTTGACAACGGCTCTCACTGCATCCACAGCTGATCTTTTCGGAACCGATGCCATCGAGAGACGACGGTCATACGCTAAGCCCTCTAGGGCTAGAAACTCCGAGAGCTCGGTGTAGCTCTTGGGCCGGTGGCGCCTATGGTTTTACCCAGAACATCATACCTGCGGGTATTGCTTTTGCCTATTTGTCACCACTCCTTTTTCCTAAGCATCCTCATCACCGGGAGCATTGCACTTAGCTTTTTTGGAGTACATTTCATCTCACGCTGCCTTGGTGGCAGTGTATACGGATGGCTTCAAGTCCTAGGTTGGGGTAGGTTTACACGCCGCATCCCCCTTGCTTAAAGTCAACGAGGCTTTACCAGGGACTGCGTTTATCTTAACGGCCGAGCTGGTTGCAATGCACCAATCGGTAGGGAAGATAACTCGTCCTAACCTGCCCGATTTGGAAACCGGATTTTGATCTATAGTGACATACAAAGCGCCTTGAGTGCTCTCGTGGCACTGGAATCTCCACACCTTCTGGTTTTCGGTATCCATAACGCCACGGTTACCGCGAGCAGAGTGGATGTCGAGATTATCTTCTGCTGGAGTCCTGAAATTTGGGGAATTGCGGGGAATGAGCGGGACGATGAAAGCGCCAAAGAGTTTGCGAGGACTGGGCCACCAGATAAGCGTTTGGCTCTTCCTCACATCAAATTCACGGAAGTTATCAAGTGAGCCCTTCAGGATTCTTCGCAAACAAAGTCGGAGACGGTGGAGAGGAACTTAAGGTTGCGTGAGATTGCGTCACCACTGTCCCCATGGACCTACCCTACCATGCCGAGACGGCTTCAAGTCAATTATTTTTGGCTTCAAATTGGGCACACTCGGGACACTACCTCCATTTAATGGAGCGCTTGCACGAACCTAATTGCGACAATTCCGTTTTGCACCAAACTATTTAGCACATTCTTGTTGAATGTCTCAGTCTGTGTCATCTTCTTGCTTTGTTGTTTAGTTTTGTTTTTCTGCTTGTTTGTTTGATTATTTTGTTTTTTTTGGTATTTTTGTATTTTCTTTATTTGGTTACTTGATTTGTTTTTTACTCCAGCCTAGTATTATGGTGAAGTGTGATTACGGCGAATTTCGCATTTTAGGTAGTCTAGAGATTGTCCCTTAAAATATATCGAGACAAAAGGGAATGAAAATAATATTCTAAAGAATTTTGAGTAGATTTGTTTAGTTTAATTAGTAAATATAGAAGCAGAATTTCTAACAAACCACACAGACCTATATGACAAAGTGTATAAAGGAAGCTAATGTATTGTGGTGAAAAATCTTCTTATTAGCTAATGAAAATACTCTTAAGTAGCGATTTAAGAAATTAAGAGAAAAATAATAAGTACATCCGCGACCAAAGTTTTAGGACACCTAGCCTTTTTCTTATTCCTTGGGTTGTGTACGGCAACCCATGCCCGAGTAGGCAGTCGCCAGATGGGATACCACAATAAAAAAAATCTTATTCTTTGAGTATGGCGATGAATATTTTGGTGCAGGTTTGTATGTCATTGTCCAATAGAGTTAGAAATCAATGAAAAAATACAAACATCCCTATAACTTTTTTAAAAATATCTAAAATAGCGATGCTATTGAAATGTATGAAATATCGATATCAATATGAGTTATATATTTCAGTGAAAATCTCCATATTACATATTTGTTGATCAATATTATATTCCATGTCAATTGGATATGATAATGATCAGATAATGGCAAAAATACGTAGCTATATCGTAGAGGAAAGAAGTTTTATACGAAAGGTTCTCGAAAAAGGTCTTAGATAGTCGACAAATTGCATGAAGATTAGGTGGATCACATTATTGTTTTCCAAAAGTGTTAAAGTAGTTCTGAGAAAGTGGGAACATCCAAGACCAACCTTTTACTAAATAATCGGTCTTTCCATCGCATGAGACTTCTGAATCGTAGGAAAACCGCACTCTAGCTACATCATTAGTGGATAGTGAACAACTAGGTTACTGCATCCATCAGAAGAGTACGACGCAGATTGCTTGCACAAGGCCTGATGAGATATAAATCCCGCTAGAAGCCGCTAAACAACCTTCAGCATACTCTACGTAGACTGGATGGGCATGTGCTCACTCGTACTAGAAGATGCGTCAGAAAGAGAAAAAGAGAGCGCGAGAGATAGATAGATATAGAGTGTGTGTGAGAGATACATAGATAGATAGGTATGTTGGTAATTAGTTAAGTGGTCTCTTTCTAGATCACCACAAGAAATCACATAAGATCACATTAGAAAGAACACTTCTTCCCACTCTATAAACAAAGAAGGACTTAAACTCACCTAAACCCACTAAATTCACTTGATTAAGCATTCTTCAGTCGATAGAGAGACAATCACAGTTGTGTTCCGCACCCTAGTTCCTCTTCTTGTTATCCGTGAACCCATTAACTTTATTAGTCCTCCCCCCCCCGGAGGGAGTAGGACCCTTCTTTTATTATTAGAACATAATGGGAAAACAGAAAGTTTCCTTAATAAAGAAGATCAAAATCTTTTACAAGAAATGGTATGATGGGAAATCGACACAAAACAAAGAGAAAAACTATACAAGACAAGGCAAGGGTAGGGTGGGGAGCCGGAGATGTCGACGGGACAAGGCGTAAAACAACAGTGGCGCCTCACGGTGGGGACCCCTCCTTAAGTCGCCAAAACTATAAGGAGTTGTCCCTAGGCAATATTAATTTCCTGTAAGTTCCATGAGACGGCATCTGCTGGATTCTTGTTACTTCTGTTGTACGTAAGGTAACGGGAGCTGATCCGAAAGGCCCTAGTGAGAGACCCGAGGAATCCAAAGGAGACGTAGGGTAGAAGAAGGGCCGGGAGATTTTCGCGGAAAGTGTTGTTAAGAGCCCTTTAGCCAGATGAGAAGGGCCAGGACCAGGCCAATAGACTCGAGTTCGAATATGTTTCGACACCAGTCCCGACAATCCCAAGCCAGGGAGAAGGGACCCGTGACAAGGCCTATTCCCCAGGGGGAATCGTCGACGGTAACGCGTAGGCCCCGTGCCTTGGAAACTTCCAACTTACCCATTTACCCATTTGCGGGTAATAAAGTGGTGAGTGAGGCGAAGAGGTGCGCGCGGTCTTCACGCAGTTGATCGAAACACAGCTGCATCCAGATGAAGAGAAAGTGTATCATAGAAGACAGAAAATTAAGCATGCAGGCAAGGCAGAGCCAACACTTTCTTGGGACTGGATGGGCAGCAACGTACTCGAGGGCGCGCACGGTCTTTTCCGTTATGGCCGCAGTAAAACGTGCGACCGTGCGGAGATCTATCTCCATGGCAAGGTAGCTAATCTGCTTGTGGGGGGCCAGGACACACTTGGCCAGGTTCAGGTTGATGGAGCTGTTCTTTACTAGGGAAAGGAAGCGTTGTAGGGCCGACTTGGTACCGATAGCCAGTACATCATCAAGATAAGTGTGAGCAAACACGCCGACCATGGATGCGCATTGGTTTATAACAGAGGAAAGTGCCATCTGCATAATAAACTGCGCCCCGGAGAAGCTCATTGGAAGGCGGCTGAAGCGGTAACGGACGCCGTTAACGACAAATCTAAATTGGTGCCTGGCTGATGGTTGGAGTCTGATGTGGTAGAAACCATCTTTCATATCTAGTTTTATCGCAAAGTGGGCCGGAGATGATGAGTCAAACACCTTTATTATCGAAGGTAGCCGATAAGAAGGATGATCTTATGTCTCGTAGGCGGCGGACATGTCGTATATAATACGAGCAGTTGCGTTGGGCTTTGGGACCCCAAAGACCCGTTGAACTTTGGTGATTCTGCCAGGCTCGACTATCCCGTCTTGAAGGAACTGATCAGCAAGGGGTTGGGTAGCCTAGAAAAAAAGGCACCAGTGTCTGTACTGATGTTTTGAAGAAAATCTTCACGCACTGTTGCCTGTTGGCCTTAAGGATGTGGCAGTTAGGCTCTATTGAGTGAAAGGAGCGCGGAGATTGAAGGTCCAGCCGAGCGTCGGTGCTTAATGAATATTCTTCTTGAGCCAGCGGGTCGAGCTCAAAGCTGACTCACCGTTGGTCTTGGTTGCCCTCCTGGGCATCGTCGTTGTTGTTGTCGTCGCTGTTTTTGTCCTGGTTGTCCCGGTCGCGGTTTCCTCGGTCAGCCATGATGTCGGGAGGTCCACTCCTAATATCTTGAAGGAAGTTCCACATTTCAGTGGGGTGAGTGGAGGAGGACAACGTGGAGAGAGAGAGTCCGTAGGGAGGGCGCAGAAGACAGTGGGGACCGTAAGACCGGTATTGGGGAGAACGGTGATGGACTGAGGGTCCGAAATGTTGAGGGTGCCGAGCTCCACGGCCGCCTCTTGAAAGAAATCACGGATTGGGTCACTAAGAGGGGTAACCGAAATCACAGAGTCCACGAGTTCCACGACGGGAGGAACAAGGATCTGAACAGGCACTTCTGAGCAGATAGGTGGGCCCTGGGGACATTGGCAGTGGGAAGAAGGATAGGAGGGGCGTCGCCGAAGCGATTTAAACGGGGAACGGGGTGAAGGCCCGAATCCGAGCTCGCCGAGGAGATATTGATCTGATCAGAATCCAAAGAGATGGAAGGGGTAGGCAAGTACGGTGGCGAGGCAGGGGACAGGGATCGGAATTCCTCCAAGTTGTCCGAGAGTGAGCGGGTATTAAAGCCTAGCTAGCGGTGTGCCCGGGCGATGCGCAGCTCCCGCCTCCAGTCCGCGTTAAGGCGGACGTCTTGAAGAAAGGCGCTGGCCCTGGCAAGACCGCGCTGAAGGTCGCCTTGCTCCGCCTCCACGGCGGACCAAGGGGCAGGGGAGGGAGAGATCGGAGACGACGATGCCAGTTATAATCGACTGCTCCTCACGGGCGTCGTTCGAAATGGTTTCTCAACCGTGCTGAAATATCAGGTGATACAACCGGAGGCTTTGATGTAGGCAGTGTAAATCCATGCAAGCTAGGTTGTGCTGGAAGGGTAAAGACGGCCAACAACAGCTGTATCTCCTCCCTATCGCGCGTCTTGACGTGGATAGAGTTGATATTGTCTCAGAGGTTTCGACACATCATATCCCAACATGTGGGAGCGTAAGCTTCAATATCCTGGGAGGACACTGGGTCGACAATGAGGGGCTCCTGAGGGGCAGCCGCAGGCGGTCTCACAGAAGACCTAGAGGTAGGAGGAGTGAGAGGATAGGCGATTGGAGGTGGGCCTGAGGAAACGCCAGGGAAGACCTCTCCGGGTGGCGGGGCCGGAGCACCCCGTTACTTGGTGGACGCCAACTCGCCTGTCATAGTGGCCGAGCTATTGGTCTAAATTTGATCCCCTAGAATTTACCAAGTTGAGTTGCCGCTGCCGTCCGAACCAGCTTTAGACCTAGTAGGGTTTTGAGGGACGCGAGGGATTCAACCAAACGCAGTCTCATTTACTGAAGATGTAGCTATCAATCACTTTAGGGCTGAGGAGTTATCCATTGATAAATCCAGTATCAATAGAGATCACTCAATTGTCATTTTACGATGTTAATTCATTCATTGCCAAAGTTGAGATTTATTTTCATATTAATTCCATTTTAATCCACTTTTAAATAAAGTGAATTTGAGTCTGCTATAGTTACATAGTTACAGGGAGCAAGCAAGGAATACTTATTCCCCTCAAAGGCCAATCCAATTATATACTAGTATGCTAATAGTCCTCCTTTGGAAATTGTCGCCACGATGCTCACTCACGCGACATTCAATCCACAACAGGGCTCCGTATTTAAACAATATTATTATTCCTAAAATAACTGTCAATTTTGTTTTAAAAACTTTTCGCACTACTAGCACTTACTAACTCCGCGGCGAGTGCGTTACATTAATTGATGATTTTAAAGTTGAAATTTTTTTAGCTATGTTCGCTTCAAACTTTCATCCTTTCAGTTTAATCTGTTGATTTGTGTGATACCATATATGGCCGTAATTAAACTTTTTTTCATAATTCACCTTTTCAATTTTTTGTTAAAATTTAGAATACTTCTTCGATAAGCTCACTCGCAATCGCCTATGTCGTTTCGAGAGTCGGTCGTTTCAGTAAATTTAATCTTTCGATGTACGACTTATTCCTAATCGAGGGAATTAGTTTAGTTACCCGTCTTTGAATTCTTTCCATTTTATTGAGTATTAAATGTGTATAAGGTGACCAGAATTGTATTGTGATCTATCTAAACTTTTATATAGAGGTATGATTATATCTTGGTGTTTGTAGTAAAATCTTGTCGCAATAAATCCAAGCATTTGGTTTACCTTCTTACACGCTTCGTTACACTGTTTGTTAAACTTAAGAACCTTTGAAACAGTACCCCTAAATCTTTTTCTTTGTCCACGCAGATAAGATTTTTACCACCTATTATATAGTTAAAAATTGACTGTACACTTGACTAAATTGAATTTCATGTTACATTTAATAGAACATTCGCGATTTTATCTAAATCCCGCTGAATAAATTTGCTATCGTTATCATTTAAAATTTTACCCCAAAATTTTATATTGCCCGCAAATTTTTACAATTCACCAAATAGGCCGATGTCCATAGCGTTTACATAAAAAAGGAAGAACAAGGTCTCAACACAGAACCCTGAGGGGGCACGCCACTCACATTTTTCCACTACGATAGTTTACCTTTTAAAACTACTCTATACATATATATATATATATATATATATATATATATATATATATATATATATATATATATATATATATATATATAAACACGGCTGAAGATGATATGGTAAATTACATATCGAAACTAGTCACATTCTAATAACCGTTTTAATAATAATAATAAACTTTATGGTCCAATAACAGTGGTATTCTTGTATATATATATATATATATATATATATATATATATATATATATATATATATATATATATATATATATATATATATATATGAATGCAATGTCCCGCAGGAAAAAAATGAAAAGGTGTTTCCAAGTACTTTCGAACTTTTTAAGTTCCTTGATAAGGAACTTAATAAAGTTCGAAAGTACTTGGAAACACCTTTTCATTTTTTTCTTGCGGGATATTGGATTCATTTGCTACCCTCATGTGATACTTTGTGAGATTTTCATTTCATATATATATAAATATATATATATATATATATATATATATATATATATATATATATATATATATATATATATATATATATATATATATATATATATATACATATATATATATATATATAGGCAACAAGGCCCACATAGAAAATAAAAATGAAGATTCCAAATGATTTCGACTTTATTTCAAGTTCATTATCAATTTCATTATATGCGCTTGAAAAGGCAATGTTGTAGATAACAGAGCTGTTCATTAAAGCCTCGGAAGAAGCTCTTCTTAAAGCCACGAAAGGATATCGCATAGCCAAGTCTTTCTAACACAACAAATATTTGCGTATCTATTAGCTATTTCAATTGTTAACACTGCTTTCGAAGTGAATAGAAAAATCATTTTATCCATTTTAGATCAGGTTATAAAATCATGAATTATTTGCTATAGCGTAATTATAATTGTAGCTAAATTGTAGCTAAATAAGCTCTCCATCAAGCCCTCAGAAGAAGCTATTCGTACAGTCATGAGAGGATATCCCATAAGCTAGCCTTTTTAACTGCATAATTATAATTGATACGCAAACGTTTAGATTGCTGTAGAAAGGCTGGGCTATGCGATATCCTCTCGTAACTGTGTCGAAGAATAAGCTATCGACGATGTACCATATATAACTATTCGTTGAGGGAATTATTCTAATATTTCGAGTGCGTGGTAATCTGATTGACCAAGGTTATTTATTTTCGATATGCTTAAGAAGTGGAACTGAGCTCAAGGATAATAATATGGCTATCATTAATAAAATAGAGTTTTATTAATTAAACTATCAACAACACACAAAAAGAAAATGTCTACATTAACGTAGAATGGAAAGGGTCGTGGGAATATCTGACTAAACCGAGGATTAAGATTTGGAGAGATTTAAAAAGGTAAACAAATAAAAATTAAAGGGGGGGGATGGTTCGCTAAACCATTTAAAGCACAGGGTAGCATTGATAAAAAGGTTAGATAATTAAAGGTAATGCTCAGCTTAAGTAATTACAAAGTTGTTGTGCAGAGGAAGACGATGCGAAGGAATTTTCGGTCAACTGGTGATTACCAGCAGAAGGGTTCTTCGGGGGGTTGTCCTTAGCGAAGGGCAAGGACTGTCTTCGAAGAGTTAGAGCGAAGTGGGGCTGGGAGGTACGAGCGATCTTTGTGACATCAAATCGGGGATGTTCTAGATGAACAATGGAGGTTATCGTTGAAACCAATCTTTCTCTTGAAGAACGTTAAAAAGGGGGGAATTAAATTATCCTGACGTGATGTCTTCGGAATGAGAACCGTTTCTTGACGAACGGGTTTGAAGAACAATGGCCGTTCTAGCGTTGCTCTCTTTCTGAACAACAGGGGGGGTGAGAACCGCCTCTTGTCAACGGGCTCAAAGAACAATAGTTGTTCTAACGTTGTTCTCTCTCTGAACAACAGGGGGGCCTTGTTCACTTGGCGTCTGGAAGGCACGAACCTTGGCACTCAAGGTATATTGTCCTCTTCTGGACAAATAAGGTGGTTCTCGAGGTAGAGAGTTCATATTGTGATCAAGGGAGGCCGGATCATCGTTATGCTTCGCGAAGATAATCTGGATCTGATCTCAATCGGGGAAAGCTATGTATAAATAGTCGAAGCCATCCCCTTGGCGTAAGGGACAATTGAGTGGGAGGCTTCGGGGGAATGTCCCGGTCGCGCCTGGTAAAATACCTTATCTGCCCATAATCCTAACTCAATCTGGCGAGATCGACGTATGGAGGCGAAACGGGGGAATGAACCTCCTTGATAAAATATTGGCTAAGGTGGGCGATAACGCGCTCTGCTTCCTCCAGCAGATGCACGTGGGTAGCCATGTGTTTCCAAACATGTGATAGCGGCTGAATTTAAGCGGCCTCAGACCGTTCTATCACAGAGTGTAAGATGAGATTTGACCACATTACTCGAACATCTCGCCTGCCAAGTCCCTAAATTGTAACTCCCCCAAATGCTATGTATGTGTTGGACGTGGTTGAGAGAAAGAGGAACAATCTCAGTGCACCGATAAGGCTGAGCTTACGTCCAAGACCCGGCCATTTCTCACCCAATTAAATAGAAAGACTGTTGAGAAGGCCTACAGCAGGTTCCGACACCGAATATTACGAACCTTCAAGTCTTTGAAAAATAAATTTGATAAATATATCTGTATAAATCAATGGCTCTCAAAGCCATGGTTACGACGCAAATGAGGCTCGTAAGGGTGCTTCTGAGGGTCGCGGAATAGCTATAAAAAGTAAAAATAAATAAATAAAGAGGAAGAGATTTCTTAAATGCGGAAAACTTAGGTTCTCAACGTCTCTAGCCAGAACTCCATATTGTGCTGAATGACCTTATCCAAATTGTGAATTTTATAATGGTCAAAGCTTTGAACTCACGCATTTTCCTTAAAATGTGTGAAGAGATTGGATCGCATCACCAGGAGTTACTTTTCCACTTTGGTGTCCGTTGGCTGTCTCGAAGTATCATCCTTGGAAGGGTTATTGAACTTAAAACTGAGATAGAAGTTTTTCTCCAAGAGAAGAAGCATAGTTGCCCGTCTGTTTCAAAGATGCTCCTTGGTTGGAAAAGCTAGCATATTTAGCTGACATCTTCAGGCAATTGAATGAATTGACCTCAGACATGCAAAGCCGAAATCAAACTATGGTAGACACTAGCGAAAAAGAACTAGATTATTCAAGAATAAGCTTGCACTTTGGAGAGAAAAATTAGACACTGGAAAAACAACTGCTTTTCCAGAGCTAAGTGCAGTGGTGGAAGATTCATCAGAAATAGAACTTGCTGATATTAAATTGTTTTTCCAAGACCATTTGCAGAATCTTCAGGAGGAAATGAACAAATATTTGCAGAAAAATGTTGATGTATGTCAACACAGCTGAGTCAGGAATGTGTCCGGTGTGAACGTCAGTGATGTTGGAGAAAATATCCCAGGATTTCAAGAGGAACCCTTAGATCTCCAGAAAAATCGGGTGCAGAATGAACTTTTTGAATGTTTCTCATACTCTAAAATCTGGGCTCAACTGAAGTATAAGCCTATTCTGATTAACGACCTAAAACCTATTCCATTTCCAACCACATACATCTGTGAACAAGGATTTTTCAGCTCTTGTGATGATCAAGACTAAAGCAAAGAAGCATCTAGATCCTCAACTTGTTCTGGGCGGTTTTTCTCTATCAATCAACATTAAGCCGAATCTGGAGAAACTTATCCATAATATGAAGGAACATTATGGTTGTCACGAAAATACTTCTTTCAATGTTTCAATGAACTCTACTTGAAGAGACAAGAAGTTTCCTAATCAAAAGTTTAATCTTGCTTGCTTTTTGTTTCAATAAATTACATAGATATGAAAATGTGCCTTTAATATATTTCACTCAACATATAAATAAAAAAATATATTGGTATTAAATAACAGTGAATGTCTGAAATATATATTGGCTAAAACTAAATGCAGGAACACTGAAGAAATTATATTTATCAGCAGTCAATAGTAGTTGAATGGTCAGAAGGGCTCATTCATGAAACAGTATTATAGTTGGAATTCAAAAGTTTGTTCATCTTTGCTTGAGTATAAAGGTCTGCCGTCAATTATCTTCAATCAATATGATATTATATTTATTAATTAGTAAATTATAGTAAAATTCAGTAAACGTTATTAAATTGGATAAAACTAAAATAATACTGAATATTTCATACATGAGGGTCTCAAGGCCCAAATCAACTTGTGATCAAGATCGAGACACAAAAAAGTTTTTTGAAACACTGGTATAAATGAAATGTATGTATTATTTTCTTTTTATATTGAAGTTGGCCATCGTTTCTAACTCCATTCTCATTATCAGGGTAATGAAATTAACACAAGGACTGCTAATTTAAGTCAATACAATATGTCTGTATGAATTAATCAGTTATTTTAAACATCTAAATACTATAGTAACGATACAGGAGAGAAGAAATCATATCTGACCATTGAGGGGAAAAGTAGAACTTTCAAAATTTATAAGGATTCAAGAAGTTGTCGATATTTACTTGATAATTACAAGTTTCAGCATGGAGTCATCTTTTATATATATATATATATATATATATATATATATATATATATATGAATGCAATATCCCGCAGAAAAAATGAAAAGGTGTTTCCAAGTACTTTCGAACTTTATTAAGGTTCTTATCAAGGATAACTACAAGAAATAGTATTATATTAGAGGTATTTATACGAAAGAAAATATGAAAGACCGCCTCAAAAACAAGAAATTTGTTACCCTTTCCTTCGACTTAGTTTGACCTTACTACCTGCTTCTTGTAATCCTTAATGTGTTTTTTTACCTTCCCCCTTCCCTCTTTCTCATTGGTAATTTCTTGTTTTTGAGGCGGTCTTTCATATTTTTCTTTCCTATAAATACCTCTAATATAATACTATTTCTTGTAGTTATCCTTGATAAGGAACTTAATAAAGTTCGAAAGTACTTGGAAACACCTTTTTATTTTTTCCTGCGGGATATTGCATTCATTTGCCACCCTCACGAGATACTTTGTGAGTTTTTCATTTCATATATATATATATATATATATATATATATTGTGAGGGAACCCCACGTGGACTCTCTTGAGCAGAACGGAACTTACATGCGCCGCCGAAGGCCCGGTTAGGCCTAAATTGGTAAGCCTACCCCTCCCCCTTCCACAAGCGGTAGCCTCGAACCGTGTCAACCACGATTTGCTTTTGCACGGGCAGAATAGCCTCTGCAAGAAGATTCGAGGCCATTCGAGAGTAGAGCTGGTTCCCGCTCATCGCCCCCCAGCCCCGGAGAGAGCCTCGGGGATAAATAGCGCTCGACTCCCATGAAGAGAGACAGAGTTGAGAATTCTTGCCCGGACCCCAGAAGATTTTCCATAGTTCCAAGTCAGGTGCTAACAACAAAGAAAAGTGACAGCTGAATTATTTTGTGTATTTGGAATTAGCCCCAGCCAGTGAGGTAATTCCACTTAACGATCACCACCGAGTGATTTTCCGGACTTCTCTCATCAACTCCTGTCGAAGCCCTCCTTCGTTCGCCCCTTATTTCGGGTGGCTGAATTCCTCTTCCCTGGACCGGAAGTTACCCTCCCCCCCACCTCCTGTTTTTGGAGAACCGTCATCACTTCAAGTTCCCGCTTAGAAGTTCCGAGCGGCTTCACCTCACGTGCAGAAGACATCCGTAAGCCAACCCCTCTTTTTTCTTCAGTAACCCAGTCGAGTTAATTCCCTCCCCCATTTGGATAGTCTCCTCCTGTAATGACTTAAGTTCTAACTTCATAGTCTGATTTATAACTACAATTCCCCCCTTCATTTACTGATGTGATTTTATATAATATGGTATTGATGTAATATAATGTCATACCACGACATATATATATATATATATATATATATATATATATATATATATATATATATATATATATATATATATCTTTACATACAGTACCATGTGCGAAAATATTTGCCCACCATTCACTTACCTGTATATGGGCTCCAACGGTAGGTCTTCTTTGTACCAAAGTACAAGCAAAGCTTTGTCTGCAGGTTGTCTGGGATCGGGTACTAAACATGGCAGTTCCGCTTGGCCTCTTACCACTGTCCATTCAGTGAACCATGCTGAATCAAAAGAAAATGGATTTTATTTAGAAATTTAGAGAAGATTAATAGAGTAAGAAGCCTGTATGTAAAATAGATTATATAGGTACCAATAAAATCTTACTTTCCGAACTTGATACGAGTCTTCAAACGGATAACCAATCAAATATGTTACCTATATTAGAGAAAGAGGGGGAAATCAAAAGAAAATGACAAAAATGTAAGAAGATTAAGTAAAAAATATATCCTGTTTTCTATATAATAAAATTCGTTGAGGAGTAAAAGTTTACCAATATTTTAACAGCTGCACTTCCAGAAACTCATATGACAAATTGCAACTCGATGAGAACAACTAACAACTCGGTCATGTCACAAAAGACAGAATAAAGATGTTCGGCCAGAGAATTCCTAAAGGATAGACGGACGTAACACTAGAGCATAGATAAGAAGGGACTACATTCAAGCCATACGTTTTGGTGCTATTCGAATTGACGTTCCCAAGCCTAGCTGGATTTCGGCTATAAGACTATAATGTCACTCCTAGAATTACAGATAGAGTTCCAAAAAATTAATCTATTCATGAGAGTGCACAATCTACACCGATAGGACGACGCAAATCCACTAGCTTGAGAAAAGAGGATTCCTTCCAAAACTCTCTGAATTTCTCAAAGGACGCGATGAACTATCGTTGGCGGTCTGATTCTAGGTGCTGCACGCGCCACACACACGCACACACTTCCTCCCTTCTCTCTGTTTGTCTGTTTTTCAATCTCTCTCAATATATATATATATATATATATATATATATATATATATATATATATATATATATATATATATATATATATATATATATATATATATATATATATATATATATACATATATATATATATATATATATATATATATATATATACATATATATATATATATATATATATATATATATATATATATATATATATATATATATATATATATATATTTATTTACGGCAAAGGTTAAGACACACAGGATGCTCAGGTACATGTGATTTATTTAGTATTAAAATCATAAAACAAGAAGTATAGTTAGATATGATTAAATTATTATTATCAGAAAACTTATTAAAAAGTCAGAAATTCTGTTAAAACCAGAAGTAGAAATATTTTCTTGGGGCTGGGCGTTAAAAAATAGAAATTTAAAGGCTAAAGTAATGGAATTTCATTAAACTAGAAAAATTAAGACGAGTAAAATTATAAAACTCCAAAATTATGAACTAAACTAACATTATAAAAAGACAATTAAGATCTTATTAAGAATATAATATGCTAAACTAAAAGATCCATATGATAAAACATGACGATATAAAATAAAAAAAGTTAAGAAGACTAAAAAGGACTAAAACAAATTTAAACTTGCAATATTAAAAATAATCAAGTTAAGATAATGGAGATAAATCAAAAATTAAAAAATAACTCAGGGATTTAAAAGGCAAGAGTATCTAAGTATCAATCTAATGTAACCACTGATGAAATAAAAAAAAAACAATCAAAAGTAAATAATTAAAGTATAATATTGCTTACCGATGAAGTTCAAGAGAAATCACAAAGTGAAGAAATTATATTGGAAGTGGCTTGAAGAAGCAACGGATTTTGAAAAGACAAGCCCGAAGGAAAGTTTTTGGCAACGATTCCCTCAAAAGGAGCGCTCAGACCAGGAGGCAGATCTGACATCGACCCGGTAGCTGGTCACTCAGAGGACGCCACCTCCTTTCCTAAATAAAAATACCTTTATTTCCTGGCATATCATCACTGTAATGATTTGCTAAACCCCCTACTCTCTGCCTCGCCGTTATTTTGCTCCGTGAACGTGACTCACCCACATAGTTCCGTCACAACTATGCCATTCTACTTAGAATGGGGATAATTGTAACTTTGGAGAAAGGAGGTTGGAGGAATATTTCATTTTGGAACCCAAAGGAAGAGACAAACCTGTATCTGGACTCAGGATCGAGAAGAACGCGGGGAGGGTTAACACCATACCCTGCGGTATCGTCCAAGATCACAGAGGGAGACAATACCCTTTCTGTGCTAAGTCGGATGCATTGAAAAATACTCCTAAAGCAATAGGGGGGATGGGCACCCCAGACTGGAGTGAGTTAATTGAGGATTCAGTCATCATTAAGTCCGTCATGTTTTTTATACCCTCTGAGAAGTCCAACAGTGTCTCCGCTAGTATAACACGCAGCACAGAACAAATACATGCCTAGCAGAGCAGATCTGTTCGAGATGCAGTGCAAAAGGCCACTTTCACACTGTATACACCGGCACAGCTCTCCTATGCGTCAATTGGGGTGGTAACCACGCTGCAGTAAATCTGAAATGCCCTTACCTCGCTTTAAAGCGTGCAATGACCATTTTAGACTCCAATATACCCCTCCCAAACACACCATGACTGCCCTCCGCCCCTTATGAGATCTTTCCCTGCCGCTTGCGGTGCCTCGTAAATCACACAACACCCTGACCATCCCCTGCACACACGCCTACAGTATACACGCACACACACCTCGAACAGACGCATACTACTCGAAAGCATACACATATACACATACACAAGTACACACCAACCTTCCCATTACCCCCACACACACAAACAGGTAAACTCTAAGGTTCATTTGGCTGCCGTGATTTTCTGGGTGGCAGAAGACATGTCTGTGGGCGATCCACGCCTCTACACCACACTCCTGCCCTATCTCTTCGCTGTAAATAGACTCGGGCGTATTGTCTTTCTGGAGAGGGTATTCGCCCTCATGCAAGACCATAAGAACAAGGTGGCTCTCCTGTCCACTCCAACAAACACACACCCAGCAAAATGCAATCACACCGCACCTTCCTGCTTCCTGTCCAGCAACCCTCTTCTCCCTTCCAGATCCTCCGCGGCTACTTCCACCATTCCCACCAGCTCTCCAAAGCCCTGCTCCACTGTCCCCACTCCTATTTCTGTTTCAACCTCTGTTCTGATTTCTACCACCACCCCCAATGTCCTTATTCCGTTCGCTTCCACTCCTATTCGCACTCCAACCCAAATTTATGCCTCTACTAATAAACTAGCACCGTCAACTACACCAGCGACCGTACCCACACCTACATCGACTACAACTCCACCTCTTACTACTAGCACCTCCCACCCCACCTCTGTCCAGACTCCCAAGACCGCACCATCTTTCACCCTTACCACACTCACGAAACGGACATCCCAGTCTTCACACACAAAATACCCACCCAACACACAGCGCGTAAAAGTCATTGCCGCACCCCCTACACACCCCCAGCCCGCAACACGCGCACATCATGCAAAACTTACAAACCCATAAAACACTTCACCTTTTCTATACATACACAAAGACTCATCAGAATATATAACAATCACTACAGCAGAGGCCCACAACAACATGCTACAACATCCTATAGTCCGTGCTGCTAGATCAGAACCGTCAGTGGTCGAAGTCATCCGCATTGCGGAGGTGGCTTGTTACGGCGCCTCCTTCTTCTTTTGGCGGCGCGTCAGGAGAATGTTGGGCATGGACACTCCTAAGCCTATAGAACTACAAATAAACTGCCACACACTCACAAACACAGATAACATCCTCGATGCATTCAGGTCCTACTTGGATCAAGTACACGCACATAGTTAATCCAAACCACACGCACAAAGCACTTACAATAAGTCCAGAAATGGTGCCGGCTGTATGTCAAGGAGCTGGAACAAGCTACCCTGATTGAAATGGAAGTTTTCGATAACTAACACAACCCCATTAATCACTACAAAGCCACACGAAAATGAACCCATGGCCCTTTCGGCCTTTCAACCACAATCATACATAACCTGCCAGAAAACATCTACTGAAAATTAATATACCTCTACAACGCCTCCATAACCACTGGATAATTTTCGAAAATATTCAAGACCTCACCCAACATTCTACTCCACAGAGAACACAACGACCCAAAACAACCAAATAAATACAGGCCTATTGCTCTATTAGAGCACTTAGGCAAAATACTAGAACGTATGATGGACACCTACATGCAGAGCTTCCTGGATGACGATAACTGGTTCCACCCCTACCAGTATGGCTTCAGGATGGGCTGGTTCACCGGCGTGGTGGTCACCATCGTTCAGGACATCATAGAAAAAGCATGACAAAAACCATTCACTATCAGCAAGGATGTTGAAAAGGCCTTCGATAAAGTGTGCATGAGGGGCTCCATTGGAAACTCGCCAACAACACGCAGCTGTCTTTCTGCACCAGAACGCTTCCTTCACAGTACCTCACAAACAAGAAGTGCTTCAAACAATACAACACCACAGTATCATGCCCATTCACACCACGCGCTGGAGTACTTCAGGGAAGCATGCTGGCACTGACACTTTTCATAAAGTACGCAAACGACACTACACGCCCAGAAGCAAACTGTACACATACATACACACTAGTGGTTTCTAACAACAGACCATTCTCGTCTCTAGCCAGTGTGCACCAATAATACTCGACGAGAAGACAGAATAAGAGGACATGTGGCTCATAACCATAAATCCTCAGGATTCAAAGTTGAAACTATGCTGTGTGCAAGACCACTACTGCAAAACATATAGAAATACGATCGCATACCCAAATTACAATACCCAGCCCCCATAAGGCTTACATATAAAACCGCAACAAAAGTACTTGGGGTAATATTTGACAAGTACTTACGCTTTCAGGCACACCAAAACAACATAAAAGCAAAACCAAACGCGTAAAAATATACTGAAGAGGTTCTACCCTAGCAGTAAAAAACTGCAGTTACATCTGTACAATACACTCGTCAGACCAATAATCACATACGCACAAATTACACTAACGGCCGCAAGCCCCACATGGCAGAGGAGTGCACAGCGCGCCTATCACTCTCCCCTGTACACGAGAATGTCGACACTACACGACACAAATAAACTCACACCACTAAATACCTGCATGTTCGCATGACTAACCCGACAACTGGAGAAACTCAAGAGAGACCCCATATACAACCACATACACCATATTCAATACGCTGTTGTTTGTGTACGGAAATTCACTACAAACCACCAGAATTAATATACTCATAAAAAGCAGTATCACGTAACGTTTCCTTGAATCTGAACGCAAACAGCCGCGCCTAAATGTACAAGCCACTAAGCCACCACGTTTCGGCAATCTAGTCAAGCCTTGCCGAACTGCCAAGGAGTCCGCCCTTCCTAGCTGACACTCCAGCCTCGCCAGTCAAACACCTCAACTTTCGAACTACACGTCAACATATTTTGCACCGATGTAAAGGATGTTCTATTAAGACGGATTGCAGTTAGCAGTAAATATACATTGCAGCAAAATATATATTGAGTTTTTCTGCTTCTTTCAACACTACTTTCAATCATCAATATATTTATGATTGAAAGTAGTGTTGAAAGAGGCAGAAAACTCACATATATTTTGCTGCACTGTATATTTACTGCTATCTGCAATCCGTCTTAATGGAACATCCTTCATAACCACCAGTCTATCTCCCTCCTCCTATTCCCTCATAAGATATTTGCGCAACTGTCCTCTACGACTGCTAGTTTGTTGCGACTTGACTACAGCAATCCCTCTAATTTTCTTTGTATTCTCATCTCTCTCTCTCTCTCTCTCTCTCTCTCTCTCTCTCTCTCTTTATCTCTCTCTCTCTCTCTTCTCTCTCTCTCTCTCTCTCTCTCTCTCTCTCTCTCTCTCTCTCTCTCTCTCTCTCTCTCTCTCTCTCTCATCGAATAAATATATTATGATAATTGGGAAAAATCTTTGGAGTAGTGGGGATGAAACACAGCACATTGAGTCAGCGATTAACCACTTTGATCTCAATTAAAGCAGCCCCTTAGAACGCTCGGCTACGAAGTACTGTTAAATAAAAAAATCTCTTGAATAGACATTTTTGCGATGAAAAAAATTATTCTGTCTCTTTTCTCTTTCTTTAAGATTTGATTGATTTATTTCCATCATTCTCTCGTGTTCATGAAATATATGCATTTTATATTCGCCACGCGTTTAACTCTATTTCTCGTTTGTCTTTTGAATTTCCAATAAATTTCTCTCTCTTTCAGTCATTCCGTTTAACCTAGCGAAACATGTCTCAAAAGCTTTTCTATTCGAGAGAACTTTTTATTCTCTCATGTAGCCGAACAGTCAATCGGGTTTCTTTAATTGAGATCAGAGCGGTTTCTCGCTGCCTCATTGTGCTTGGTTCGATCTGCACCTCTGCACTGCTTTTTTTCGTATTTAGGAAAATTCATTTTTTCTGAAGAAAAGATATTCCGTTTATCTTCTGTCTGTGCAGTTGGATTGATTTATTCATATCATTTATGAGAGATGGAATAATTACTGCTATATCCTGTTAAATGTACTTTATAAAGAAATCAACGGCCAATGGCACTAATTCATTGCTATCATAGTTTCTCTGCTCATTTTTCTCCTGTTTTCTAATCGATGGAATTATTTTTTTTATGATGGTGAATTTTAAGAGTTTCATATATACTTTTTTCAAAATATATGAACGAATTTGCTTCCTCATTGTTTTTTTCATACTTATTATGTCAATCATTTGGGGGATATTGTAAGTGAAGTTTTAGGATATTTTCTGGTGAGCTAACTTGAAATCATATCACTTAACTTAATTTTTCTCCGTTTTTTTTTCCTCCCTATAAATATATCCGTCCCATTTTCTTTCCCCAACACCTGTACCTTATTACTGATGTTTGTCTTGAAAACGGTTTGTGATTTTCTTTTATTCGAAATATATTTTTCGAATTATTAGATATTTTCACATGAAATGCCTTTTTTTTACTATTAAATTGAAGATTGCGTAAAAAAATTATTCAAATTATTTGTATCAATAACTTTTTCTAAAACACTCTTCTAATAGTAATATTCCATTTATATAATATTTAATCATGTCTTACTTATTGTTTAAACTTTCATTTCGAATATAGGTTTCAAAGTGTTTCAAAGGATGTGAGTAATGACTAGTCAATATGGATAGTGGTTCAAACCTTCAATCTCAATTATCTAAGATCAGACTCACCCTGAGAGTTGAGTAGTACTGTATTCTCCCGAAATTTTATTGTTTCATCTCTATTTAATGAAAAAAATAAGCAGCAATCATTTAACAAGACGATAGTGAGTGTGTTTTTCCCCTTTTTGGCCCCACCTCTAACCATACACTTTTGTAGGGTCTAACATTAGTTTTTTCACATAAATTGTTTTTTGTTTCTTTCATATTCATTCACCAGAGCTTTTCTGTTAATGTATGATATTTATTCTTCTTCGAAGCTCACAAGTCTCTTTAAAAAGCGATTCTTATTCTATATCATAGCATGCGTTGAACATATATGCTAATGTGCGAATTCCACGTTTCCCTCAATTTATGTTTAACCGACTTTTCTATTTTTTTAACTTTGCCAATTGAATCGAGATGACGCGATGTGATGGCGAAGGAAGTTTTGAAGCCTTCAGCAACTGAAAAGTTTTGAAGCCTTTAGCAACTGCAAAGTTTCGAGCCTCCTTAATAGGTTCATTATTAGCCTCCATGTTTCCAGATCTATATTTATTGAAACAATGATATCAGTTTTCATTATAATTATTTCACCCCAAATAATTTCTTGTACCTTATTTACAATGAACTTGCAAAAGAGATTCAGCTGATCTTCATTGCGTAAAATACATTCCATATAAAACAACCTTGTATTCATTTGAGTTTTATATATTTTACTCATTTCATCCAATCGTTACGACATAAAATTGATAATAACAGGATTTTTCATAACATAATTCAATTTTATAAAATTTATTTTTTAATGAGTGGAAACACTTAATTACACATTCGTAGCCCAAGCATCTTTATGGCACCTTTTTTGATGAAGATATTGGAAGATATTCTAGAAAGGAATGATAATTATGAAGTTAGAGGGATTATTTTCTAGCTTCGCTGGTCTATTTTCTGATTGTAGCTTGTAGTTCGAGAAGAAAAATCTCGAAAATAGAACCTATAAGTGGCAAATACTGAAATTTGTGGCAATTTTATTTTGTTGAAATAATTCTTGATGTTGAAATTATTGTCTAAGAGTTGGAGAAAGTAGGTGTTATTGTTAATAAAAAGCTGTCCAAACTTACATGTAATTACAAAATAAATTAAGTTTGGGAGGAATTGTGATTTTTTCTAGATATAATTATTATTATTAAAAATTGATAAAATATAATAAATTATGTAGAAATGTGGAAAACAAGATAAATTATTTTAATTTAAAGTATAATATGAAAAACAAGATATCTAATTATTTAAAAGGAATTAGCAATGAGTTTAAACTCCTGAAAATCATCCAATTCAACAATACTTGGATGCGTGTTGTAGCAGGAATAAAACAATCAAAGTAAAGACTAGTGTTATATCGTAAGGTTAATAAAATAACACCATTTACTGCAGCGGGTTGCCTAACGTTAATACAGGATGAGTCAAGTCAGGCAAAGATGCATGCAATGGATGATCAAGGAAATTATATACTTTATACAGCAAATACCCAAGAACTTATTTGGCGACGATGGTATGAATATATTTTTTATTTATTTTGTAATAAACTCAACATCAACTTTCTATCCATAGCTTCAGATGTGAATCGATCGTAGAAGATCAGAATAATAACAGTGTTTAAGTAGTTAAACATACAGGTTTCATCACTAAACACTTTATAAACAATTTTGCAACAGAGCATTTTTTACGAAATTTTCGAGACAACATTTAAAATGTTTCTCAGAAGAAAGTTGAATATCAAAAGTTATCCGAGAATTTTGAACAAATTACAAATAAATATAACTATTATCAATGTTTAAATGTGAATGCTGCGGATAAGGTGTCCTAGACTTATTAATGATTATTCTGTGAGTTTTGTAGGGATATACCTTCATATCCTACAACGTACATCCCATTGTTGTGAGTAAGATTTCTATTCAGAAACACCAAAAGAAAACCTAAAATTTGGAGATAGCATAATGGCAACCGATGTGGCATAATCAGCATACGCAACAAGCTTGTTTCCTAAGCCTAGTTACATGTCACTTATATAATTAAGCAAATATTCAGGTAAAAGAAATAAGACGCAATAATCATATATATTAATAATATCCATCGTGTCTTTATATATAAATCTACATGCGTATGTTTATTGCTATGAGTGAAACTTATAGTATGATTTTTCCGAAGTTGATTTATTAATGAGCGAACTCAGGTCTTTTTCCTATAAAAAGCAACCAGGCTTCTGTTAGTTCTTTAAATCTAGACAGAAAACGAATGAAGCTGAAAGTAAAACGGCTTGCTTTGCTTTATCAAACTTTGTGACATTTTATAATACTTTAAAATAGCTAAAAGATTTTGGTCGAGAAAGCGAAGCAATTTGTTTGACGTAATTGAGTAATTTTTATTTCTTTCTTATGTCAACGGTGGACAGCAAAATATTTCCGCAGTTTTGACAGGTATACACGAGGGTAATCCCAAAGTCTCTCTATAGTATGAAACTCCCCTCGTTGAAAGTGGAATAAATTCCCCCGGTGAAAACAAGTAATTATAATGAAGGATAGAACTGGTTAAAACATCTTTCAAATAAACTGAAGAGGATAAATCTTCATGTTTAAGCAAAATGGAATCATCTTCAAAACTTAATAAAAGCAGTTGTACGAAATTGTACTAAATTTACTAAGTGTGTAAAGACTTATGAATCACCTTATATACATGTATCTGGTTTCAATATTTATTCTTGTAATAATAAAGTACAGTTAAGATAATGTAAAGTAAAATATGTTATCACCATTTATACCAAAACAGAAACTATCCGCTGATGAGTATTTACAAAAACAGCTGCAAACTAGCATAGAGAATTAACCTATTCGTTTTGGACGAGGATTTAGGTAAAAATTATGAAAATACACCGCAAACTTTTACAAATGATACATCAATATGGACCAAAAACCTACTACCCCTCTATATTTCTATATGCAATCGATCAACTTTTTTCCATGTTGAAAGGATGGTAAAAAATGACCGCTATTAAAGGCCACTTAGAGCGACCTTGAAGGCCAACAAAGGTCAGAATTGGGGGTAAATTGACCCGAAATATAGCATAGTCTACTCAGATTTGGCAAAGGTGGCGCCACCTGGTTGTTAGGTCCGAATTTTACCATTTATAGGGTCTTTTGGACAAGTAATCGCGACTATGAGTTTCTCTTAAAACATCAACATTGCCTGTGGAAAATTTAAGGTTTGCCAAACCAATTATGAGACTGCAATTTGAAAAATACGTGATAATAAATATCAGCATACCCAAGACTCTAATAATTTAAATATTTACATTAAATTTTCGCCCATTTGCTTGAGGCGCACTTTATAGTCTGTGACTACCAGCCGCGTGGTCAAGCCTGCCCACCCACCTGCTTGCTCGCCCTCTGCACTGCCGTAATGTGAAAATCGTTTTCTATTATCCTCTCATAATAAATTAGTACATTACTCAAACTTAAAATGAACCTTATATTTTATAACTACCAATTTTTAATTGCGTAATTTAACTCAAGCAGATAATTGAATTTGTTCAAGATATTTTTTTTAGACCGAACAACGCCGGGTATCTTTAATAGTGCTGGAATCATTGTCATTCATCTTTAAAAATTTTAATGGTCAATTAAAAGTCTTTGTTAACTCCCAAAATACATTTTTTACCGTCCAAATGGGGCAATTATATATATATATATATATATATATATATATATATATATATATATATATATATATGTGTGTGTGTGTGTGTGTACTGTTGAAGTCCACAGCAGGTGGCAACGTAATTGATTTTGAGTTGTATTCTCTTTATTTTTCTTACAAGTTTTTTGTCTGGGTCTTGTAGGAGAAAAAAAATCATTCGCAAAAGACATTATATTTCAAGATCTTTTTCGACCGTGGTCGGAGATCTTCAGGGAGTGAACAGAAATGAAAGAATTTGATATACTCAAGTTTAGTAGAAGTTGGCATAGTGGAAGATATAGTAGGTGAAAATTAAAGCGGAGAGGGGGTATTTTGCCCTAGTAGAGAGGGCATCGCTTTATTTTTATTTATTTTAGCCTTTCCTTTAGTTATTAGTTTGAATTTTTTATCCTATGTTTGTGTAATTTCATGAGCTTCAGTAATGTTCTTCTTATTGTTTGTTTTCAAATGATTAGGTGTACTTATTCTTGTTACAAATATTCAACATTGAATCCTTTGTTAGCTCTATTTGCCAATAATTTACCTCGTGTTTCTTGTGTTCTATTCATTGTATTGTTCGTTGTTTTATTTATGTAAGTATTGATGAAATGTTCCTATATGTTGTATTGTGTTTCGTCTATGTATAAATTAGTGTAATGTCTTCTTGTGTGCATAGTATTGTGCTCGGGAACCGACGTTGGCATGAGACTTTTGCCCGTAGCCTCACAGGTATATTAAGCCTGTCGCCTGTTCGCTGTAGCTCAGGAATGACACCATTTGTTAGAGTGGACCAGACCTTTTTTCCAAGTTTTGGGGTGACGACATTGATAGTCTCCAAACGTTTCCCTCTGTATAAATCTCTTTCCCTAAGGCGTTCACGCCTTCTGACTTTGTTCATAAGCAGACATGCAGAGTTCTCGACACGTTGTAGCCTTTTTATCGAGGATTTGATGGCCGCTCGAGTAACCACTGTGGGGTAGATGAGCTTAGCCCGGACATACATCAGATATATTTTCCTGACGTTGGCCGAGCTAAGATCTCTAATCCTCTATAGCTTGGAGATTTATCTCCTTGCCAGGTTCTGCCTCTCCGTGTGGTGTCTCGAGTATCCATGGTCGGTACCTTCGGTGGAGTAGCCGAATCTCCTTCCATTTATGATTATGGGCCATGTCAACTCGCAGTTCAGCGGGACGATCTTGAACTTGTCCCCCTCTTGGTTCTGATCTTCCATCCTCTCTCGTACTGGCTGATGTTGTTGATTTTCGCTACTGTGCAAACCGCCTGCGCCTTCGCTTTCCTCTCCGAGCATGGGAAAATTTGAGTGATGTCATCTGCGAATTTCAGATACATCGTGTCCCTGTGCACCGGAGTTAGGAGATCGATTGTGAAGACCAGGTAAATCAGAGGACTCAGGCAGCTTCCCTGAGGAACGCCTGACTTTAGTTCGAATTCAGGACCTCTGTAGCTCTCAAGAATAAGTCAGGCCCTTTTGTCCATGACGAAGTCACAGAAAATCCTTTTCAGGATTCAGTCTAGATAGAGGTTTAGGATTTTGTATTGAAGTCTTTCCAGCCAAACTTTATCGAAGGCCTTTTGCACGTCCCTCAACACAATGTCTACATAGAACCCGTTCGCTGGGGAATATGCTACTTTCTCTGTTAGGAGTGCCAGGGTGGTGTCTGTGACCCTTTTTCTGCTGAACCCATGTTGTCGGGGGTTATGCGCTCCTAACTTGCTCAGGTGAGCCTGTAGCCTATATGCTATAATTTTCTCGAAGATATTTCCCTGTATTTCAAGATTCAGGAAGTCATAAAAAATAGGTAGCTACATAATATCTGCTTTAACAATTTGAACGATGGAGACCATTAAATCAAACTTGCGGTCGTGTGATAATGTATTTAAAAGCTAAGTAAATTAGATGGCTTTTCATAAGCTAACCATTTATTGAGTAGCAAAGCTACATAAAGTAATTCTAGTAGTTTATATGTCTACCTTTTAATATTCGGTAGATTGCAACTAGTAATAACATGCGTGTTCCTCCAAGACACTCGTTAACTATTGAAGGGCAACTTCCACATATTATAAGTGGGGCCCATGAGATAAATAATTTAGTCTTCAATAAGATTTCTAAAATAGAGATTATGTGCTGTCAAAAATTAGCTCATTCTGCAATCCTGTGAGATACGTGACAGTTTGACAAATAAACTCTTAGTAGCAGTTATGCAGACAATGGAAATAAACGGAGACTTTCGAACAGAAATTTGTTCAGGACTTTCGAAAATAAAGCATCCTCTGTGAATTACGAATCATTAGAAATTGAAAATGGAAAATGGATATAAAAAGTTAGAAATAACAGATTATTTAAGTAAGAGAATAGTGGCCAGGGATTTAGAAATGAGATTAGAGATAGGATAAATAGTTGTAGTTAAAGGGCATATATTATTAATGTCACTGTTATAATATATTATTATATTCATAGCTATAAAAGCTTCAAAGTAACTATCTATTCACAAGAACTGTCGTACATAAACTGATAACTCGCTGAATAGGTTTATATTTATTATTTTTTCATTTTTCTTTATTTTATTGGTTTATTTATTTATTTATTATTTGATTTTATTATTTTTAACATTTTATTATTTTTAATGATTTTTTTCTATTATTATTAAATTATTTTCCTTATATTTGCAATATAAACTTTAGTTCAAGGAATTAGTAGTCTGTGTGTACCGGTAAAATTTGGCGCTATTATTTCTCTTCCTGTAACATTTGTGCTACAGGGGAACTTTCTTCTTCGTGATCTGTCATTGATGAGGCAATTCAAATGCAATTCGACAAATTCAGGCTGGATCTTGCAAATCCATTTTCCAAACCTCTCACTGTAGGAGATTTCAATTTAATCTTAATTGACGGGAGACAAATGCTTTCTTAAAGATCATACTATTGTTTGTGTTCTCTCAGAAACCTTTTAATTATGATGAGGGTTTCTTTTTTTTGGACTCGATGATTTGAAGAATTTGAAATTAGGAGTCGCAATCACTAGTGTAGGAGAATAAAGTAGATTGGGTGCTATAGATTGGCCCTAAAAATCTTTTCGATGGTTTAATTGTACATGTTACAGAACCAAATTAGGTTCTTATATCTACTAAAACGTTCTTTCTGTTTGGGCTGTGTTTGTCTATATGCTATTCGAAGACAGTGACTTCAGTGTTAGAACGTTATATAGTTTTGTCCAATACTTCACATGATAATTTAGTATAGTTGAGAGAATTAATAACTTATGGAATAATAGTTGTATTTTATATCCTTTTATAATGTTTCCTTTTAGAAGTCTTACGCTGTTAACTTCGCCATGAAACCTTTGTTTTCAATAAGGAGAGGGAATGATTAGTGTAATATGTATTTTTGGCAAACTGTACGTGTAATCACACCTCCATCATTAGAAACAAAATATTAATAGTATAGCTCAAATGTAAGAAGGGAGCTGAAGCAACCAGCTTGTGGGACTCCTATTGTTCGGGGAAATTCTAGTACAAGGAAGTCTTCTATACTTACTGTATGTATGGTTGATGTTACATAAATAGTTGCAAATGCCCCGCTTAATCAGGAAATGAAATTCTTATTCTCTGATCAGGTTAGGTTTTGTGCGAACTTGATTTTTAAACAAATCGAACTTATAATTAAATCTATTATATTCTGTAACATTTTCCGGTTGATTTTTGTTAATATTTTTCATTCGAAATAGGATGTTAAGATAAAAACATCTTTTTTTTAACACAATTCGTGAATTTAATGTTACAAAAATTGACTAGTGTACATTAAATGGTAGACATTGATAAATTTAAATACATGTAAATTATATATTAGGTTATCATTGGTCAGAATTCAGCGCATGAACATGTTTTTTCGAACTCCTAGAATGCACAGCGTTAGGGATATCTCTCTTAAGATTCTAACAGTAAGTAACTATCATGACTGCATCACAGCGCATCTGATATCTGGCCTCCCTCTCTTTCATATCTTGAAGTAATCTCTCCTTCTCTTCGTCGCTCATTGATCCCACATTCTCAGGAATCCTATCCATATTTTGGCGACTAATTAATGCAATTTAATCCTCATGTTACTTCCGAGATGTAAGAAACAAATGAGCATATTGTGATCAAATTCTGTGTAGTAACTGGCCTTTTTGTTGCTAAGAAATTTCTTCAGGACCAGAACAAAAGCCTTCCACGCGTCCAGTTCAACTTTGTTCATTGCGTTTTCAAACTCTTCGTCTATGATGAGCTGACCGAATTCAGAACCGTTACAGCTGCCAGCTTTCAACTTCTTCAGGGTCAATCCTGGAAAAGCGTAGCAGAAGTAAGTGAACCAGCCACAATCTTGTTCAAAGCTTTGGTGAACTGTTTGTTCACGCAGAGTTTGATGCGCAGCGGAAAATGAGTATCCCTTCTCTGTCCCCTAGAAGTAGGTTTATGACTTTCTTTGCTCTGCTAGACTTTAATTCCTCCAATACAGTTCAGTCGTTGTATTTGTAATGCTAAAATCAGTCCCGACTATCCCACATGTACATACAGGACGGGAAGTTGGTGTATCTAGACTGTTGTTCTAAGTAAAAGATTACCATCTTCAGTTGAACACAAATCAACAATTCATGCTGATCAGAACGAATTTTCTCCAGTACGTATGCTTCACTGCTTCATACTTTCCTTCTGTGTAGTCGAGTGAGCGAGTGGTACAGAGGTAAATTGATTGCTGATGTGCAGCAGAACACATTTCAGCGATCGCTTACTGATTTCAATAAACTATAGCATTCTAAGCTTGTGCAGAAGTTGCGCAATATCTAAAAGTACACAAAGTCCTTCTCTTCAGAGAAAAAAAAATCTATCTCGATGTCCGTTGCGGTTGAAGGTGATGCGAGCACTGTCAGAGAGAAGTTTTTTCCTTCAATTTGGATGTCTACAATTCAGCAGAGGACTTTGAAAAGCTGAGATCTTGTACTGCATCATTTAGCATATTTTGGGGAAAAGGATGTGAAGCAAAATCAGCAAAAAACACTTCTTTATTTTGTTCGACACTGGAGTAATATTCATCAATAATGTCAGGAAATTCTCCAGAGATAAGTACTGGAATTTTTTATCACAATGAGCTATAGGATGACATGCTAATTGAAGATCAGGATACTTGAGGATCCTCCAGTTTTTAATGGTGATTCAAATCAAATCAATAGCGCACAAGTAGAAGTCAATGCCCTGATTTGTCGGCTTCAAACAAACAATGGATATTCCAAATTTCAGACAACTCTTCTTGCCCGTGTTCTAACGACCCAGACACTCGGTGCATTTCTTGCATATCCTGTGTAGCGCACAAGCTTTATCCTGTAACCAAGTTTCTTGCCAAACTAATCATGGTAAGAACGCTTTAAGAAACATTAGATTGGATTCTTGTTAGGAACAAAGGTGTATTCGGTGCAGATGTAGCAGAATACATCGGGCAGGCTTATTTTTGCAAATATTCTGGCCAAATCCTTTCCTTCACCTTCAATAAAATATCACATGTAAATTCTTCAGAAGAATTTGTTTAATTAAAGAAATAAGATTTTATTTTTTGCATCATATAATTAAAAAATATATTTACATTAAAAACACGAGAAAAACATCATGTGGCGATAAATCAAAAAGTTGACCTGATTGAGCCAAACCAATGTGATTTGGGGATTCAGCACATCAAAATGGTCTAGTGTAATTTCCCCAATAATTTGGTTAAATTTCAGTTGTAGGATTTTGAAGTGCGAACTTCGGCGTCAATCTTTATCAAAAGCATTTGGAATATCTCTTAGGTCTGGGCCAACTTATTTTTACTCAGATCCCAGTTTGGTTATGTTTTCTGTAATGATAGCATGTGGCGTTGCTGTGCCTCTTCTTCGTAGAAAGTTTTGTAGGACATTGGCTTGCAAGAATGAATGAACACGGATGAAAATTATCCTTGATAATAGTTTTTCACTAAATTCCAAAATAGAGATGGGACGAAATTCCCACGTCTGTCAGGTTGTTTGCCTGGCAAAGAGATCAAGATCTTTTTTATGTCATTCAATCGTCTTGCAAACAAACAACATTCAAAGTGATATTTATATTATTCAGATGACCTTGCAAAATATTTGTGGAAGCCTTGCTAAAATTAGCTTTAGACAGGTCTAGAATTTATGTAGCTCGCTGACGAAATATCTTAAGCTTTTGGGTCAGTTCATTGAGGGAAACAGTGGCAACCCATTCTATTATTGGTCGGTCTCTTGACCCATTATTGAAAAGGTAGGCTATCCGTATGTCTTCTTACATTTATCTTAAAATCTCACTCTCTAAATCCACAAAGAAATTCCCATTCTATTAAGTAAACATAAAATAAACATCTGAGACAAGTGAGAGAAAAATTCATTTTTAAACTCATCTAAGGTGAGTAAAATTTAAATTTCATCTGCAGAGACGATTCTGATTTTTTTTATTGGTCAAGTACCTATAGAGTTATATGTTTAAGTTTTCATCTAGATTTTTTCGAATATAAAACGGTGCTTATTTGAGAGCATCAACATTTATGGGTTTTCTAAAAGTGCTCGGATTGACTTAAACGATGTTCTAGGGTCCTACTTATAAATAAGCAACCTTCAATCAACTTGGGCCAAATTAAAGCTTTATATTTTTTTACAAATGTTTCTATGTTGTAAGCTTCAAATCTAAAAATTTATCTGTTGTTTTTGGTGCGGCTCTCCGTCCGTTGTGATATTGAATCCCAAAACTCTACCTTCGGCGGTAATATGGACATATTTCGACGTTAATTCTGAGATCTGTTTTGTCTTTCTATCCATTGCATTATTTAAAGAAAAAATTCTATTTGTTTCCATCTTCCATCGTCTCTCATTTTCATAAATATTTTTTAATTTCTGTTGAGTTGATAATTGCCTTAAATCCCCTGTTTTTGTAATGGGAGATTTTTAATTTAGATATACCATCTGCAAATTGGATGTCTCTTGTAAAAATTAAATATAATAAGGCTCTCTGGCACTCTCCTGATAGAATTATAATTTTAAGACTCTTTCTAGACCACAATAATCTTTATATCTTATATAGACATCCCGTTTTAGATGATCCGTTCTAAGACAGAATTATGTTTGAGCAGAATTTTGTATTGGATTCTTTCTTTAAGCTATACCTTCTCAAACGATTTTTGCACTTCTCTTAGTAAGACATCGGCATATCTTCTCTCTTACTTTATTATGATAATTTTTCAGGGAATATTAGGAAATGCCATATCACTACCTCTTTTCTTCTGAATTAGTATATGTACTTGTACGTTATCCATTTGGCGCACTATCATATAATTGAATTCAATTTGGTATGATATTGTCAATATATTTTCCTTACAAATTTTAATTTAAAACAAGGTCTACTGACCAAAAGGCCGCGTATTCTCACTTATTCTGATTTATGACCTTACGACCTCTAAAACTTTTACTAATTCGAAGAGTAACCTTAGGAGGACCCTGAGAGTTACATCATTCGAAAAAGAATGTAAAACAACATAAGGGTTTTAATTTTATTTTTAAATCGACCGAATAGTTATGATGTTATTGCCAAAACAAAATAATTCATGGGCTAACCTTGGGAGGAGCATGGAACCAATACCATTCGAAAGTGAATGTAAAATAACATAAGGGTTTCGAATTTTGTTAGACTCGGCAGATTAGTTACAATGTTATTACAAAACAAACAAAAGCAAAATGGTTTGCAGAAATCTGAAAGTTTCCAACTTTTGACAAGAATTTCATTTCTGCTCGTTTCCACTCATCTCTGAAATACAAGCAATTAAATGAGACGTTTAATATATTTCGTAATCTAGGAAAGATGTGTTCGGATGCCTTTAAAAAGTTTGCCTTAGAAACGTCTGTTGAAACGTTGCATTCTTTGTTCCAATGTTTTTATAGTTTCCTTTATATCTAATATCAATATTTGTCTTTCCCAGTTTGTTAAAGGTTTATAGGTCAGAAGTTATTATATGGATGTGCGGTCGATAATTTGACTCAATTAATAATACCATATTTTTGGAGTGGAATTTTCCTGAGCAGTATGTATTTTAATTTCTGAGTCACCTCACAAATTTCTTTCTAAGATTTCATTTACAGTTTGAAAAACAGTAAAGCAGTTTGCTTTTGGTATATTTCAAGCTTTTATCATAGTTTTTTCAAAGAATTAAGAAAAAATAAATATGATTATTGAATTTTCTGGAATTAAAAACAAAGTACAAATCGTGTTCAGAAAATGTATTAAAATTAAAGTGTCTTTTTTTTGTATTTTTCGTATATAAAAGCAAATTTAGATGAAAAAAAGAGCTGTGAGGATTGTTTTTTTTCGTATATTCAAAATATCAGATAAAAGTTTTTCATGTCCTTAGGCCTAGAAAATAAGCATGGATCTTGAAACAATAAACAAGGATAGCTGTTCTATATACAAATATTCTTGAAAAATTCGACGCTATAGATTACTTATACGAAGAGAGTAGGTTTTATTTAAAGTGCTAAATTTTATTTGTCTAATGGTGCAATTGGTTTATATTCCAGACCTCTTTTAGTTGCGATAACAGTACTATTAAACCGTTTGGTGTTGTGCTTATAATTTGAAAGTATGTAATAAGGATAGACTTTAAGGTTTGTACGACTTATATCTATTGCGTGCTAATTTATCAATATAATATCAGGGTCTATTTTTCTTCTAAACTCTTCTTTTTCTATAAAATGTAGAAGTCCTGCGTCTTCCACTGCTATTTTTAATTGAATTCAACTTGAGTAATGATGTATTGAGATTCCAACGTTAGTTTTATTTCTTCTTGTAATAGCAGTACTTCTATTGGTTTTCTAGAGTGATGTCCTCCTACTTTCATTGACTTTCTGAGGTAATTAATGTCTTGATATTTCCATTGGCTTTCTGGAGTGGTCTTCATACTGCCATCAAATATTACCAGATTGGATACCAATGATGGTTTCACCAACACTCAACTAAGTAAAGATTCGGAAATAACTTTTCCTGGATAGAAAACTGTATCTAGGTTCCTATGATGCTATTTTTTTGTTAGATTTAGGTTGTTGCTTTATTTTAATTTTTATTTAGATAGCCCACCTTATACAGTATATATATATATATATATATATATATATATATATATATATATATATATATATATATATATATATATATATATATATATATGTACAAAATTAAATTAATGCCGACTGATCTTGTATTTAGTTCTGATAGATTGATCACTTTGTCGCATTAATGTTTAGCTTTCCCAATGATGATTTGTAATTCTCGATCGATTCGCAAGCAAAGAAGGCAAGTGTCTCGATTATTCATTCGACTCATGCTTCGTTTTCGTTTTTAGTAAGTTTCTCGACTAAAAATGGGCTGATACGAACAAATCTGGAGGACGTTTTCAGCCTTCATGCATTCTTTGGCCGCTGACTTGAGATCGCCCTGCTAGTCTTTTCCTCCCTCCGCCTCAAAAGATTTGGCGGGCGGCCAGCTTCAGGGCAGGGAGTTCCTCGTGTTTTGAATTGTCCCGCGTCTCCGTATCAACCCGTTCTCTCTTAGAATAGAGCGTGAATCAAACGGGTCGGTGGAGATGCGCGCCGCTTCGCCTTACGGGAAGCGGTTACGCTGTGACGGAGGTGGGAGCCCCTGTACGGGACGTGAGGTATTAAAGTCACCAGCTCTACCATAGTAGATTCCGTTTGGGGATGGGGAAGTAAAACCCAAATTAGGGTTCAGAATGGGTGCAAAAGCTGTCTTAATCGTAGCCATCGATGTGCCAATAGCAGAGGGAGCTTTCACAACCTGAAAAACTTGGGATGTGTGAAGATGAGACAGGACTAAACCCATGGATTCTCGAAAATAGATTCCTTCCGCAGCCGGAGGGCTAAGACTTCCTTCTCAAAGAAATAGAGGCCAAGTTTCGAAGTCGAGGTATCAGGGTGTGGCTCTCTGCCTATTATACACTTGATTGCACACAATAAGGACTTATCTGTATAATTTTTGAGCAATCGACACAGATTTGAGCTAAACCCATCTTTCCATGTCCACAAAAATGATTTGTGTCGCCAAAACGGCTGTAATAGTAGCAGCTCAGAACCAATGACACGAAATCCTAGAAGCGGTAGCGATATCTACCTGCACGAACGAACTCAGAGATCATGTCCCGATCGAACGTGACGAAGAGTGTATGAATGGCTCTCGATCCACCTAAGGCTTTGTTTTCTCATCAGACGTTGAAACTTGACTCTTTTGTAATCAACTAGATGTTTGGCAATGTTTTCTAAGATGTATTTTATGAATTCCTTCTGATAGAACACTCTTTTCACAAGATTTATAGTAGAGTACAGCATCGAACATGCGCGCCATTAATTGTCCGAAAAGCAAAAATAAGGCCACCTGGTTAGGGTCTGTCGCATTCACCAAAAGGATCTTGTACGAGAAATGGGGGAACTTTGTCTCTCTACCAATCAACCTAGATAAAGTATACCTCTGATGGATCGTGTGACCCTCAGCCATTGTCTTCTCATTTGCCGAAGCGACAAGGGACCTTCTTATTTTTGGCCCCCCTTCCTGGGAAGAGAGTAACGCATAATTTTCTTGGTCTTCTTTTTCCTTTGTTTTTATTTATTTTATGAGAAAAGGCAGTGAAGGAACCTCTTCTTTTCACACCGAGAAGTAGCTTTAAGGATAGATGATCCAGATATTGCCCCCCTCCTGCTAAAGAATATAAGAATGAGATTGTGGTAGAAAAAGTGGGTGCATTGAAAGAAAATACAAGGATCAAATCTTTCAATGAACGGGAAGACGTGCTGCTCTTTCAGTTACCAGGTATAACAGGCTACACACTGTAGCACCTACACCCCCATGCTCATACGGGGTTAAATAATGAAGAAACCAAGTGCTTGGAAAATATAAAAGAGGAAAAGAAACGGAAACCGCAATCATAAAAGTACCTATTCAAATATTACGGAGAAAAAATTAACTTGAAAGGAGACGCTGGGGTAACGAAGGCCCTTACCGAGAAACATGGGATCACCGAGACTTTTGACGAAGAGGGAAATTGGAAAGTTAAATGGGAGTTTGACATGCCTGAAGGCGATCGAAGAATTGAGGAAACGCTATCCGAGGAAAATCTAGAACTTTGCGAAGACATTTAGCAATTTTTTACCTTAATAAATTTTAAGAAAAAATAATGCAAAACCAGAAAAAAAGTATCTCGTTTTATTAACATATTCAATCAATATGGTAAGAAAAAATAATAGAGTAAAATTTGACAAATCTTTGGAAAAATTCTGCTAAAGAGGCTCCAAATGCAGCTGGCTGAGATCAGAAAATATAATCACAACAAAATGAGTTCCGAAGGGGCCCAGAATGGATACCGCACTCGCGCTTCTAAAAAAGAATATTTGCTCACTGTGTAGCGGAATGCAAACCTGTCGCAATTGTGCTCTTGGGAGTTTAGAAGGCATTCGATGAGATTTGGCTGAGAGGACTCCAGTACAAAATCCTCAAAAGCGAGCTAAACCTTGCCCTAGAAAAGAATCCTATCAAACGTTATTATGGAACGCAAGATACAAATCATGATAGAGGGTCAGAGGGGAATCGAATTTGAACTTGAAACCGGTGTTCCATAGGGCAGCTTCCTGATTCACTTATTATACCTAATCTATTCCATTTACTTAAGGATACCAGTGTAGGAAGTGATATATTTGAAATTTATAAATGATATCTCTCAAAACATTCATAGTATATATAAGAATGAAATATTCCAGGCAAAGGAAACGGCAGCAGTAATCGAGAATATAATAATTTAGAAAAGTGGATGATAAAAACTAATAAACAGAAATTCAAAGTTCTCACCATTAATCACCGACAACTTGCGAAATTAATTATGCATGAAAAACAATACCAATCTACCAATGAAGGAAGTGTTCTCGAACTTTCTATCACAACCACCGTTTACAAACATCACATCGAGAAGAGAATGAGCCTGACCAAACAGGAAATAGGAAAGTTCTACAAATTTCGTAATCAGAAACCATAAAACGAAAAAAACTAAACATGTTACAACTAAACTAATATAACTAGCGATGGTAACGCAAGCTGCTAAAGACAATCACACAGGGGGATACATAGTATCCCATATAAAACCACACTGATTATTGTTGAACTGAAGAGAAGGGAAGACATTAGCAAACAAGAAATTAATTCAGGGTTCGAATTTGAATAGATCATCAATAATACAAGGACTAGCAAGAAACAATGCTAAAATGTGAACAAAGAGCTAATCTCCACCTTAAACCAAATACATGGCACCGAAGAAAATCTACGCAATCAATTTTCAAGTAAAGGATCCTAAATACCCGTAACTGAGAAGAAAAAGTAACCAAAAAGAGAAGTGAAGAATCCATGAGATGGAGATTAGAAGAAGTAAGAGAAAAATAGAAATGATAAGAAAAAACTAATTAATAAATTTTAAAAAAATAAACAAAAATCAAGAAAAAGAAGAAAAAACAACTAACTAAAAGAAATTAGAAATACATAACTTAGGCGAAAGAATCCACACTAGCAACAAATGAGTGAATGTCGTTATTAAAGACAAAGAAGTTTAGCAAATAATATAAAACAAAGCCTTTAATGTCATGATGGCTAAAACTCTCACAAAAATACAAAACTATCCTACCCAGATCCTATACATCGATTTTAACCTACCAACCCATCACTTCCCCATATGTATTGTTTGCCGAAACAAACAAAAGATGAACACCACTCTGCCCTATTATATCATGTATTGACTTTCAAAAACTTGAAGTGGTTAGCCTCTCTTCTCTCTAACGCCGTTGGATTGACCTCTCATTCGCACATAATCCATTGCTAATACTTCATGTAAAAAATTATAAAAATTAACAGAAGGTAACCGCCTTGTTAGCTTTGATGTAGATAGCCTGTTCACCAATGTCGCATTAAATGAAGCTCCATGTTCTATCTAAGTTATTAGACAATCCAATATTAAACCTCGCACTAGGTAAAAATCAAATTGTAAACCTTTGAAATATATCTTAATGACAACGTGTTGATGAATGAAGTTGGTGTCTTTCGTCAAAAATATGGACAAAACAAGGGCAGTCCCTTATCGCCTATTCACTGTAATCATTTTATGAAACATTTTGAAGTTACATTACATCTTTCTGTTATTTCCCATTCAAATTTTGTATGGTTTATGTATGTATACGATGTCATATCCATTTAATCTATAAATATTATTAATGCGATCGCTAATTTTCTTATAAATACCAACGATCTTCATTCCACCATTAATCACAAAGTGGAATAGGAAAGAGAAAATTGTCTTGCCTTTCTCGATGTCAAAATTTTAAGAGTTATTGACCAAATTAGCCTCACTTTGTATCGTAAACCAACCCATTCTAACTTTTACATCTATTTCTTTTCACATCAGGATGTTAAGAGTAGAAAAAGGTTACAAATGGTATGTACTTAAGAACATTTAGAATTTCTGATCCTTGCTTTTTACAAGACGAAATTACATATACATACCCTCACATACATTGAATAAGTTTATCCCCTCCACCTTTTCGTTGAGAGCTTATCTGAAGCTAAATCTATATTCTACCACATCAAGAATAAGCACAAAGAGAGAGTAAAATGACTTGTCTATCCTTCCAAAATTCTCTCCTCGTCAAAGGGTTAAGCATTGGTATTTCTCCAGGTCAAACCAAGTCTAAATAGCCTTATCCATCTTCAATCTATCCTTTCGAATAAGCCCAAAGATCACTTAAATGAGGCAGGTGTATATATAGTCCCTTGTACTTCAAACAAATTTCCCTCGCTCTATATAAGAGAGACTAGGAGAACATTAGAAAAAGGAATTAATGAACATAAAGGTGATCTCAGGCGAGGCAGTAACACATTCAGTATATTTAATCATATTAATAATTACAACCACCAAATAGATTATTCGAAGCCCCAAATAATATACAATTACAAATATTTTCGCAAAATAAAAATTGTCGAAGAATCAATATTAATAAGAGAAGTTCCCAATTTCAATCTTTCTGATGGCGAATTAAAAATGGAACTCATCCGCAAAACTTGATCAGCAACAATATAACTAATGATCTCAGAACCACACACACTGATTAATGACCTTTTACTTCCTTTTATTCGTCTCTGTATTGAGGATATGTAGTGATTTTTGTATCCATTTTATTTTCAGTATATGACTGACGAGTGTTTCGTAAACTTCATACCGAAATAACTAGTCTCATGAATCAATATGATGCTCATATTCAGTGGTTTTACTATATAAATATATATATATATATATATATATATATATATATATATATATGTTTTATCCCAATCGATGCTGTGGTTGGTTGCACAAATAAGTTGAAAGATTATTTATAGAATTAATTAACGCGTCATTTGAATAAAATATTTTCGTGTGAAGGGGCTTCTTATTATAGAAAAAAATGGCTTCTCCATGGGCAGCGTCTTATCCAATATTCTTCCTGGAATATTTTGAATCCGATATATGGCCCAATATTTTACAAATTAATGATTTGCGTTATGCAGAGGACCTATTTTTACTATCACCAGAAAGGGCCAATTTGATTATTCTCTTATCAATATTAATAAAATATCACTCTTCCCTTCCTTTGTGGGCTCATACACCGTGATTTGAGTCAAGCTCTCTCCAATTTTCTTTTTAGCGTAAACCCAGTTATTCAAATGCACATCAGAGGCTCCGTTCAGAACACCGGACGGTAATCTAGACACGCAAGTGGATGGAGTAGCTCTCCCTTAGGCCCGACCTTCACCAACTACTATATGGGTCAAATTGAAGAGAGATTATTGAACAACAGATAATATAAGCTACACACATATTGCCGATATGTAGACGACATCAATATCAACGTTCAAAACGAAGAACATCTGATAAACATCAAACAGCAATTTGAGGAGAACTCCGTGTTAAAATTCACTTATGAATTCAGCACGGGCAATAAACTCCCTTTATGGGACGTTGAGGTTCAAAACACCAGTGGTAGCTATATCACATAAGTATATAGAAAAGTACTGACATGGGAAGATGCCTCAATGCGGATAGCGAATGCCCTGAAACGTTTCCATCAAAAGATCTCACGTGTAAAACAAACACTCGTGATCAACGGTTTCCCCAACTGCATGTATGACAAACAATTCCAATCAATTTTAAATAATCGCTTCAAAGATATGGACACAACGAAAAGTAATCAAAGCGCAGTAAACAACAGCAAACTCTACTACAGAAATCAGATACCCACGGCGTATAAAATAGATGAAAAAACATCAAGGAGATTATTAACCGTAATATCAAGGTTAAGAATCAAATGGACAAAATTCAACTTATTATATACTATAAACAACAAAAGCCAACAATCTCCTTATGAAAAACAACAGCTGCCAAAACTCCACTAATCTCAAGTCAACAAACATAGTTTACGAATTCATCTGCCCCAATAAAGACTGCAAGCTTTATAATAACTCTAAATATATTGGCATGACAACTAACAAACACACTTTCGAGATTTTTAACGCTGTATCTGCAAGGTGTAGGACCTAAATATCGCATGGAGAGCGCACATAACATCAATCTAACGAGAGATAATCTAGTTAACAATACCTTAATTAAAAGAAAAGAGGGAAATGAAGCTAGGCTGAACATCTTAAAAGCCATTTTAATAAACGAAGAAAATCCCGCCATCAATAGTCAAGCATTAAGTTGGAATCGAACATTAAAATGATGAAATAAATCCAACTTCACCGATGGAAAGAAAAAACGGAATAATATTTCTTTGGAAATATTTTATTTCTTACTTCAAACCGAGTGGTCTAAAGAGCGGTTTAATTAAGATCAAAGCAGTTGCTCGCTGCATTAATGTTCACGGTTCGAATCCCACCCCAGCTTGGATTTTTTCGAAGTAAAAAATAAAATATTGCTGAGGAAAAATTATTCCGTTTTCTCTTTCCTGCGGTGAAGTTGGATATATATATATATATATATATATATATATATATATATATATATATATATATCAAATGACTTAGTTAAACGACAGGAAGTTGAATCCTCACTAATCTATCCTCTAATAGGCTTTAATTTGTTAAAACAAAATTTCAAATTTAATCTCCTGGTTTGATCGCTTAGCGCATCACAAATAGATATCACCCCAAACCTCCGCTACAACCAAAACAGATGACACATCTGATATACGACTACACATGTAAATTTGGAGACTGTCAGCTCCTACCTAACTCGTGTATCGACATGACCGAAACCACTATCTCAAGAAGAATGTCATATCATCTGAACAATGGTTCACCTAAATAAACACACAGGAAATACACAAAACATGCCTCAACCGAAAAATGATAGAAGAAAACACCAATATTTTGACTATGCTTCTAACAGGTGCCAACTGCTCTTCCTTTAAGTTATATATATCCAAGAGAAGCAACCTAATTTAAACATACAGTCTAACTCAGAGCTGCCCCTAGCCACTAATCTCCTCTGGCAAGCAGCTTAATTTCCCCCCCTCCCTTCCTGGCTACCTACTTCTCCGACCTTTTATCACCTGGATCCAACCTGCCTATACGTGTATATTTTCGTTCGTAATTTTGTTGATACATTTTTCAAAATATATTACCTGAATACTTTGTAATAATTCCCCATTGTAACTCTGAAGATTGTACTTGATGTATCGAAACGCGTCAGTTAAATTAAAAAAAGTGCTAAATTACATTAATTTAATTCTACCTTTGGCAAAATAACAAACATTAGTCTCCGATGAACTTCAGTACGCTTATCCACAGGTTAAACAATGAAGAAAAGGCGTATATAAGACAAATCGAGAAGATTGAATAAAGAATGTAAAACAGATATTCGGAAGCTCAAAAAGTTTATCCGATTATAATTTATATGTCATGCACCTATATCATTAATAAACAGTTCGTTCTTACATTTAAGAGAAGCAATAAAAACATTCTTCTAATTTATAGCACATTTTACCAAAAAAATATAAGGATGGAAATCAATATTTGGACACTAGATAAAGAGATTAATTATCGTTGCACCACTATTATCTTATACGACTGCTGCCAGGCGTTTTTATAAGACTTAACCAAATCCTGGCAACATTGTTTTAGAATATATGCCCACTCTTCCTTGCATACAGCTTTAAATTGAGCGAGGTTTGCAGGTTTCCTCTTGAAGACTTGCTCCTTCATCTTTCCTCACAAAGTTTTGAACGGATTCAAGTTAGAGAATTGATTGGACCACTGTAGAATATTAATATTACTCTACAGGAACCACTCACGTCTAGAATGCTTTGAATTATTGTCCTATTGGACCATCTAATCATTTTGAAACCCACCTCCTCCTTATTTGACGTTGTTATTGACTAATTTTGTCGGTACTTCGCTCCATTTATTATTCCATATGAAGAGCCTCAGTCCCTTTAATGCTACTGACTCCATGCTTGAGTGTAGGTATGGTTTTATTCCTATCATTGACGGTTACATTCTGCCGAAAAACATGACGAGCTGCTTTCCGGTAATAGTTTAATTTGGGTCTCATCACATCATAGCATGTTCCTTTAAAAATTGATCTGCCTTTTCGGTGTCCCTGAGTAAACATACGTCGTGCTACCAAGTATTTTACCCTCAAAAAAGCGTCTTGCTTGGTGATCGAGATGTGTGAGATTGTTTATTAAGTTCATTACTATTTTTTTTACTATTGATGAGCAATCCATATGTAGATTGTCTAACAGTTCAGCCCATGTTATCGTTGTGTTCTTCGATAACAATCTCAGCATTCGTCAACGATCTTGTTAAGATACCTTCATTAAGACTGTACTATGTACATAGAAGGTTTGCTGTGGTCTTGGAAGTCTTTATTTTTTATTAATATAATTTACAATGCTAAAATTAAATACGTAAGGCTGTAAAAATACTTCTATACTACGAGTATTTACATTCTCTTTAGTGCTCTATTATTCTTCTTTCAAAATTAGTTGGTAGTTTTACTTTTAACCATGCTGGCTCAATGTTGCCGTTTGACGGTTTGATTCTATATGAGGTTATGTAATACACCATAGTGAGTTAAACTATAGTTAGAACATATTGACTCATCTAGGTTTATGTTGAACTTTCAAAAATAAAATATTCTGTCAAAAAGCTGATTTTTAAGATATCTTCCATGAATATCCAAATACTTAATTCTAACCTTATTTTGTCTTTTCGATTATTAAATGTAATATATTTGTTAGCATCACAATGTTTTTTTTATTTCCTTTTGTTAATATATTTCAAAATACGTTAGCTGTTGGATTACTATTCATTTTTAAAGGCTGGAATATTTATATATTAAATAACTTATTTGTCTCCAAATATATGTTTAACCTCATTGCATATATACAGTTAAAATACAATGGTTTGATTCTTAGACCAAGTAATCCCAAATTTGCAGAAAACGAAATTTCGCAGTAATTTGAATTTAATTCAGCCGTTAGTTTCCTGAAATTGGTTATGAGGACTTGAATTTAGTGCTGAATCCATTCAGATTAGGAGTTGTTGAGATTCTGATGAGTGTCAAAATGGATTTCTGGAGCTGAACAGTAATTAGAAGGTAAGAATAAGTTCGAGGAAAAACTATTTACAGAAATTTAGCCCCGATGGCAGAAAGAGCAATCAGTAAATTGTTGTGTCGACAATGAAATGAGTCAGGCTCTTCAATTCCGAGTGAAAATGAAAACGAAGTAGATTGGAGTTTAAAAATTTCCCGAGATATTTCCTTTCAAACAATTCTCTGAGTATCAAAGGATAAAATCCCACGTTGCATAGACTGTAATCCTTATTAGAATGAAATGAAATATAGTACACCGCATTATATATTAGACGTTTTTCTTATTATTGTATACCTTAGTTACCTGTATTAGGTAAGTTGCTATTAATATAAAAACTAGAGTATTTTGATTCAATTTTATAAATCTATCAACATTTTGTATTAATATTAAATTTCTATAAATACACTGTAAAATATATCCAAGTAGAGCTATATATAATACCAATATAAGAGTAATAAAAATAAAGGATTTTCAGTATTATATGCATATTATTTGGACTGCAGTATTTGATTTAATCTTGGAAAGTGTGGAATGCCATTTCGACATTTGATAAGGATTTCATGATATCAGCTTTCTGCATTCATGCATAAGCCAGGATGGTAGTTTTAACGTATACTCTAAACAATGAGAAGATTACCACGAAAGTATATGTTAAAACCACCAATCCTGGCCTCTGCATGAATACGGAAAGTGAATTTCCAGAACGATTGAAGAAAAGCGCAATTAACGCTTATATTAATCGTGCCTTCACCCACTGCCATACTTGGAAAGATACACACAATGAGATTGAGAGAGCCACCCAAGTACTCAGCAACAATGGATTTAGCAACAACACAATAACGGAACCAACCAGATAGAAAATAACATAAAACAATTCTACAAGAATATGATAAACACAGAGTACCGAACCGATGAAAGGTTAATCAAAGAAATTATTAACCGATCCATAAAGACTACAAATACAAAACAGAAAATAACATTAACTATATATTGTCAAACTAGAGTCACTACCACCCTCATCCTGAAAAATAATCAGAAGCCCATACCTGAACTTGTAGAAGGATATACTTTTTCCCACTTCTTTGCAATGCTTAGCACGTTGCGGGAAGCCACGTGGTTAGCCAGACCCTACGGTGTTTTAAATTCCATTAGTTTCCCCCACAAGGTAGAGGGAGGGAGTAAAAGAACTGTTTTTCACCAACAGTTTGGTGCCTCAGCTGCCCCCTGGGAATTACCCAAAGTGGGGATAATTATACAGCTCCCGCGTGAGGATACTCTCCATATTTAAACCCCTTAGCTGCCTTGGAACAATAGTAAAAAACAAGGCTCGATCACAAGAAGACATCGCACGTCCCAAATCAGTGTTTTTGTGTGTACCCAACCGAAGGCTAGACACTCTCTCCCCAGTAAGGCATCCACGGTCAAACTGAAGCCTCTGCCACCACCGTCTTATGAAGCAGATGCGCCGGATTATCCTTCGAGTCCTTGAAGCACCTAGCACCAACGAAGTTATCCTGAGGTAGCCATACCTCTCCCGAGAATCACCAAAGATTCCAGCTCCCACTCGAGCCCCAGCTAAGGTTAGAACTTACGCCTATACATGCCCTAAAAGTAAGGTGCTGATCATAGCCTTCCTTCCCACTCCTCTCCTGAGGAAGATCCCTCCTTTGAAGACGCCGGCAAGGTCGTCTCGCCGAGCCCCTCTTTTCCCTTAAGCCTCCTTGAAGTCGCTGTCGCCTTCCGATCCGTAAGACCCCTTTTTCCCCTTTAATCTTGTGAGCCCACTTAGATCTGAGCAGGTTGCCCGAAACTAACTAATAGAAATTAGACTCTTTCACTGGTAACGATAAATTATTATTGAACATTTAACTTTCTTCTATATCATTTTGAACATTTTTAATTTTTAAATAAAGTTGATATTTTCTTATGTTAATCTTTAATTAACCTGAACGTCATTCTCGGTCTTGTTATTCAAATCTGGCCAACCTCGGGCTCGACCTGATTAGTTAAGCTTATTGACCCCACGCCTCAACCTGACCTTTCTAACCAGCGCATCATCGTAGTGTTTAGTCATTGGACGGTTCGCTTTAATAGCCTGAGCTCTCTCCCTTCATACTAATAATAGGTATTATATTATATATTCGGCTATACCGCGACATATCTAAACAAATGACCTATATAATATATGAGTATAAATGCAACCTAAGAGACTGAGAGCTCCTCCCCCACTCATATATCGGATTGACCTACCACCTAAGCAACGGCGACCCCCCAAACCATACAAGCCAAAACCATGGTACAATTCTCAACAGAAAAATGTTAGAAGAAAACACCAAAATTATTGACTATTCGCCAGATCGCCGGCAACTATTTTTTTTTAGAAGCCATTCACATACAAGAAAAACAACCCAAGCTTGACATTCAAAATTCAATTCAAACGGAATACTACCAAGCGGCCAAATTAGGAGCCGAACCAGGAGGGATACCTAATTGCCCCCTCCTATATCAAGACCCTTCATTGCCTTAAATGCGACCAAGAATTTGACCTGCTTTTCTCAGCCTAACCCTCCCGACCCTGTCCTAACATGCTCATAAGTTCTTCCGTATGTTTACACTAGCAGATCTCCCCGTTTATTTGCACATTTGTTATAATTCATTGATATATAAAGCACTGTTTTCTCTTTTTACTTGAATTTTTATTTTCCTATCCAAAGATGGTGCAAGTGTATCGAAACGCGTAAGATAAATAGTGTTTTACTAAAGGAATCCTTTCATATTCCCTTTCTAAGTTTAAAAACTGACTTCTAATGAATTTCGGAGAACTTTCCCACGAGCTCAGCCCAAACCTAAAAGCAAATATAAGGCAAATCGAAAGAGGTGAAAAGAAAATCATGAATGCGAAATTATATATATATATATATATATATATATATATATATATATATATATATATATATATATATATATATATAAATATATGTATACATATATATATATATATGTGTGTGTCTGTCTGTCTGTCTGTCTGTGTGTCGCAGAAAATTGGTAGCTCAGATAACATGTTGAAAGAAAAACTATGCACGACTGAGCTTTCGAGGGTTTATTTCTGAGCTTTCGTTCCCAAGCTAGGGTCCTTCTTCAGAGGAGTGAGCAGTGCAGAGTCCAACAGCGGAATGGTTTCGGTTACTACTACTTTTCTTTATAGCATTGACAGAAAGGGATCACTGTACGATACAGCAAACAAGTAATCGGAGAGATGAGGTGTGTAAATAAACTTGAAAGGGATGAGATGAGTTAACAATTCGGTTTTGTTTAAAGTATTAATTCAATTGGGCGGCGGAGGATGGGTGTGGAAAAGAGTCTCTATGTTCTTCCGGAATGCGCCATTTGGGATGCTCCTGATTTATGTATATAGCAGCATTGATTGCGGGTAGTTATGTGCTGCGGGATGTCGCAGTGCCATCACAACGTGTGGTCTCTCGTGTAGTGCAGTGTACATGAAGTCCCTTGCAAGCTTCTCTAGCTGTTTTGTTAGTCTAGTTTGTGCGCATACGTTGAGTGGTCTAAGTTTATTATTTTCGTGGAATGCGGCTATTGATGTGTACAGTTGAAAGGGAGATGCGCGTCTCAGAGCAGGGTTATGGATGCGATGAGCCTCCCGTCTCCATGTGTCACTCGCGGCAGCGAGTGTTAGTGGAGCATATGTGAGAAATAGTCTTACATGTGTTTTATATAGATGGAGCTGTAGTTTCTTGCCGGCATGGTAAAACCTGCGCAGCTTAATGTTTGTGTGTTTGGCCTTTGCTTGTAATATATGGTGATGAAAGTGGAATCTTAGGGACTTGTCGAATGTTGCCTCTAGGATTTTTGTAAGTCTTGTTTGGTTCTTAGGATTGCAGTTTGGTGGTATGCATCAGTAGATTGGTAGATTGTGCATGTATTGATTGCTACCACAATGGAGTGTCACCGGTGTCTTCTGATGATTCGTGGCAATGAGCCTCTTGTCCTTTTATTCTGTCGTGTCGTTTAATATTCTTTCGGCATAGCATGCGATCCTGTTTAGTGCCCGTCAGCACACGAAAATGGTCTCGTCTTAGGCATAGGACACTTTCAACGTGTGTTGATAGTTTTTGGGTGGACATGGGGTGTCATTTGTGAACATAATGTATAGTGTGGGTGCCAGTATGCTACCTTTCGCAACACCTGGCGTGCTGTGAATGGGTGATATTGTGTTGTTGTATTTTATTTGACACCTCTAGTCAGTTAGGTAGTGGAAGAGGAGCCGTCTGGTACAGAGAGTTAGCTCCGTCTTGTTGGCTAGTTTCCAAAAGAGGTCCCTTGTTCCATACCTTATCGAAAGCTTTCTCCACGCCATTAATGTTGGAGATTGTCTTTTGTTTTTCCTTTATTATTTTTGTATGATCTCGTGAAAAATGGTCAGAGCCGCTTCCGTGGACCGGCCCTGCCTGAACTTGTGTTGGCAAAGGTAGAACCAGTCCTTCTTCTACAGGAGGTTGTGGAGGTGGCAGTTGATCATACGCTGAGGTATTTTGCTTAGATGCACTAACAGCGATGGGTCTGTAGCTATTTGGGTGTTTTAGGTCTTTTTTTTTCTTGTGTAAGAGTATATTGTGTCAGACTTTGAATGTTTTGGGGAAGTGGTCTGATCAAGTGAAACTTTGAATAGGTGTAAGATGGTAGAAAAGATGCTTGCAGGGAGGTTGTGGATTAGTGCGGCAGGTGGGTCGGAAGGGCGGAGGAGGCTTTTGGGTATCGTTTAAATGTAGTGTTTTGTTTCCTCGACGGTGATGGCAGTGTTACTGTGGTTGTGCTATCGAGCACATCCATCCGTAACAAGAGAGGTGGGCTTTAGTTCGTGTGCGTGGGCTTGGCACCATTCCTAGATATTCTGGAAATGCCCTTTTGCGTGTGGTTTGAGTGGGTTGTGTGTATGCACCATGTCCCAGTGGTACCTGTCGTTAGTTTCTGTCAGCGTACGATCGTTAATTTAGAGTGTGATAGGTTTTGGTGGCTCAATTAATTAATTGTGTCACTGCAATATTTTTTCTTATTTATAGAGGCCTGGCGGAGACGGAATAAAAAGAAACTTTCCGTTCTCTTCGACAAGCAAGGGTGACTCTTGAAAGGGCCAAACGAAGAATATTTTTTTGGCTATCTGAGATAACGCCTATTTTAACTGTTACATTCTTGTGTATGTGAGAAGAGCTTCTTCCGAGGGCTTTGATAAGGACTGTGTCTACCTAATATAGCCCTCTGACTGCATAATTAATTGTGTTACTGCAATAATATTTCTTATTTATAAATTCTTGGTGGAGACGGAATAAAAATAATCTTTCCGTTCTCTTCGACAAGCAAAGGTGACTCTTGAAGAGGCCAATAGAAAGATAGTTTTTTTGGCTATCTGAGAGTACGCCTATTTTAAGTGTTACCTTCTTGTGTATGTGAGAAGAACTCCTTCCTAGGGCTTTGATGAAGACAGTGTCTGCCTAATATAGCCTTTTATCATTGCTTATCATTCTTGTTTCATTTCTGTCACCCTTCTTGTTGAGTTATACTTATTTTTCATATTGTAACTAATATTGAATTGTGTCTGCTATTTTTTGCAATTTTTTCATCTACGAAGGGCGGTCAATAGGTTTTGCAATTCGGATATAAGACAACGAGATATGAGGAAAAGTGTTTTATTATTTTTCAATATAACTACCCTCGACTTCAAAGCAATTGCGCCACTTATTCCTGAGGCTTCGAATTCTCGACAAGCAGAAATCTGCCGACTGCTGTTCAATCCATTCCTGGACGGCGAGCTGGAAATCTTCATCGTCCCTAAACCAGCGTGCACTGCGCGGTGCTCAACCTTCTCCATTGTTGAAAAATATGTGACTGACAATCTGCGATCAGCTACTGTTTCTTAAATAGAGGAGGCAGGAGCGTGTGGCTGCAGGTCCTTACTTGTCATAACTTGTCCTAAATCCCCCACAAACAGCAATTTCCCTTCCTCTGTTTTGCCCTACCGATTCGCAAAACTTATTGAGCGCCCCTCGTAATTCTTAAAATTCCTTGTATTCATATTAGAGTTCAATCCCCTGAAGATAGTAATTGCTAAAGACCGAAATGTCCGGCAAATACATGTTTAGAGCGATCACATGGGTCTTCATATTTCTCCTACGAATTCGGTTCTTAAGGAATAAGTCCCTCATCGCTATATATATATATATATATATATATATATATATATATATATATATATATATATATATATATATATATATATATATATATATATATATGGAGAGAGAGAGAGAGAGAAAGAGCGATAGATAAATAGATATACTGTGAATATCTTTCTCTCCTTCTCTGTCTCCTCCGTTATCTCTCAATATATCTATCTTTCAATGTTTATTCTACCTTTTCTCCCTCTGTTATCTTCTCTCCTTTTATATCTTACTTTTCTCTTTCTACAATTTTCAACTCACACTATTTCTCTCTTTTTCTCTCTTTCTTGTCCCTTTATGTAGGCGTTTCTCTTTATCTCTTTCTTCCTTATCTCTATATCTATCTATCTCTCTTTCATTCTCTTTTCTTACATATTTTCTTTGTCTTTCAATATCTCTTTTCCTCTTTGCTCTCTTGGTTTCTCTACCTTTCTCTGTCTCTCTTTCATTCTTTCTTTCTCTTTCTCTCTTTCCCTTACTCTCTCCCTCCTCTCTCTATCTATCTCTCTTTATATATATATATATATATATATATATATATATATATATATATATATATATATATATATATATATATATATATATATATATATATATATATATATTATATATATATATATATATATATATATATATACATATATATATATATATATATATATATATATATATATATATATATATATATATATATATATATATATTCCTTTTGCCCTTCTTTTTTCTCTCTTCCTCTCTTTCTTTTATTCTTTAACTCATTTAGCCGTTTCTTTCTTTCTTTCTCTTTCTTTCTCTCTTTCTTACTCCCTTTCTTTCTTTTTTCTCCCGTTGTTTCTCAATCATTATATTCTACTTTCCCTGTCTTCCATTCTCTCTCTCTCATTTTTCCTTTCCTTCATTCTCTTTTTCTCATTTTCACTCTCTCTTTCTTCTTTCCTTTATTCACTTTTTCCTTTTCCCTCTCTCTTTCATTTTCCCTCATTTTCTCTCTCTATTTCTTTTTTCTTTTTTATCTTTCTCTCACCTCTTTTTCTATTTTTCTTTCCCTCTCTATTTTCTATATCTTTCTCTTTATCTCCCTACCCCTCTCCCTTACTCTCTATATATCACTAGCTACATATATCTCCATCTCTCTATCTTTCGCTCTTTAGTTCTCATCCCTCTTTTTTTCTCTTTATCTGGGGTGTACCCAACACATCTTAAAGAACTAAAAAATGAATTAGCAAGACGCTCTGCACGATTTTCAATCGAACAATAGAGGAAGGCCTAGTTCCAATAGAGTTCAAGCGTGCTAATGTTACGCCGATATTCAAAAGAGGGGATAAAACTGAGCCTACTAATTTCTGTCCCATCAGTCTAACTTCTGTAATTAGAAAACTCTTAGAATCGATAAGTAGAGATAGGTTGGTGAGCCATTGTGAAACAAATAATTTAATTGCAGACTCCCAGCATGGATTTAGACGGGGGCGCTCGTGCTTAACCAATTTACTCGAATTCTTTCATAACATGATTTGCATCTATGATGAAACTAAAGCGGCGGATATAATTTACCTTGACTTTAAAAAGGCCTTTGATACAGTCCCGCACGAAAGGCTATTGATGAAAATTAGAGCAATTGGAGTGAGTGGTAACATTCTTAAATGGATTAGAAACTGGTTATCAAATCATTCACAGTGGGATGTTGTAAATGGGGCGTGTTCAGACTGGGCCCCAGTCACCAGCGGGGTACCACAGGGGTCAGTCCTGGGCCCATTATTATTTATTGTTTACATTAATGACTTGGATAATGAAGTGTTCAGTAGGATCTCTAAATTTGCAGATGACACAAAGCTAGGAAGCCGTGCCCCTGCGAGACCCGATGTAGAGCAAATGCAAAGGGACCTTAATAAAATTGTGGAATGGGCGGATAAATGGCAAATGGGCTTCAACATAGGTAAATGCAAGGTCATGCATTTAGGATGTCAGAACTTAAAAGTAGAATACCATATGAAAGACTAAATTCTTGAATCCGTTAACTTAGAAAAAGACCTGGGGATTTTAATCTCGGAGGACCTTAAATTATCAAAGCAATGCGCAGAAGTTTGCATAAAAGCAAACCGAATGCTATGATATATTGCTCGGAATTTTACTTTCAAATTTAAAGATATAATCATGCCACTATACAAATCGCTCGTGCGCCCACACCTCGAATATGCGGTCCAATTTTGGTGTCCCTCCCTAAATAAGGATATAGCGCAGTTAGAAAGAGTGCAACGTCGGTCTACGAAACTAATTCCTGAAATCCGAAACAAACCGTACAAAGATAGACTACGCTCATTAAACCTACTATCACTTGAAAGTAGACGATTACATGGACAATTGATAGAATTATTCAAAATCTTAAAAGGATTTACTAATATTGATTACAGACTATTGTTCGAGCTGGACGAAAGTGCCAACACACGCCAAAATGGTTTAAAATTAGTGAACAAGCGATTTAACTCTACTATAGCCCCAAATTACTTCACGTTTAAAATCACGCAAACGTGGAATGGACTTCCTAACCGTGTAGTTGAAAGCACGTCAGTTAATATGTTCAAAAACCGACCTAATGAGTACTTCAAAAGTGTAAATATAACGTAGTAGGAGCACAGATTAAAACGACATATATTATAAGAAGTTGAGAATTAAAATGAAATGATGAATAGAAAGATGCCAGCGACGCCTCCATGCATGGAGTGAACGTGAATTCCCCTTTTCTTTTTCTGTCTGTCCTATAAGTATATTATTTTCATCACTAGCAGGCGACGCCTGCGGGAGAAGAGAGTACTGTCCTATCACCGCCCCCCCCCCTTCCCTCCTGGTTCGAAGAAGCGTGTTAGTGTATTTGAGGGATAGCCAAACCTGCATGTCAAGGGTACACTTGTAGATAAGTGTGTACCGTAGAGTTGAAATTGTTAAAAAATATATATATATATATATATATATATATATATATATATATATATATATATATATATATATATATATTTATATAACAAAAAAACAGCATGATACACTAACGTTAGAATGTGCAAGTGGACTGGCCTTGAGCGGACCTTAGGGTCTTTGCTGGTTCTTATTTCTGTAGTTCTGCAGCAGTTCTCTCTCTCTCTCTCTCTCTCTCTCTCTCTCTCTCTCTCTCTCTCTCTCTCTCTCTCTCTCTCTCTCTTCCAACTCACTCTCTTTCTATATCGTTCTCTCTTTTTTCTGTCGTTCTCCTTTATTTATTTTTTATCTTCCTTTCTCTCTTTCTTTCTATTTCTCATCATTCTTTCTCACTTTCATTGTCTCTTTCGTTCTCTCTCTTTTAATCTCATTCTCCTTTTTTTCTCATTTTCTTTTCTTTTTATATTTTTCTCTACTTCTCTTTCTCTCTTTATTTATTTATTAAATCTTTTTTCATTTTCCCTTTAACTCTCTTTCTCTCTTTTTGTTTATCTTTCTCTTTCTCTCTATCTTTCTCTTGTTCTTTCCCTTTACTACTTTATGCTTATCACTTTATTTCTCTTTCTTTTTTTCTCTCTCTCTCTTTCTCTATCCCTCTCACTTTCTTTCCCTTTATTTCTTTATCTCTCTTTCTACCTCTCTCTCTGACCTAATCTAACCTAACCTAACCTTTCCATCATTCTTTCAGGGGTTTCAATCGTACCTGTCTTTCTGCAGCGTCAACCAAATATTTGGTAGTTTCCTTGAACGCCGTTCAAAAATTTTGATACTAATTAGATAAATTAGATAAATGCAAAAAAATACAATAAATTAATTAATAAAATGAGTCACGGTATGGCCATCTCTTTATAAAATTACGAAAAAAAATTAAATTTTCCAAAAATTGCCATTAGTAAATGAAAGTAAATTCTAGACTTTAGAAATAAAAAACAACCATTTTGTCTATTTAAGTAGATAAAATTGTATTTTCCTGCATTTGTAGCTAATTTTAATAGCAATTTTAAATAAAGTTTAGATATTCTTTACTTCTCCTGGTGCGATCTCAAACCAAAATGGATGATTCTTGATTTAGAAAAAAGGTCGAAGTTTTTAGGACTTTTGGGAAACTTTTTTATCGGTTTTCCTCATATATGCGAATAGACGTTCTGGTAAGGTTTACAAAGCGAATATTAAGTTAGCTCACGTCTTTCACAGCCAAAGTTTTTCTTCCTAATAATCAAGTGGAGCTTGGTTCTGCTTTCAGTGCGAAGTGGGTGGCAGGGGAATGAGAGAAGTTAAAGAAAGCTGCACGCCTCACTGGTCACTAGCCTTAGAAGTGCTCTTTTACGCATTCCAACTTACACGAACTTCATCATTTGGGAGCCTACTCTATTGATTTTTTTTTATTTTATAGATGTTTTTTTGTTTTTTCAGAAATGCAAGTGTAAAATATTATAGGCAAATGAAAGAGGAGGAAACAATAATAAAGATTTCGTATTGTGCGGTTCTGAGTGAAGGTTTGAGGGCAAAGGTGGGTCTTCAAAGTACTGTGAGAGGGAAAAATGCATATAGCAGGAAACCGATCACTCCATATTCTTCGGACAATAATCGATAACCCATATATTGCAAACAACTTTGGAAAAGAAAGATTTCCAATGCGAGGCAAACGACTTCTACCTGAAATTAATGAAGAGGAGTAACTAGAAGTGACGGATCCTTTAGTATATAACTTTACATTGCTGAATCACTCTTCCGAGCTCCCATAACAGGCTAATAGAATTTATATTAGACAAGAAAAACTCTGAGATATAAATGTCTTAACTAACTATACTTGTGTATATATGTACATGTGTGTGTTTTCCAATTTAAACCACAATACAAAAGAGGGTAGTATCCTGTAGAAAGTTTATAAAGAAAGTGGGGAAGCTAGAGAACATGGAAATGTCTGGAAGATACTTATAGAGATGCAGATTCTCCTCCAGGCATTGGGGCCGGAAAAGCAACATCGGTTATTTGGGGCCAACAGGGCAAACAATGCTACAGATGTTAGCCGCGGCAAAGTTGCTCAGGCTACATTTAACATCATCTTTTAATTAATCTCAACCAAAGTGATAAAAAAACGAGTGGAACTGAATAGAAAATAAGCAATTAAATCAGGTTAATCTTTAATTCACAAACAAATATTAGGTAGAAAAAATATTACTTGACAAGAAATCAATATCGTTTTTTAATAAGTAAATAATTTTTAATGGGCCAAAAATCACTTTATTTACTAAAGTGATTTCCAGCATTATTTATTGTCAATCGTTAACCAAGGCGGAATAAATACCCCTTAAAAATCGTTTTCTTTCATTTTCTATCAGATCCTACACCCCACTCATTACATCGGTAAAGGAGGCAAGAACATTTCAAAACGCTCCGAATATGATCAAATAAGATCGAAAGCTTAGCAATTTTAGTTTGTTTTTTACCAAACACATTCATTTAAAAAAGAGATGAATACTGGACAAGTAATCCAACATCTACAAGATGGAAGAAAAAAGATAGTTAGAAGAAGAGAAAGTTGACAAAGGAAATTAATTAAGGCAAATTACACAATGGTCTTCAAAAAAATTTGCATATAATATATATATATATATATATATATATATATATATATATATATATATATATATATATATATATTTACATATATATATATATATATATATATATGATCAAACGCTGCACAATTTGCAGTGCAGTGTTATAAATGAAGTCCTTGGTGAAGCATTAAAGGTTGCAAAGTTTAATCATGAAGGGTTGTAGTTGTTAAACATTAAAGGTTACAATTGTTGAAGATAAAGGTCTGTAGTAACATTTTGCCTATTATTTGTGAGCTCAAAAGAAATAATTCCTTTCACATCTTACCATATGCAGAGCATCGCCTTCAGCTGTTGGAGAAGAAGTCTAGGAGGATCACTGCTGGATTTATTGCGATCAAGCAATTGTCTCTTGCGCTTAATCTTGCAGTAAAGAACCCAATTTTCATGTCCCCAAAAATTGTTCACGCTGTAAGCATTTTCTTCCATACAATTATATAAGTCACAAAATGTTCGTGGACTTTTCCCATGTTTAAAAGATGTTTATGCACTGGTTTTTTTAATGACATATAGCTTGAAAATAGCCTGAACATAGCTTGCTTATAAAGGACTAGGCTTTATACTAGAGTTAACTTCAAACTGCCTTCAGCAAAGTTGAAACTATTTAACTAACTCTAAGAAGCATTCTTTTGTAACTCTTCACAAAAAATTATAAAGTTCCTTACGGAACTTTATAATTTTGTAGGGCAAACCATACAACATTCCTTCCCTGACTATTATCGCAATTCCCAGCTAGAATATTCCTCGTCCTGTGTTCTGAAATTAAACTAACATGGAGTAAGATAGTTATTATTTCTTCCCTTTAATACCCGAGAACTAAACGCGCACACGAATTTCCCTAGCTCTCCGAAAATTAGCCTCAAGCCCATTACAAAAGACAACATTTAATCCAAGTCATTCCTTCTTCGACGCCGTAGGCAAATAAGTTCCACCCCGCTGGACATTTACCTCAACGACTGAAGTAGATCGGCTTCACCCATACGCTTTCACTATATAAAGGGTGAGTTTAGCCATTCCAAGGCTCTTTACATAGAAATGTCTCCGGAGTGACAAATAGAAATCCCAGTGGGTAGAAATTTTTTTCAACATTCCAATTGCTCAACGCAGCTGCAACGCAACAACCATAGAAAACAGTAAGGTACCAACCACAGTGAGCATAACTTGTGCCATTTCCTTGTCCGAGTTCAGGTAGCCTTACTTTACTTGTGGTTCACCCAAATTGAGGTACTCTTTTCCTTAGAGAGAAAGAGAATATCAAATGGCACTCAAAAACTCAAATCACTGATGCGAGCAATGCTATATGTAGTAATTGGTGGAAATTTTTCCCTTCTTGGAGACCTAATCACCCTAACGTACCAAACCTTCCGAGCTTCAATTTTGGAGAAATTTCACCTCTCCACACGTCGAAAGATGAAACCTTTGGCTTAATCCACCAAGCTATCCCTTCTTCGTCACAAAAATCTACTAGGTAAGTTGAATTATGCCCTTGTGGGCAGTGTGAGCTCGGACTCCCTATGAAAATCTTTCGTTCGGTGTATTTCTCCACATACGAGGGGCGGTCAATAGGTTTTGCGAATCGGTAGGGCAAAACAGAGGAAGAGGGATGGCTGTTTGTAAGCGTGTTAGGAAAAGTTATGACAAGTCAGGACCTGCAGCCGGACGCTTCTGCCTCGTCTATTTAAGAAGCAGTAGCTGATCGCAGATCGTCAGTCACAAATTTTTCAACGATGAAAAAGGTTGAGCACTGCGCAGTGATCAAACTTTTGACCAAGGAAGGAAAGAATGCAAAAGAGTTCCATGAACGCATGGTTGCAGTGTACACTGACACCGCCCCTTCCTATGCAACCATTGCTCGCTGTAATAGGGAGTTTCGCCATGGTTGTGAGTCCCTTGAGGATGGCCCCCGTCCAGGACGCCCGTCAGACGTGACCAACGAGGACAATGTGGCCCTGGGGAAGAGGATTATCTTCGAAAATCGACACGTGAAGGTCGAAGAAATCGAGCGAGGTATTGGAATATTAAATGGATCTGCTATCAACATCATCCACGACAATTTGGCCATGACCAAGAAACCTGACGCCTCATGATCGACTTCAACGTCGTCAAAGTCCACAAAGCCAGAGTTGCACAAGCTGTGTTGCTCGAGTGCGGATTCAAGGAGCTCAACCATCCCCCCTACAGTCCAGATCTGGCCCCTAGCGACTACTTTTTATTCCGCCAGCTTAAAGCTGCACTGTGTAGACGCCGGTTTGAAGACGATGAAGATGTCCAGCTCGTCGTCCAGGAGTGGATTGAACAGCAGTCGAGAGATTTCTGGTTGTCCGGAATTTGAAGCCTCAGGGACAAGTGGCGCAAGTGCATTGAAGTCGGGGGGAGTTATATTGAAAAATAATAAAACACTTTTCCTCATATCTCGTTTCCTTATATCCGAATTGCAAAACTTATTGACCACCCCCCGGTACGTATTGGTAAAGGTTATACAAATTCGAATGAATAACAAAATTATTACCGATCCGATAAGCAATCTACTAGAAAACTTGAGATGTCCAAAATAATAAGAACGATGAGCTTTCTTGTAGAGAAGCTGTATAGCAACTAACTTCAGTTCAATCTCGTGTAGGTTATATCATTCTCTAACTAACTCTCGTCTAGGTAACAACGTCTCTTTCCGCGAATTGATCCTAAAGCTTCGCCACCAAGGTGCGCTTATAATTGGAACCATTGCAAACACTGTCAAGCGACCAAATGTGAAGTCCATAATATTCTGTAGACCTATGAATAAATAGGTTTATGTAAAGCTGGTATATCAACCGGTAGAGGAATGAATTCATCAAAAAGGTCAAGCCATTGATAAGAGTCTTTTAGGCACAACGCATGATGTGGGGAAATACATCATTCCCTTCTTGGATGTGACGAGGTATCGAAGCTTGAATCATTTGTTCTTGTATACATTCAATAATGAAAGCAGTTCAATTGCAAACACTTTTGATTTTCTTCACCTTTTTGGAGTCCCTGAGCACTTAGCGTTTAGGAGTTATATGGTTTCTAGGAGTAAACCTTCATGCTGCAAGAGAAACTCGAATAGCGGAAGTAGCGCACGACAGGACAGTAAATCTTAGGTCACCCAAAGGGGAAAATAATTGTAACCAGGGAAACGCTAAGGAAGCGAGACCTCCTCTTAAGGGAGAAATTAAATTGTCTTTAGGCAAACGCCAAGAGTATAATAAACAAATTGGCAGAATTCCACGCTTTGATTCATACAAAATCCTTAACGTAATCACTATAACTGAAAGTTGGTTGGATACGTCTCATATGTATGTATTGATTGTAGCATTTAGTATCGATGGCTATTAAATATTTAATAGAGACCAAATAAGATGTAAGGTGAAGAGAAATTAATTAGAAAGAGAAATAAACTTTTTGTTAGACTTGGAGAGTGATGATATGGGAGTGGAGGTAGTGATATCAGATTTTAAGTCTACAAATTTTTATAATTACTATCGCAATCAAGGGGGAAGATCTTAATGATTTTTTAAGGACAAATTTTCCTTTTCAAAATGTTGAGAAACCTACGCGGGGCAAAGATATTCTAGATTTAACTTCCCAAGGACAAAAATCTGTGTAGTTAAAATCATTCGTGTTAGTGATCTACTAGTGACAAGTGATCATAACGGAGATTCAAAGTAGAATTAAGTTTAATTGCAATTGAGGGCAACTAACTAATGTCTTTAGGAACTGCAATTTCAGGTTTTCTTGAATGTATAATTCCGGGAAGATGACGTGTAACTGTTCTCCTATAAGAGATGTACCATGTATCTATTCAGAGGTACATCGAGTTGTACTTAGTGTATCTTCCGAATTAATTTAATACATACGCAGGAAGCACATTAAATCAAAGATATCCCTCTGGATCAGCATTGAAATCATGAATTCAATAAGGGAGAATAAATAAATATAGATTTTTAAACATTAAAAAAAACGAAAAGGAAGTCAATCTAGAACGATTTATAGGTGTATTATATGGTAGACTGATTAAGTGAGATGTTAGGAAAGTGAAGAAAAAATAAGAAACAAATCTAGCATTAAACTGCAAACATGAACTTAAGCATTTCATAGTCTTGTGAGCAATAGAAAGGAAGCCATGTGTTCGAAGAAGAGCAGAGAAGGACAGAAACTACAACCACGAGCAAAATTTTAGGATATTAAATAAAAATTTCATAAGTGTTTAAACTAGCGATTACTTGTAACAGCTATCAAACACTAATAGCTAGAATCATTGTGGGGAATCATCAGACTTTTTTCTACAGTAGAGAATATGAGGGAGAAATTATTATATACAGAAAAAAGATGAAACGATCGAAGGCACCCGGGCCTGAATGCGTGGATCCAACTCACCTAAAGAATCTTAAAGAACGAATAAGTGAAACCGATGTATATGATTTTTTATGGGTATATTAAGGAAACAGTAGTCCTACTAATGTTCCAAAGAGCTAATCTTATGCCAATTTTTATAAAATGAAGGAAATCCGATCCGCGTAACCTAGGCCTTATTAGTTTAATCGTAATAATTGAGAAACTCTTAGAATCGATGATAATTAGACAAAAAATAATAGATGATCTCGATTCAAATAACCTAATCTTAAACACACCACAGATTTGTGCGAGGACGCTAATATTTATCAAATCTCCTGTTGTTTCTTCATAGCGTGATTTCCATATACGATCACAACATAAGAGTAAATACAATTTACCTAGACTTCGATAAAGCATTTGAAATCGTTCCGCATAAGAAGCTTGGTTGAAACTTGAAATGCAAGGTATAAGGGGGGAAAATTCTTAATTGCATAAAGACTTGGCTCTCAAATCTTTCACAGTGTATCATAAATGGGGCGCGGTTTAACTGAGCAGGCTAGGTACGTTACAGGTCAGTACTACACCTACTGTCCTTCATTGTTTATATTAATGGCCATGATAATGGATTGATTAGTAAATCCTTCAAATTTTCAGACAATACGAAACAAGGAAACAAAGTCAGTTTTAGATTAGATGATATGAAACTGCAGCAAATCCTGGATAAACTTTCGATAGGTCTCTTTCTTAATTTTCCGCAAGGATTGAATGAAACTTTGGTAATAACTAGTTTATTGCGTTTAAAAACATCATATCAAAACATGAGAGTCTTTGGACTTTTCTTCTTTATTCTTGAGCACGTGTTTGAGATGACCTCCATTTAGCTCTGTGCATTTCTTGAAGCGCAGCACAAAGTTGTCCATGACGTCCTTACAAACCGACCGACTAATGGCTCTTATCTCCTCCCAGATGGTTTCCTTGAGTTCCGTGATGGCCCTGGGTCTCCCAGCGTACGCTTTGTCTTTAAGGTAGATTCAGAAGAAAGAAATCTATTTTGAGGTGCACACTAAAATCAGGCTTGAGACTGATCATACGGCCACCAAAGTTCTCTTTTAGCCAATATCAGGACAGGTTTGAGGTGTGACTATTTGCTTCATCTTGCTATAACCAGAACTTTTCCATAAGCGACGGAAACAGGGTCTGCAGCTCCCTCTTGAAGGTTTTAAGGACCTCAACATACCGCTCCTTGGTGACTGTCACTTTCGCGCCAGATTCCTCGAAAAATAATGGTGCGATAATGCCTCTGGCTGAGATTGCAGTTTATATCGTGCACTTAGGGAAGTTTTGGGGTTTAGTGGCTACTTCCTTTGGCCTGGCGGTCATCCAGAAGACATTTGTCTACGAGTTTACCTTTCCTTCATGATGGAAGTGAGCTTCATCTGAGGTCCGAAGGAGGTTAAGGAAAGTTGGAGTCTCCTGAATCCTCCCCAGTATCTTAACTGCCATAGCCTTTCTCTGCTCCTTGTCTGAGGTTATAAGGGTCTGTTTTGTCTGTATTCTCTATGGGTAGGCCTTTACATCCATTACTAGCACTCTCCTGCAAGTCTTACGGCATATCCAGAGGGACCAACTTCGCTTGCGCACAGAGCGTTTTGGACTCTGCTGAACTGACTCTCTCAGGCTCTCGACCAGCTCAGCTGTACGCTTGCTGGGGCGTCCTGAATGGCTTGGACGGTTTTCACTGGCTGCATTGAGGTTTTCCACTGTCCCATAGTTCTCGAAGTGGTCCACCCAGTCCTGAATTCGGCTCTTAGAGGAGGCTTTTTCACATTCAAACTGATGCATGAAAGTGCCCTTCACTTTCTTGAACAAGCTTGTCTTGTAGTAATGTTTAACGCAGTATATCTTTTGCTGGAGCTCCCATTAAGATCTAGTTGTGTTCACAGGCGTTTCTTTTGTCATCTCCTGCAAAGTAAGGGTGATTAGTGAATGAATGGGGTATATATCACAAAAAGTGTGTGCAAGCCCATTTTAAGGGGTCACCCGTATATGTATATGCAAGGCTATGCGGATTACCAAATGAAAGGCCAAACTCTAGAACCAGTTAACTTAGAAAAGAAACGAGACCTATTACTTTCGGAGAACCTCAATGTTTTAAAGCAACGATTCGAAGCCAATAAGATATCAGACCGAATGCTGATATACATCACTTTTTAAATTAAAAGATAAAATTTTACCTTCATTAAATTTCTTTTTCGACCCCGTTTCGAGTACGCAGTGCAATTTTAGTCTCATCTCAACAAACCAGTCGCGCTGTTGAAAGAGTACAACATAGGCCATTTAAACTAAATTCTAAACTTAGGACTAAACCATACAAGAAAGACTTTGCTCGTTAAGCCATTATTCCTTACAATTAGGCGATTATGTAAAAAAAAACAAATCGAAGTATTTAAAATCTTAAAAGGGTTAACTAATTTTATTTATATATTACAATTCGAGATTAATGGTAGAGCAAACACACATCAAAACGGCTTCAAATTAGTTAAAAGCTTAAACACTACTCTAGCTCAAAATTACTAACGTCATAAAATCACACGAACGTGGAATACCCTACTTAAGTGAGTAGTGGAAAGTACGCCACTAAATATGTTTAAAAACCGATTTGACGATTATATTGCGTGTAAAACTTTCCCGGTATGCATCAGATGAAAAAGTCCTCAGAAAAATCAGGAAGGGTCGCGGTAAAAATGAAGACTAAATAAAAAAAAAGGATACAAGCGATTGTCCCTTTTTAGTAAAAATACGGGCAAATGCTTTCTCCTTATTCTTGTTCTGATTTTCTTGTCATTATATTTTTATCAGGAGTAGCAGATGAGGCCCTGCTGGAAAAAATATGCCCTAGCTTTACTTTGGTATGATTGAACGCATGTATATAAATGGTAATAAAAAAGTAATGATTTTGTTACACTTGTAGATATGTGTGCATGTATCACCCTTTCAGGAAAAAAATCCGAGTGTTCATGAGAAGATCCAATGAACTTTGCTGGTCGTACTTATGTAGTTTTTCCTAAGAAGCCTGACATTTTTAGTTGTGTAGTTCTTCCTAAGAAGCCTGCCATTTTTGGTTTAGCGAGTTTCATTAGCCGAGGGAAATACAGTTACTCCTGCTGCTCTGTGCCTATGTGAGTAGTCATTCATACTCACTCATAAATGCATGGAAGACAGTTAGGATTATTTGAACTACTGCTACATATTTCCCTCCCTCTCTCATTCAAATCGAATCTCCAAAGGTTTTTAGAAGCCTTACTTATTCTGTCAAAGAATTCAGATCCCCAGCATATACCCTCCTATTTGTGAGTTCTTGACATTTTAAACTTAACTGTCTCTTTCTAAAAGTGTTCAAAAACTCATACACATTCGGATACACTCGAGCTAGTCATCTCTTCCTTCCCAATTCCAAGCGTAAATGTAACTGCCCCCTCCGAAACTAATTCCCACCACTTCTTCATCATGTTTTATTTCTTTCTACCTTTCTCACGTAACTGTAAAAAAACTGCCAACAAGCCTTATTATCGTCTAGTCACTACTATCTATTAACCAAGCGAAAAAGAAAAGGGTTCTTGCCTCTATCCTTCTAACGTTAGACTTTACCCATACCTCTACTGATCTCAACTTGGCCCTGTGTTTCTTTTCCATGACAAATTTCTCCTGCCTCCATGTGCATACCTTTCTTATCCCCACTTCGTCACCTACAAGGTGCCCTGTATTTCCTAGCTACTAGTTTCAATACCAAGAAGCACAGACGAGCATACAAAATAAGAATTTACCTACCTGTAGGCGTGTTACGGAAAGAACAACAGCCTCTTTAGCTTATTCACTTAAAACTCACTCCTACTTTTCTCTAATAAAGTCAACCCGCCGCATATCATGACAGAGAACAAAACAGTCGCAAAACTTGATAACCTTTCTTACTAATTTCACAGCCCATCTGAAAACCGTCTCTTTCCCCTATCTTATTTATCTGCCTTTTTCTGCCAAAATAGTCCATGTTCGTCTAACAGCCTCTCTGACTCTCTTCTTCGTGACAACTAACTTCCATCTTTCCTTCTCCAACCTGAACTTCCTTCTCGGTGTTCCGGTTTCCCCTGAGGAAGTACCCCATCCCCTCCATTCTTCTTGCTTTGAAAAATGCCTGTTTTAGCTTAGAATCACTATTTATAAGTTTCTTTTGCCAGATTATGTATTTTCTCCTCATTTTACCACCTCCATCTCGAATCTAAAAGTACCACACGCATAAAAACCGCTGCTGTTAGGTTTACCCTATAAAAGCCAAAGTTTAACCCAAACGCCTGATCAAGCCCCGGATCAATTTCTCTAGTCTCATTCGTCTCAAAATTCAATAATAGGATGGTGTCTTCACAGGTTCTAGTTCAGTTCTCTTAGTCTTGTTTTAAGGTAGGACACAGCGCAAATTTCAGCAGAGCCACGTTACTCTTCCATCCATTCTGTTACGTTTGGACCGCTAAGTTGCATTTTATACTGTTGATCAACCTATTCTAAACGCTTCCGAGAATTGTTGAGGTTCTATCAAAGCTAACCTGAATGGTTCCGTTCGTATCTTTCACCTCCAACTATATTTATATAGGAAATGATATATCTCGGCCGGCCAAGGTGCGTCATATTCTTAACTTCTCTGATCATCGCACGCAATCTCTCTCTCAATTTTTACAATCTTGTTTGCTGAAACTCTTATAAACCTACTATTTTTTTAGAACATCTTCAGTGAATGGCTTTTATATGAACTTAGGAAATTCATCTAGGAAATAACAGATATTAGTAGTTAGAACCCCAGCGGATATGGCGGACTGAGAAACTATTGTTTCCTATCTTAATCTTGATGCTTCTTTTTCATTTTTTACCTATACAGTTAAAAGTTTCTCAGTTTTTTTCTCTCTAACTATATTGCTAACGCCTCTAAATCCTTTTTCTGCTTTCTCGATCATCACAGCCATATCTGTTTTCACTTTGCAACCCGCCATTACCGCCTTCAAAGATGTTTCTCTCATTCAACTCTCCCTCTTCCAGAACCGCACTGGATGCTCGTTCCTTGCCCAATCATCTTTAAATTTCTTCTTCTTACATATAAGTCCTCCAATGCCGCAGCTCGCTAAATATAGTATCCTCACTGACCCTGTCCCAGTTTTCTGTGTTTGCCCTGAGGATCTGGAATCACGCGCTCATCCCTCATTTTTCGTACATTCAAGCGTGCCCTGAAGACCCACCTCCTCTTTCAAGTATTTCCTTAGCCAGTGGCTTTATGTAAGCCATTGGCCTTAAAAAGTGTCATAAAAATCCATATTCTTTTGTTCTCTTTCAGGCGACAACATATTAAGATGACAATGTTCATGTTTATGCCCAGCACATACTAAAAATTTAAAAAGTAAATGAGTTTAATTACAAATTCTTTTGTAGGAGCAAATAACGCAACGACAAACCTCGCTATAAAATATTATTGAGCATGAATTGAGTAAAAACGGTAAATCATAAAAGCACCATGAATTCTTAAAATCTACGAGATAATAAAAATAAATATAAACTTGCCATCATTTCGGGATCTGAGTTTCGATGTTTATCGGATGAGCGAAGTCAAATGCCAAAACGAAATAGTCCTTGTTGAAGTAGAACCTTTATTTTAGAAATCTCTCTAATGAAATTACTTATTATAAAATCACATGAAGAAACGTTGGTTTTACAAGTTATTGCATGGGCTCTGATAATTGGGGGTTCTTCGGTTTGTAGTCTTTTGCTAGTAGGATAATAATTTCCTTGGAAAGAACTGAACGAGATCAGAAGCCTATTTAATCTCGGCAGTAAACACAACGAACAAATAAATTTTAGACAACATGGCTGAGAAGTCTAATGGTCGAGTAAAAGCAAAGGCTTGTTTTACATTTAATACATGTGAAAACATAATGGTCTTAAAAATAGAGAGATATAAATATATCCGCCATATTTCCTAATCGCAGTTTAAAGGAGCCATCTTGGAAAATAGAAAGCATTTCCGGTCTTTATAGCCATTAAAACAGCAATCTTGAGGTGATAACGTTTAGAAAAGAAATTTACTGATATGGTGCTTAAAATGAGAGACAAGAAATTCATTTTGAAGATAACTGTTTTAGAAAACTTAACTATCTGTGTGTATTCGTAAATATTGATAAAATATAACCTCAGTAAAAGGTTGTTAATTGTTCTTAGATTTAAAGAAACATCACCGATTCTAAATGTATGTATACTGGAATCCATTGTTTCGTTTACTGGTTATGAAAATATATATATATATATATATATATATATATATATATATATATATATATATATATATATATATATATATATATATATATACCAAAAGCCGACGACCAGGAGAATACTAAAATTCACTCATCGAATGATTTATTTCCAACGTTTCGAGCTAATATGCTCATCCTCGGCAAATATTTTATAATGAGAAATACATACCATGTAGTTCTAAAGTGTAGAGGTAACTTAATTACAAAATGCATAATAAGCATTCATATTAATTTTCAATATTTTAATCAAGACAAGCGAGGCGAGATATACTAAGGCAAGCCATTTAAAGCCTTGCAAGGATGAATCAAGGATTTGAACAAACGCAGTAATCAAGACACTAATTAGCCTTCACAGGATTAATTCGTAGCGCGTACTAAAGGACTTTAAGCAAACAGATTATGTTATCGGATATTATGAATTATTTACATACTTGTAGTTCATAGTTATTATGAGAATAATAGTAGAGTAGAAATATTTTAGATTTGAGATATGGGTTAACAGATTTTATGTAAAGAGATTCAGTTAATCGTAGCATATTTTGACTTGTATTAATGACACTCTATTTTAGAAATGCAATTTATTAACAGTTTGAATTTTAGTTTGTTAGTCACCGAGGTATTTTTGAAGCTTTAGTCAAAGTTCCTTCTGATCTTTTCTTTAGTTTCTTAAAACAAAAATATTTACAAATCGTGAAGGCAAAAAATGTATTAAAATTAAGGCATGGTTGCTCTTTTTCTTATATAGAAGCAAATTTAGATGTGAATAAAAGCTCTTGAGGATTGCTTTTTCTGTATATAAAAAAAAATCCTATAAAAGTTTTTTCGTCTTTAGGTTCAGAAAATAAACATGGGTTTATAAAAAAAAACTAGACCAAGAGTAAACTATTAGGAGATATGTATTGGCAACCTTTTAATGTTTTCGGGTGGGGGGAGGGGGCAAACCGCATTCTATAGCCGGATAGGCCGTACGTAGGCCACAGATCGAAGATCTACCTCCAATGTGTAAGCTCCTCCTTTAAGGAAGAGTGGCAAAGACCCTCCTCTTGTTGGTATATAATATTTTAAAGTCTTTCAAATTTACTTTACTATTTCATTTTACCGATTGGTCTCTAATGGTTGATTGCTCTTTTTTTCTCAGGCTGATTCCCATGGGGGAACACACCCTAATAACAAGGATGCGTACAGAGCTACTAATGTATTGGACAAGGATACACCTTGTACATTTATATAAATTAACAACACTATTGCGCAAAACCAGAGGAGTTAGATCTTTGGTGGGAAAAGTGCTACCAATGGTGCTCATATTAATGAAAAATACACGAAAGTTAGTGTGAAAATAATGATTTTTGAGAAACAGTGAAGTTTAATTGATAGAATCTTTTAAGACTACCCGTGTCTGGTAAAATAATGTAGCGTAAATCTTTTGGTACATATAAACAAGGAAATTTAGGTTTATAGAGAGTGTCTAAAAAGATTTTAAGTACTTTGTCGACGTAAAAGGATGGAAAACAATTATTAAGGAAGTAGGATTTTAAGAATTGAATTTCAGAGTGCAAAAGAGAAAATGTAGAAGAGAGATGGTATCTTCTGTATAAAAAGAGTCTTAATGGAAGAAAGCTTGAAATTTATATCTGTTTTGGTGAAAAAGTTTACAACAAGGAATGAAAACGTGGGATATCTACAGAGAGAAGTGATTTGTTTAGAAATTAGCAAATCTAAGAAGGGCAGAGATTCATTTTGTTCTCGTTCTATCGTATAAGTTAGGTTTTTATGCGCAGTATTCGAAAATGCAAAAGAATCAGCTTGAGTTGCATTATGAAAAATGGCGATCGAATCATCAACTAAACGCCTATAGAAGATAGGTTGACAGTCGGGAGGTGAATGATTGAAAAAAATATGGTAATTTTGAATAAGACGGGCGCACGTGTTTAAGGCTACTAAATTCTCTAATACTTCTTCATACAGATGTAATAGTATTCTAGAATGGTTTAGGTCTATCACCCTTTAAAAAATTAAAGAAAAGTCAATATTTTAATCTGATTCTGCAAAACAAGAATTATTCTATGACGCCATCTTTAAATGCTCGCTCGTTTGAAGATAGTGCACCAAAGAAGTTTGTTTTTAAAGTTAATATCTGTCATTTTTTTGTAAATATCTTTAAACTTATCTAGCATAGTAGTGCAATTCAAAATGGTATATGGAAAAAATAGTGTGTTTGCTATTTATTTTAGGGCTCCCCTTCTCTCCATTTGTAGCACGATTTGTTTGCGATTTTTCGCTTTTTTCACCCCAACACAATACCATCTTCATTATGGAAACCATTTGCCCCTCCTAGGCAAATGGTTTCTTTCCTTTCATGATTCCCTTATATCAAAATAGGTTTTTCTCCCAAATCGTAAAGAAAAAGTTTTTTTAGTCGGTTTATTTAGTATGAATTATTGAGATACAAGAGGCTGCTTCTTAACTACTAGATCGTTAATGTGTGGTTGAATGCCAAATATTTAGTACACAGTATGTTTTTTTCAGCATACACTCTGTTTCTGTATTTGATCTTAACACCAACTTCTTTTTCTTTTTCTCTTTGGCTTTTTCCTACCCGGGTTCGCCGTTGTAAATGAGTCGTTTCAAAGATTTCTGTTTAGTCCATTCGGTAAAAGACTCATCCAATAAGGTTTTGGCAGAGATTTTAGGGACGGATGCCCTTCCTATTTATCCTGGCTTGGGACCGGCACTAAGTTGTGCTGGCCTGCCCCCTACCCCAGTCGCTAAGTAACGAAGATAAGATGAGGATCCTATAATTTCTTGGTGAGGATCAATTCAAGCTCTTCAAAATCTCTTCTATGATTACTTCTTCGAAAAATTGGGTCGAATTCACACTCTGAAGAAAATTTAACTGAAGCTACTTTTTTAAAAAAGTCGATAAGGTAGCCATGGCTTGCATCGTAACCTTGGAAGATCTTGTATTAACAAACTCAATATGATGAGCTCCGAGAGAATTGCGCATTCTGTCTCTTTCTCCGAACGTTTCAGTTAAATAGAAAAATTGGAATTAATTGAGCTTTTAGATTGCAACGATCGTGGAAAATTCAGCTTTAGAAATACACCTTAGATGCGAACATAGTTAGAATCCAAATATCCTGATGTGGAAAGTATCTCATTAATTCTATTTTCGAGTCAGTTAGATGGGTGAGTATTTTTTTATTAACTTCAGAACTAAGGTTGCTCTGAATAAGAGCAGAATATAAGTTACTAAAATTGGCTGTATTTCCCTGCTCAATTCGACAATAACAGAGGTCTAATTTGGCCATGAAGTTTTAAATGGTACCGTGGTACGTGACAATGTTAATGTTTCTTTATTATAGTTTAAGGTTAAGAGCATTAATTGCTTTGAAAATATCCATGAGCTAAACTAAACATAGCTGAAAACTTTCAGACTGGAATTTTTCATGGAGATATTCCTTTTGCTGCAAATCTAAAAATATTGCTACTTGTTCTCGCAGCTTGTAAAGCCGGCCAATGATGTTTCCCTTTGAAAATCAAATACGTTTGTGTAAAAAAAAACAAGGATTCCTGTTTAGATTCTATATCACTACGCAACAGTTTAAGGAGACGCGTGTTCAAATCTACAGCTTTGATAAAGTTGACTACCTTGATAACTACGAGGAAGTAAGCAAAGTATACATACAAAGGATTGCTTTTTTTTATTTTTTACCCTTTTAATGCATACAGACTGCAGACCATGCAGTGATTAAGCTATGCATATTAGTGAAAAGTTATACCAGCAAGTCCCACGAAAGTTGGTTTTCATGAATAAAGTTTGATACATAATGAAAAATATCTTTTGTTGTTATATAACTTTCCATAGAGTGAAATAACACCATTTAGTCCTTTACACCCTTGCCTGACACGAAATGAGCATACATCAGTAGCTGATAACATTGAGCGATGTCAGTCGTTTTGGCGCACTGAAAGGCAACAAGATGAGAATATCTTACTTGGTCGAGAATCTGGTCTTTGAAGTCTTGAATCAATTCATCGACAGGACTGTATCGTTTGACGGTGAAAGTTGCGAAAGCTTGTTTTCAATATTGTTCCCTAGAATAAGTTCTGCTACAGGGATTAAACTTGGTTTTATGAGTTTCTCCGATGTTATGGTTGTTCTTGCTCTTTGCAATCAACATAGCGATCTCATAAAGAAACCTCAACAACCTTCGAAGTTTATTGCTGACGTGCCTCACTACCGTCTAACTTAGCTTGCTTCAGTGAGTCTTTTTGTTTCAAAGAATACCTTGGGCTTCTCTGCAAGAACAGTTTACGTTGTCCTTAAGTGGTGTTCTAAGCGTGAGGGCAGCATTCCATTATTCTTCAGATTCTAGTAACATATCACAGATTGAGGAACTTCTACGTCTCACCATTTTGAAGGGACACGAATATAAAATCGAATATATTCGTCAAGATACTGCTGTTTCTTTGCCTTTATTAATTTTGGGGGAGTGTGCAGTAGACAATGCAAATCTGTCAACAAAACATAGGGACTTGTAACGTAAGATAAACATCACGTGCTCATAAACACTACAAAATGATCAATAACAAAGCCATGATCGCAAAGTTCGTAAACAATTCAAGTGGGCACAATCATACAAAATCAGAAACACCACTATATCATTAACAGACCACCACATGATTTAAAAAACCACAAACCTTTCATAAAATACAAACAGAATTCAGAACTGGCGAAAAACAAAGAGTGCAACACATCCGTGTTCTTAATTCACTAACAAACTTACTGCTGGTTACTGTTTTTAGGGAATATACAACTGAGTTTTAACATACATGTAGTCAACCAAACACTGATTTGAATTACACAATATATTTTCTTAGTTGCTTGCAAGTGTCAGCGAGCATGACTTATTGAAAACAAGCTCATAAGCAAGCAAGCGAGTAAGAGTGTTTGTGGGTGTAACTCGGTTTTTATATGTTTGCAGTGGAAATTCAGATCAATTCCAGATTATTCCAGAAGGCGGAAGGAACACGTATAATAGTGATTTTAATTTACGTGTAAAGCGATGCAACATTTATCATGAAACGTAGTCTTAGGTTTGTTAGAAGATTATGATTATTAAATATGAAATATCAATGATGACTTGGAGTATAAATTGTAGTCTACTCACTCAACGACTCTACTTCATAGCCTACCGAGTATTGCTTCATATGTTTAGAGCTCTATTTGTCTATAGTGTACTAAAGTGGACTGTTAAAAACTAAAGCTATTTACGAACATTTTTACATAAGAAATTCAATTAGAGAAATTGCTATTTTCTTCCTAAGGGCTCACGTGCCCCCTGGAAATTAGTGATGATCCACTTTGGGGCCTGCCCACAGGTTAAGAAACACTGATTTAGATATCCTTGTCTCTTCTCGGCAGGGGAGGTTTCTTTCGAACAACTCCCTGCATCGCGATCTGCACTAGATGTCATTTAATACAGAGTAACCTTTAATATCCTTCTGCTCACTTATAAGCCCTGAAATGTTACACTTCCCTCGTATCTGTCTTCCTCACTAACCCTCCCCCTAGCCACACAAAAGCCCGCAATTACACTATGCTCCCCTTCTGATTGTTCCTGTTACACGTCTCTTTTGCATGGATATTAGCGGTTCATCTGCATTTGCTCTAAGAATATGGAACGCTTCTATACGCTTACCCTCTTCCCTTGGTACATTCAAGGGGGGCTAGAACACCTACATTCATCTTCTCTTTATTTTTAAAGTTATTAAACGAGAGCTTTGGAAAGACTAATTGGCTTGAATAGTGCCATTAGACAATCTTATAATTATTGTTGTAATAAGAGCTAAAATTGTATCTTTCACAACATCTAAAATAGCATCCAAACGGTTTGCCTTAAACTTAAATGTATTCATTGATCAGCTATTCTTGACTTGTTATAACCATGATTTAAACTTATACAAGTTAACATTATATTATTGTTATATAGAATAACAAACTATTTAATTATCCAAGTTGTCTTAGTTTGTTTTAAAAATTGTACTATCTACTGGTTAAAAGAATATCTCGTTAAGAGACTTTATATCTAGACACCTGAGTTCAAATGAGCAGGAAGTTTTTTCATATGTATACAATTGCGCGCTTTACTAATACATACCTCGTTTATTAAGTAAATTCATAATAATAAAATAAGAGGCTTTTTCCGAACAGGCCCGACAGTAAATTAGGCGCGAGAGGCTATCGTGAGCTTAAGGTTAGGTTATGGCGTTCGAGACTCGTAGTACGAGTACAGCCTGTAAGCTGAGGTCAGGTTAGGTTTGGGATCAAAAAACTGAGCAAACTTCGCTCACAATGTTTTTAGAACTAGTTATGGCTTTTGCTAACATTTTAAGCTATTTATCAAAAAACAAGCAAAAGAACAGTTGCTGTCAACCCTTTGCACCTTGCGTGAATGATATAAATGATTGTCTCAAGAGATAATTTTGATTCTTCTTACTGACTTTTCGCAATCCAACATGGAAATTGTATTCATGCCAATGCAGCGCCAACCGCAAAGATGCTAATGAAAGTCGCATAATACGAGTATGTCCATTTTTACAAAGTCACTCTCTTAACCAAACCTATCCTAACTTTATCCTACTTTTAACCTCGCGATAGCCTCTAGCGCCTAATTTGCTTTGGGGCTTATTTCGAAAAAGACACTTATTTTGTTATTACGCATTTGCATAAGAAACAAGTTATGATTAGTATAGAGAGCAATATTATACAAAAGAAAAAAAAACATGTTAATCTGAACTTAGATGTCGACATAACGCATCTTAACCAAATCTCTTTAACTATAATCAGGAAAATGAATGTTGGAACAGTATAGAGTTATGCTGGAATTTTCTTAGAAGTTTAAATAAAATATTCTAGACAAACGTGTTTTTTATTGAAAACTTGCGCAAGAGAAGCTACATGAGAGATATAATGCTACTCAACCAAAAGGAATTTGGCTCAAAGCATCAAAAACTCCGCTCAATGCTTGTTTGCCTTTTCATTTAACGATCCATTTTGTTGGCCCGGCCCCATGACGGCATAGTTATAGAGGTTGTGGAAGATTAAAGGGAACGTTGCTAATGAGACATCTATTTGTACCTTACGACTTATTGCATGATATTTAGGTAGATGCGGAACGCTATTGCTACCCGTCTATCGATTTTTAATCTCTCATTTACCTTCTTATTGATTCTAGAACCACTAATAATCGTTAGCTTCTAGTTATTCGGGGATTACTTGAGAAGACCCGGTACGATCCTTTCCAATTTGATTTAAGTTTGTATGTTGTTTGCTGATCGACGCAAAGTTTAGTTCAGTTATCCGTGGAAACATTTAGAACTTATAATCCTAACCTGGGGGTAATTATGTTTCTCCGAGTAACACAGAGTTAGCGAAGAAAAACATCAGCTAGAATGTATGTTTCTTCGACATATTACAGGGATATCTTTTTACATGTCTTACATTTGAAGTTTAATAGAGTCAAGACTAATTTTGTGATCATAATGAAACTATTCGATGTTATTGGTAATAGTTGTAGGTATTTTGTCCTTGAATGGCTAATTGATTCATTTATTTTAGTAGAAGTAATGCCAGTTTAAGTGAAGCAATGATTTTTAAAACTTTTCGCTGAACTTTCAGATATTTATCGACTATTAAAACCAATTTTGTTTTAACATTTTATTTGCTTAAAATTAACAAAAAAATAAAACTAATAATCAGTTTTGTATAATTAACATAATAATTTTTATTTATTTGAAGACTCTTCTTTTCAAATGCTGACCATTCTTCTCATAACATTTATTTACTCGTGACGAAGTTGCTCTCATCACCTTTTTCAAAAGTTCTTCATCAATGCTATTAATTTCTTCAGCGATGTTATTTTTAAGTTGTTGGATACTTATAGGATCATTACGATAAGCACGATCTTTTAAATATCCCCATAAATAAATCCAAAGGTGTTTGATCGGGAGATCTTGGAGACCACTTAAATTCAATGTTTAGAGAAATGATTTTTTATCTGAAGTTTCGTCTTAACAACTGTATTGTTTCATTCGATGTATGTGATGTTGCACCATCTTGCTGTAAAAACAGTTGTCGTCTATTTCAAAGCATTTGAAAGTTCGGTAAAAATTATTCTTCAAGCATGTATTGGTATCTTTCGCCATTCACAGTGACTGAATTTCCATTTTAATCCTCATAAAAATACGGCCCAATGATCTTCTGAGGTGTTATCGCACACCACACAGTGGCTTGTGCAGGGTGAAGCTTTTTCTTGTGTATAGCTCCTGGGTTGTTTTCTACCCATATTATGTTGCTCTTCTTATTATTGTACCCCCTGAGATGAAAGTGTGCTTCGTCAGACATTATCAGGGGCGGTACATCAATTTTCCAAAATTTTCGTCTAATCCTTGTCATACGATTTTCTGTTTGCGAAATTGTTGTCTTCTAATTTTTGCATAACCTGAATCTTGTATGGCTTAAGTTTCCATTTTTTTTCTTCATTACATTGTATGTTACACTTTTTGACAATCCCACCTCTTTTGATCTTCTTTTCAATGATTTCTGAGGTGACCGTTGGACGTTTTGACCCAACTCTTCAATTTTATGTTCTACGTCTTTTCTGCCAAGACGCACCTTTCATCCATCTTGTACATTACCGGTGTTTTGAATGTTTTAATTAGTCTGCATAGCGCTCATCGTTATGGTACATCTTGAACTCCTTCACGTCTCATCCGTCGTTATGTTGAAACCACTGAACAGTTGCATCTCAAGAATTTTTCAACAATTATTTTTTTCATCCATTCGTTTCAAGGAGCTTCCATGTTTTCAGTTTGAAAAATGATTTTTGCTAGAGAAATTTTTCTCCTTCATTAGTCTACAAATGACTAGGATGCTAGTAAATTTGTTACTTCAGAATTTTCGCGAAAGTTTTGCTAAGAATCGAGCATTCCAAAAATCACCTTTTTAACAAAACCTTTTACATTTTCCATTTCTAGCAAAAATTGACCGATTTACTAAAACTGGCATAACTTAGAGAATAATAAATTAATTAATCAGTCATTTACCAAGAATCTCCGAAAGTTTCATTATGATCAAAAAATTATTCTTGATTTTATTAAACTTCAAATGTAGAACATGTAAAAAAAGAATTCCCTGTATCTCCGATATAAAACAATGGTGATTTTAATTTTCCACTTACATCGTTTATCGGAGATAACTTGTCCTACCCTGAGGCCAATTTAACTATATAGGTTTTATACTTGGCATTTAAATTCTCCTCCCGCCTCTTTCCAATCATAAACTAAATCTTCTGACATCAAATTCACAAAGATCAAGACGATCGCTGGCAAAGGCTATGGAATCAGGTTCAGTCTTCGTTCGAAAGGAATCCTAATAAATTTTATTAACTAGGTTGGTTTTATCCTGGTATTCTGTTCTTTTTTCTAACTAACTAATAAGCAAGCAAGTAACACCAGGCCTTTGAAGCTTTCACCAACCTTTTTTTCTATTTATCTAATAAGAGGCGATTAACACCACGCCTTTGAAAGTTTCACCCTCATCCGAATTCACAAGAACGAATTCACTCAAGTTGTTTCCGGTCCGATACTTTTTCTACTCCGCTCTGGAACTACTGAGTTCTTACACGCTTTGTAGCTAATTCACTTTTTACGAGTATTTTTTTTCTTTAATGTTGTAGCAGTTGGGGGTATGCTCTATATTTTTATTCGCATTTTAAGGTAAATACCAACGAGGGCATCTCATGCTGAAACTTTGTAAGGGGAGAGTTCGAACGAATGTGCTGACGATAGAGGATGTGAAAATGTGTCGAAAAGCATAGCCGCCGATATTCCTGCGGACATGGGGTCATGAAGGTAAACTGCTGCTTTGTATCTAGGAAGTCGAACAATCCTCCAAATGTCAGCCGCAGCAAGGTTGGTCATCCCTCACCTGACATCCATTTGCGGCTGCGTAAAATCATAATGAGGGGGAAGGAGGGAGGGAGCATATAACAAGAAAAGAGTAGGGAAAATGCAGGCTTGTGAAAAGATACCAGCCCAACCTGAGCTAAGATGGAAGGGTGATATCCCCCATTCCATCCACGACCATGGATGAATGGACGAAAGCTGGTCGACGAATAGCCAGGAAATCTTCCCCCTAAAAATAGAACTGAGCGATAGGGGCTTTTAACTAAAGTGACAAGGAAAAGATTAAAATAGAGATAATTTGAGCCCAAGGAGTTTCAAGCTAATTTGAGACTGGCAGGGGCAGGGGAATGGGAGGGCGTGGCTCTCCTTCGAATCCAAGGTGTACCAGTCTACTCGGGGTATCCCCTTGCTATTTGCTTATGCCCAATTATCTCCCAGTTTTTAATGGCCTATTCTGTAAAGCCTCAACCACATACTAGGGGTTTCTTCAAGTAGAGGGATCTCACCCCTAGGAGGTTTTATTGTTGCTCCCCCCAAGAAGCATTTGCTGGACCCCCCTTCATTTTTGTGCATTAAAATCCTATCTTAAACCAAGTTGAATGAGTTGAATGAGTCATAACTAATTGAAGGTCGCCTAGACATTTACTTTAAAAACTCATTTTATATCGGACCAATATTTTCCTACACAGAGCAAATCACACTCCATAACCTCGCCCCCTCTCTTTCCGTATAGGAGCATGTAGTATTAGATCATCCAATAAGTAATACGGCATTTTTTGGCCCAGCCCCATCGGAGGCGCCAGACCCCTTCCAGCAGCCAAGATTAAATATTACCCTTTAAAAAAGTAATATTTAGATATATGGAAAAACACCTTTTTAATGTTCAATACTGGAACAAAATCGATGCAATATCTAAAATCATATCACTATTTATAAAATAAAAGCTTTATCATGAAAAAAATCAATTTCCTTTTATAATTTTATTGAAAATATAATTTCTGAAGCTTTTTAATTTCAAGTATGTACTTACTTATATATTAAATCAGACATTCATTTTGCTAAGTCCAATATTGTTGATAAGACCAATTTTCCTAAACAACAATTTCATTGTCTTAGAAGGGATGTGCTAGAGTTTATAATAATCCTTATACTGATGTATTTATATTGCATTTTAGTGAGTCTTGAGGCATTTGAGAGCAACACTCTAGTACTAGGAGATGACTTGATGGAAATAATGAGATTGTAGAGCTCTAGAAGCACCAGGTAAGGAAGGGGAGAATATAAAGAGTGGCAGGCAGTTTATTCCATGTATTATGGACGCAGATTGATAAGACATGGTGCATCATACACGATAGGAGTACAGTACATGGAATAAAATGGCAGAAAAGAAGTGGAAGTTGATTAAAGGCAGGCTAAGAAAGAGAAGCGTTATTTAACCCTTGAGAAGGATGTGGAACCGGATAGAACCTGGGCTATTTCTTGGAGAAACGGAGTTACAAAGCAGGTTTGAGCTTTGTGGCGGAAAATGGAAGGGGAGGATCGGGCCAAAGGAAGTTTCAGTAGTCAAGGAAGGATGTACATGAAGCATAGTTAGCGGTCTAGAAAGTCTTATGGAAAATATAGGAGTAAATAAGGCAATGATATCGGAGGATACAGAGAGATAGAAGATTTACAGACACAAGAAATATGAGCTTTGAGGCAATTATAAGTATCAAAAGCTACGCCGGTTTTTTTAAACAGTCTTGGAAAAGGAAACACTCACCATGTTTCAGAAAAAAAGTTTATAACTTTAAAACGGCAACAAAAGACGATTGAACAACCCGAACGACTCAATTTTAGTGTCGTTAAGTATCATAAAGTTGTAGAAAATCAGTGGGAGCTTATCTTGAAAGCGGATAGAGGAATTATTAGGTACTCACAAACGAGGTGATATAGAATGAGCAGTAGATTTGTGCGCCATCAGTGTAGATATTAAATGACAAACCGAAGCGTCAGATATAAATAAGAATAAATAAAAATTATATACAAAAGAAGAATTAACCAAGGAAAACACCTTGTGAAAAACCAAAGCTGACTGCAGCCTGGACATAGGAGTAAGTTTCAACATGGTCAGATTGTGAGCAGGCCTATGGACTCACCAAGTGAGATTATAACCAAAATTAGTTAAGGTTGTTTTCAGATAAGGAAGAGCGTTTGTGGTATGCATTCATTTAATCGCCAATTAAGCCTAGTCTTACAGCTGAGCAGAGTGCGTAAATGAATGAAGGTAATGTTTTAACTATTCCCTTCTAAGCTCTTGAAGACAGACAAGACAAAGAAATTTTGTTTTGTTGACCGACGTTTGGGATAGCCCATTTTAAAAGCCATACGTACAGAATATGTAGTCAGAGTTACAGCGAGTATTCCTAACAGTTGATTTGGAGTTAGTGAAACATGTAAAAAGAAAAAAACCGTAATCAAAGCAGGCCACCGCGCTTCAGAAACCATACGGGAGCGAAATCCTTGTTATATAGCCCCCCCCCCCCCCCAAAAAAAAAACAAAGTTATGGAGTCAAATCGAGCAAGTTACATTACAAAGAAGATTTAGTAGATTTCCTCATTTACCCCAGTAAATGCCTAACAAAGCCCATAAAGCACCATATATCATTACGTTTACGCCCCAACAGAATGCTTTTCGAATGGTTGGCCTATTATCAAAATTTGCCTTCACCACAGCCAAATATTCCAATATAAGATAAATATATTTCAAAGTCTGAAAAGTGCATCAGGTATCTTGTCTAAATATTTTCTAGGAAAATAATTTACCAAAATGATGTCCACAATGCATACGTTTATGTTTGGCTCGTTCCATGTTTCTTAGCGAGAAGTTCATTTTAGTGAAACTTTGAAATTTAAATAAAATTCTACCTAACCAATTTTGTAGTGGGAAAATTTATTGTATTAAATTCAGATTAGATTCTCGGTTGACAGCGTGATTATCGTGCAAATAAACAAGAGAAAAAGACCTGTAAAGTGTGTTGAATAACGACGTACTAATGAGATATACATCCCAGTGCCTTTTATTTTATTTTACCCCTTTATCAATTTCTTAGCAATAAAAATGAGTTTCCATTATGAAAAAATATATGCATACATTTTTTCAAGTCATTTATATCGATTTAAGATGTTTGGTTAAATTTAAACTACTTTTTTAAACTTGCCCATAAATATTATTATGACCGTGATAGCTTTACAAAATATGATAAGTAGCTTTCTTAGTTAAGTAGTTGCAATTTGCATACATCCATTATTAATAGGCTAATTTTTGTCAAATGGTGACAAAAACACTTTTTTAACAATATTTTAATGAATAGATTCATTTTATTCATCAATATATAATTATTAATTATTGAGTGACTCAGTCAATGTAAAGTTGTATTGAATTTCCTAACTTCCATTCACACTAAATAATTGGATTAACCAATTAGTACTAGCTTAAAATAGTCAGTTAGTAATTTGAGATATAATATTCAAACCTATCCCGTAATTCCAATTAATTTTCCTCAACAATTTACCTTATTTTGAGCTCATTGTGTTTCAGTGATACTTCAATGCACATCCGGGCGGGTCATACTTTGGGGCAACGATATATTTTCATTAAATCATTTAATGAGGGGTGCTTAAATGATAGATTTTCAGGTGTAGACTTTGAAAAAGAACTTTATTTTGTTATACAATTGCTCCTACCTACTTCAATTTCCATTTAAATAAAAGTAAACATTTCCATTTCGGCATGAGCTCATGTAACCTATTTTTATTTATTCCAAGTGTACACAAACACAAAGTAACCTCAAATTTACATGTTTATTGAGTGAGAACATTGTATGCAAAGCTCCACATATAGCTGCATGCGTCACTTTGGGTCATATTCAAAAGTTAAACTTCACCAGAGCACACAAATCTTGCTTTGACTAAATCCTGAACATCAGACATCTACTTGTATCTTGTGCCCTGATTCCTCCATCCCTCTTTTCATGCGAGAAATACTTGGAAGAAGCCTCAGTCACCATTATTACAACCCTCTCAATGCTCTGTGTGTGACAAGGCCAGTCAGGTACTTTTATAGGAGAGTCAAAGAAGCTTTTTAATTCAGAAGTACTCAAAGAACAAGTGAAAGGGGGATCAGAGACATCCTCTGATCGATTGATCAGTTCTCCAATCCTGGTAGCATCACAATTGATGTCTGGTGTCCTTCTCCCTGATGGTCTGGATTCTTTTCACCCCTTCAGTTCTCTTCGCCTGACCTTCAGCGCATAGGAGGGTTTGGAAGATGGCTTCACTGCATGGATAGCAAGCTGATCTCTTAACAGTTGGTAAAACAATATCTAACACTTCCTTCTTCTGAGACATAAGGCAGTGACGTTGATAAAGAATGTGCCTAGGTCCCTTGATCCAAGAGTGCTTAATCTTAACGTTAAGCCAGCATGGGTAATATACACCAATGATGAACTCAACAATCAGTCGTAGATTCTTAAAGGCTTTTCCTTTGAGCCCATGCTTTGACACCCACAGCCGAAGAAGTTTGTTAGCTGTGGTCAGCAGGTGACTGTGGTTTACTGATCCCATTTCCAATAGCTGTAGGAAGCACTCCATCTCTGATTGCCGATACAATTCTATAGCTGTAGTGTTGATCAGTGTAAAGTTCTTGTACCACTTCCTGAGGTATCTTGGTACGAGGAGGACCTAAAGCTATTTGAGTGAAATTTTGGTTGATATCCAAGTCTGTAAAAGAGTCAATGAGCTTTCCTATTGGTCTGGAATATATGTTGTCAGATAGTGTTAGGCCATCCAGGTTGATAATTAGATGACGGAGAGGGAGTTCTCAAGTGTCCAGGTTACAGACCCCCTAAACAAGTTTTCTGCCCAAATGGAGCTCCATTTTCGCATTACTCCAGCATTTACACCTGTGTTTACATTCGTGGAGTCTCCTTCCAATGGCCATTAAGCTTTTATCCAAACCCCTTTCTCTCAGCCATCCAAACATAGCCTTAGCGATCTTCTCTGTATGTTATTCTTCTTTTGTAGCCTATTCTAGGACAAAGTGGAAGAGGTAATTGCTCCCAAGCTCACTGATGACAGTATAATGCTCCTCTTTTGTTTTTGCTGGAAACAATTTTTCACTTCCCTCTGCCTCCATTATAAAATTTGTCACATCAATTCGACAATCAAAGAGAACACAAGAAATTTCCCCATCCTTCCTTAAGTTCCCTCAAACTCATGTTCAATAACTGTCATTATATTTTCCTATGCTCTCTTAACTTTATTTTTTATCAATTACTTTGCTTTTATCTTCCTCAGTAATGAATCCAACATCTATTAAAGCTGCTGTAGCTATAGCTGCAGTTGGTCTCAATCCGACACCATATCTTATACTAGCAAAAGAAATATTTGGAATTTCATCATGATTCTTTTTATTCCTGGTGAAAGATTCCGGCTCTTGGGCAGCTTCAAAAGTTACTTCATCACCCAAACTGTTGTCACCATCAGAATTTTCTGCCTCCAGATCTTCACCTTCTGCCAAAAATGATCGATTTCTTTTCTTGCTGCTTTTCCTGCTAAAACAGTGCTTTCCTCCTTACTTTTTCTCTTTCTTCCTGCTATCTTATCTTTTTCTTTCCTTTCTAAAGCTCTTAATTGTCTATTATGCCCTGGAATATCAGGACCTCCAATTTGAAAGGTGCTTTTACTTCCAACCTTCTCCTTTTGTCCTTTAATAAAGGCCAGTTCCCTAGTAGGTATTTTCTCTCTTTACTACAACAGCAGTTAATGGGGGCTTCAGTCTCGCAGCCATTACAACCTACTTCCGCACAACTGGAAATTTGACATTTGCATGTCATTATATCAAATAACTTATCTAGTTTTGCAATGAACCTCTCTTTTACTTCAATCTTTCTTTTACCAATGGAAACTTTTACTGCCTCCTTCCACACCTCCTTAAGCTTTGATATTATTGTGACCTTTTGATTTACAACAAGTGGTTTGAAGAGAGCATTAGCTTTGGTCCACTGATTAATCAAGCCCTGATACACGTCTTTTACCAGCTGGTGCACTTTATAATTTCTCCGGTCCTCTTCACTTTGCTCCCTCAGGTATATGCCGTACCTCAAAATATCTCTTATTGTTGGTAACTGAGACACCATCAGCTCTTGCCCAGTCCCAACAAAATTAGTCAAATGAGAACTTGATTTCGGTGTTGTCTTGTTTTTCGTCATTGTCACACTAATCTCAGGTATATCTGCAAATAAAAAGATGGCACTTAGATTAAGAAATAATTTCTATCAAATAATTATCTGTTATTCTAAAATGATTCACAGCCTTTACTAGCATTCAAATAAAATGTAAATGTTATATAAACAGTTACTAGTTACAATAGTTACCAGAACTGGCAACACTACTGGAATATTTATTGCCTTCTATTGATTAATGAGTACTGGCTACTTGCAATTTTGTAGTTACACCAAATTAAATTAAGGGCCATTTTTAACAGGTTTCCTACTTCTCATGTGTCTCTAATACCTTTTGACATTTTTTTAGACCAATATCTTTTAAGACTACATAAATGTATTGCTGATATAAAACGGTAAATTTGATCTTTGGGGGGTAACTAAAATAATAGTAAAATATAGTAAATGACCCAGAACTAACAATATTAAAACTTCAAATTGATTTAGGCTAGATCAATCAGAATTTAACTTTTCTGCCAAAAGTTTGTTCTATGCACCAATATTCCTCATTTGAATACCCCTCATCACAAGTTTCATAAAATTCTAGAGTATGACCAGCTCTAATGTCCATAGTAAACACTTATTACATTGTCTAACAATGATTTTGCTACAGAAATGAGAAAGTAGTTTTCTATTGTAGTTTTTTGCGTACATTATGAAAATGACCTTTATCTTTTATGAAATGACTTCATTTTTTTGGGGTAATCTGCACATTTAATTTTTTATTAATATTAGATTATTCAGTAAATAAAGGTATGAAATATTCGTTATTATTTTTTTTTTATCTGACAAAGAGTACAAAGATAAGTGGAAACAAAAAGCTTATTCATCAAAAGAAATTAATAAGTCCTTTTAATACATTTCAGAGTGTGGTATTATAAAAATACCAGGTAATGACTTGGACACTCTCCCTACGGGGAAAGCTTGCGCTTCGCTACTAGGATTAAAATTTAAAATCTAAAAAAAAGCACCCATGGTTAAATTTTTCAAATTTTATGAACTTCGCCAATTATAATAATTTTAAAAAAAGAATTCTAAACTAATTTTTTCCCTTTTCAAAATATCACGTTGCTAAAATATAGAGTTATAGAAGAAGATATTTATAAATGAATTTTCTGAACTTAATTTATAATTCTTGGGGTTTTAAAATATTCACAAAATTTCGATACTTATATTTATTTCTGAACTTCACCATTTTGTATTTTGATATTATAAAATAATTATTAGAAAAACCTTTGATAAAAAACATAAGTCATAACCAAACTAAGATGAAATTATTATTCAAATACTCAAAAAATCCCCTTCTTAAATTATAGAGTTAGTGGTGATGATGATGATGATGGTGAGGAAGAGTTAGAGATAAAAGAAAATTTAAATGGAAAAAAGATGAGGTTTCAGCTGAAAAATTCTTGAATTTAGGCCTAGAAATAAAAGTATGGATATGAAAAAATTAGATCAAGAGAAAATAATTAGAGAATATATAAAGAAAATATTTTGATTTTTCTTATACCAAAACCCTGTTGTTTTGCTTTACTTGCTTTGGGTAGTCCATCGTGGTTGATGATGACGGAAGCCCTCATATTAAGGGCATCAAACCTGCACTGGATTTAAACGGGTAGGAATGTGTGCAGTTTTTGGACCCGTATCTTGACCCAGGGGAAAAGTTCCCTGGTAGCAGGAGAGGCTCGAGACGAATAGGCTTCATTTTCGGCTGCAGGGAGCTGCCGAGACACCGGTCTGTTGGTGCTCGCCTATAGGCACTCCCGATCCAGGTTTGTGATCGAGGCATCCTTCCTCTAGATTTTGCCAAAAGGTGGGGGGAGGGGATAGGCGCCAGAGCGTGTCTACAAACCGGTGGGCCTTTCACGTTTAGGTGACGTTTCTTGGCCACCACGATCACCTGATTTCACCCCTCCAGATAGTTTCCTTTGGGGATACCTTAAAGAAAAGGTATATGTAAATAAACCTGATAATCTTCAAGAATTGAAACAAAACATCATTGAAGAAATCGACAAACTCACTCCTGATGTTTTGGAAAATGTCTTGGAAAATATGGTGTCAAGAATCCGCCTTTGTTTTAACAATAATTGAGAACATTTGAAGGATATTATATTTAAATAATAAAAATCCAAGATCTCCTCTTTCATTTTATATGTCACCCACTTTTATAACTTAATTAGTTTTTGTGTTATTATTTTTTTAAAATGTGAAGTAACTTTTGGGCCACCCGTTATATGTTCATTGCGCATTATTTCGTTATTTATACTGTAAAACTAAGGATGTTTATTATTATACATTAGATAGGTGTTCTCAAAGTTAAATCTTTTGCAATTTAAAAGTTATAAACGGGCGCGAAAATATCAAACTTTTAATGTTCCAAATGAGATGAGAAAAGTTTGAGATTCAATCCTCTTTCTGTGATTACCTGCACCACCCTTTAATATACCTGATTAACATCCGGAAATGAATGATGTTATTCCATTGGAAAATTGCAGTGTCTCAGGAGAGAAAATTACTGCTTAAATAATGTAAATAACACTGTCTAACAAAATTTAACTTTTTGTCGACTAGAAAAATTAGAATAACATTTTTTAATGTAGTTTTATGTATAGATTTCAAAAATGGAAGTCATTTTTATCGAAATGACTCCACTCTTTTGTAAGTTGCCAATTGCTATTTTTGTCATATTTGATGATTTTAACGAATTTCATTCTTTTATTTCTTATTTTCAGGTTATTTAACTGAATAAAATATTAAATAAAAGCAACAATTTTAATTAAAATGCCAAGAGGACAGTGTAAAAATAGTTCAGATAAATTCTGCTACATATGTGGTTCTTTAGAGTAACAAGAAACTAAGACAAGAAATTATTTTAGCGGGAGGGATATGGCTTATGGGTCCTCCTCCCTTATGTTCCCCACCCACTTCCGGGGGCGACAGGAGAGGAGGAGGCCCGGGGCCGACTTGCTCCTGGAAAAACTTCCCACACTTCTGCTTCTCGGTTCAAGTGAACCAATATTGATGAGCTTAATGTGAATTCCGGACAAGTTTTAGATGAGGGTGTAAAACGATCAACGACGGTATAAGATAGAAAGTGTTATTTTAGAGGGAGAATACGTGTGCCAGGTTGTCTGACTACCTCAGTAGTTTTTTCATCTGTTCATGAACAAATGAGTCAGTATACAAGCGTTTGTCATCGACAACAAGAACTCTTGTATATGATGAGAGACTTGTTACTGCACTTTCGTCCTTTATTTTCTTTCCTTTTCCACATTTAATTTCGGTTGTTATAAGTAAAAGAAGTTTTATATTTATATTGTATTTATTACTTCTTTTTCTTCTGAAACCAATTTGTCCACTAGAGATCTTTATTTTTATTTTTATTTATTTGTTTATTTATTTTTTAAAGGGTTTTTCCACTTCAAAATTTTTTAATTATTTTATTTAGTTGTCCATTTCTGATCTTTTTGTTTTTACTTTATTTTAGGTTTTGGTTTATATATGCCTGTTCATTCTTCTCTTACTTTCACCTATATATAGGTTGAATTTCCTGTAGGATCTGCAGCTGACTGCTTTTCAAAGCACGTCTAAATCTTAAATTCGGTACGTCCTCATTCTGCTGTCTTCCTACTTCCCATAAGTATCATCTTAAACTTGTGAACGTTGGTTTTGATTTTATTTATTTTTTCAAGGTCATTAATGTTTGTAATTTCTCTGCTTGTCCTGTTGGCACTGTCAACAGGGTATTTGTATATGCTGGTGATGACCTACGTTATGCCATCTGCCAAATGGACGTACTTAGCGAGGTCTTGGGCGCGTTTAGGCATGCCACCGGTGTACACCGCATATAATAGGGCTGAGACAACCTCCTCATGGCATCCCTGATTCCAGATTAAATGGCTCATCTTCGATGTCGTTTATTCTTACAACTACTGTCAATCTTTTAAGGAGTCGCAGAGTATTTTTGTCAATTTCTCATCCATACCATGGTTGTTGATTTTTTTTTCAGTGCTGACAACCACATTTTGTCAAAGGCCGAGGCCACATCTCACAGAACCACGTCTACATTTCCACTTCTGATTTGCCAATAGCGATCTCTTCGTTTATCATTGCCAATGCTACCTCGGTCCAAGTCTTTTCCGGAAGCCGTGTTGCTGGTTATTGTATAAGTTATTAGTATCTAAGTAGGTCTTTAGTCTATTGTTGGTGTTTTCCAGTAGCTTGCCCATAAATTCCAGCAGTGAGATGGGTCTATGGCTACTAATATTCATCTTTGACTTGCCAGATTTTAGTATCAATATCATTCTGGCTCGTTTAAATTGATCCATAAAGTAACCCACATTGAGGCAAACATTGAATATCTTTAATAGAGTTTCGTTGATGTTTCGGCGAGCGTTAATAATTGCATTTCCATGATTTCAGTTATACCTCGCTCTTTTTACTTGAAACTTTTCAAAGCTGCTTCATATTCCTCATGGGGGGCCTTCCTTCTTCTCTCGCGACGGGTGTCTCATCGATGGTGCGATGCAGCGTGAGGTTATATACCCCAGCTTTCAAAGTCTTTACAGAATTTGCTCCTCGTATATTTCATCAAAGAATTCATTATTTTCATCACTTATACGGAAACTGTTTTGCCAATATCTTATGAATTCTCGCTCAATATCTTGATTTTCCGTGATTTCTACGCCATTAACTTTGATGTTCATTCTACTATCGCAATCTCTTTAGTTGGCTACAGAATTTCCTTGGATTTCCTTCAGCATGTCCTATTTCTCTTGATATTTTCGCTATGAGATGCTTGGGTAAATATGTAGACGAGCGGCCCGGCCTAAAAAAATTATTTTGTGTAAATATTATCGTTCACCCGTGTCTGAATATTCATGCGCGTTTGAGTCTTATTCGAATTATAGCTGTCGCCATTTTTTTATAAAAAAAAATGCCCGAAAGTAAACAAACGGAAAACGCTGTTTACGTATGCCTTTTTTGCCAAAATGCCCGAAAATAGCTAAACGAAAAACGCTGTTTACGTACTTTATTGCAGTGGTTATACTTCTGAATAGCGAAGAGGAATGCCTATTTATTTCTCGCGTCTGCGTCCTATTCGAAATATAGCTGACTTGAATCACGTTTTATTTCCGAGCATCTAAATTTAAACTGAGGGGTCACATCTAATGCCCGGCCACAAATGTCGCATTCGCTTTTAATTTTAACTAAATTATGAACATCCAAAAAGGTGAACAATTTATCTTTATCAGAAACTAGAGTTAATAATTCCGAAATGGAGGACGGACAAAGTGCACAATTCGATACCATTTTCATACTATGAGTCATTTGCACACTGCGTCTGTTTGACACACCATACTGCTGAAAATAAATTAGTTCCTTCAAATGATCTAGCTAAATAGATTTAAATGCATGAAAGAAGTTAATAAAAATAGTAAAATGGGGAAAAATATATTCACAAATAAAAACGACTACAAAGGAGGATAATAAAAAGATATTAAGTGGAAAAAAATTCAAATCAATCATTTCTGACGCCATATCCCCCTCCCCCCCCCCACCCCTATTATAATTCGCAAAACGATTAGAGGCGCTGACATAATGTAGTTGAAGCATTCACCTCTGTAATCGTCAGAACATTATAAAAATTAGGATTATAAACTGCGGGGCTGTGCCCCCCAGACCCCCCCCCAATATAATGAAACTCAGGATCATCTTAGTGTGGTCCACGAATCGTGTTTACCCCTACACGAGTTGTCCCCTTAAATGTACTCCGAAAACGTGAAACATTTTGGAACACGGAACGAAATAGTACATCTTTTCGGCCGGGCCGCTCGTCTACATATTTACCGATGCTTGATCTCGTTCCCCAACCCTTGTTGTTCTTCGTATCCACACGCCGTCATTCTATATATATTTATAAAATAAACAATTTCCTTCAGCTGATACATTTTATTTTAGATTTTAAAGTCCCACCTTGAAGCATGTAGTGTTTTGTGTTCCATCCAAAGGACAATTAGGTGGTCAGCCCCCGTGATCTTTGACGTTAGGTGGTCGAGTGTTTCGTCGATCTACTCCAGCGAGGCACCTTCTACTTGATCTATCGGTAAATCCTGCAGATGTTCACTGTATGTCGTTCATTTTTCTTTTGCCAAGCACGTTCGCCTGGGAATATGGACTTCAATCGGAGAGATAGAGATGTGTGTAACCATGCTGATGTGATCCGTTAGAGCGTAAGTGCTCGGAAGAGTCACTTGATTCAGGAAGAAGTTCCGGTTGGTTAATATTACTTCTGGTCTAGTAGTAGACCTTTTTGCGTGAAAAGTGGCAAAATCAGGTCCTTCTTTCTTCACTATGCCTCTCTCGATTAGAAGGCCCAGCGTATTTCCGGCTCTATTAACTGTTGTACCCGGCCTTTCTTCAGCGGGCATTAAAATGACCAATTAAGATAGTTTAGGGGTCCTTGCTGAAGAGTCGTTGAAAGTTGGAGATTGGTGAGTATGGACGCATGGGAGGTTGGAATCGAAACGCACCTACGAGGTCATCGTACGTCCTGCTTATTTTAACTGCAAGATAAAACTCTTCCAAATCCCGTATTTCCTTAAACTTTAGCCCTTTTCTGTTGGCAATGGCTACCTCATCGTGTCTTTCATCGAGTGGGTAACTATCAGCATCTCGTTGTTGTATATTTTTTATATATTTGTTATCATGATTTAAACCATGCTCGGAAATGAGCACAATGTCAGGATCAACGGATCTTATAATTTCTTTGTGTATCCTACTTGTGTTCTTCCAACCGTTTACGTTAAGTGAAAAGATATTTAAATTTCTGATATATCTAGTGCAAGAAGTCATGTTCAATTTTGTGAGTTTGGTTAACTTTAACTTCTCTTTATCTTGCTGGCAATCTTACTCTTCCTGACTTTTTCTTTCTAAATTGTTCATGGTTGAGATTGAAACATTATTCTAGACAAATTTGGATCAGGCCTTGTCTAAACGCTTGGAGTAGTTCTTCTGCAATCTCAGCGTCGAAGTTCCACTTGTATTTACCCTTTATTACTCCTTCTATTAAATCACTAACTTTAGATTTCCTTGGTATAGGTGCTGATGGAGAGCCATAAAATTTACTGTATAAATCCTGAGTATTTTGGTATCATGTAGTGGGTGTGACCGTCTCCTCTTTTCCAACCATAGCAGCACTTCTCAGCAAGCTAACGCCTGAAGAAACCACCGATTCTTGTCGTGTCCAAACCCCAGAAGGAAGCCCTATAAAGCGCAAAGAAGTGGGTTCCAGTAGGGGGCAAAGTGGTCAGAATCGGCAAGTGGGCCCTGTTAGACATTTAATCTAGGTAGAACAGAGAAAGAGAACGGAGTAAAAGGAATTAGGGACACATTTTAGGATAGAAGCCTTATAGGCTCTGAGAAAAGGCAGCTCCCCTAGCGGGCCGTCATGGACGACCCTAAAAGAATCCTGTTGTCCCAAACCACCGATGGAAAAAGTATTCGATGCAATTTTCTCTACTCTGGGGGTTACATTGTGTCGATTGGTATACGAGTCTTATGGCTACCTAACAATATGCAACAACTACCAGGATGTGGATAGGTTATTCAACGAGAAGTACGCAGAACTTGAAAAAGCTAACCTACTACCGAAGATACCACCACATGTTGGGTTGGCTCACATAGGACAGATGAGATAAGAAAAGAAATAGAGGAAAAACAAAGCTGGGCTAAAGTACATGAAATATACCAATTAAAAAACCGAGATGAAGGAGAGTACACTCACCTATTTAAGGCCGCCGCCGGCGGTCCAGCAGTGGTCGTAGAGCACTTTCCAAACGACAGAGATGGCCACTAAGGCGTCAGAAGCTGGACTCATAATGTTCTGCAGCAAAGTTTTGGCTGCGTGCATCGAGAGAGAGACTTTACTCCATGTACCGGTATGCTTTTCATGTTATGACCTGGAACAACACGCAACAAAAGAATGCAAGGTGTGCCAAGAATGCGCCGGGACTGGACGCACCTGGACATGAGAAATACCTTAACTGCGATAAGCCCCACCGGATGCCCTCAATGTCGTGCCCGATTAAGAAAAACTTGATAAGCGAAAAGAAAAGGAACATCCATCAGCTATGCACAAGCAGCAAGAACTCAAAAAATGGAAAAAGGAGTACTCTAATTGGAACCATCAATGAAGCTAGACCTACTCATGTGCTTGATCTATGTTCACTTTTTCAATGTAATCAAACCGTGAAGCTAGGCGACTGAGCTGAAAAAAATATAAATTCAAAATGGGATGAAACCTATATGGTTTCCAGACAATCCCCTATTAGGAAACCGATACCAGACACATACAGGCATCAAGAAACAGATCTAGATTAAGGAATCCCTGTCTGAACAGGCCCAGTACGTCCGAGACACCAGAAAAAAATGGAAACAGACCAACCGCTCCAGAAAGAAAATCCTTTCGATAAAGCGAGCCAGCATAGCAGAAACTCAAGAGAAAGCAAGTTGACTACACCTACACAAAAATCCCCCGACCTCAATATGCGAATGTATGACTCATCCTCAGCTACACTACAGAGACTATCAAAATCGAAAGAAATAATTGAAGGCATAATCAGAGGCAATTACAAATGGAAATATCATTGTGATGCACACGAGTCAGATGTGCTCACGGCATTAAAAAACAGCCTCATCGAAATATGCCCCGACTCATGCTTCTATCTTTCCCACGACCAGTTTAAGAAAAAATGCTTTGAGATAATAAAGTCGCCCGCACGGGAAGAATCAAAGAAAGTAAAAATCGTACAAGAAGAATAATATGGCAAAGAACATAAGACTCAAAAACAAATCGAAGATCTTTTCGCTTAATTTGAATGGATTGGGAAGCAAGAAGTAGATTCACAACATCATTCGTTAAATAGATCCAGACATAGTACTAATATCTGAATACGGCCTGATTGTAGCTGATAATTGTATTAATATATTAAATTACAATACTATTATGACCAAACATACTAATAAAAGGTACGATTTAGTGGCAATTGCCGCATGAAAAGGAATCAAATACAAAGAGATTTAGAAACTAGATGAATCGTACCTCGCCATAAAGATAAGTACGACCATCGAGGAACTATTAGTAGCAGACTGGTACCAGCTCCCCAGACAACTCTATCTTCCTATCCCGAATTTCCCTCGCCTGTTTAGGATAAACAACTCCACCATCTTTTTTGGTGACATTAAATCCCATTACATAGAAAAAGGCCCTTACACTCAGTTGGAGCACATTAGCACGGTCACAACTATTTCAACGTCCACTATACAGTTAAAAATTCCAGCTCACAGGTGTCTGCCCAAGGCCGACTAGAAAGTCTATAAAGGAATCCTTCAAGATTATCGAATGTGACAACTGGACGGATCCACCCTTGAAGATCCCGACAGACATTTGGAAAACATGATGTCCAGGGTGAAGAAGGTGAACAGGGTGACTGGCCATTGCAATCCATTTCTCTCAATTAGCTCAGATTTTTTATATGTTAAATTTAAAGTAAATTGATGATTTCTCTCTATTGGTGTTACTGAACCGGTGTTTATGTTGTTCTTTTCTCTTATCTCATCAAAGAGGCCTTTAAAATAACATTTTTCTATTTTCAGAACTCTATTGATACTTCAACAAATACAGCATTCATAAATAACCTTGGCAGGTCATCTTTCCCCTTTAAAAAGGTTACTCTTTCATATATTCAAGCAAAAATTTTAGATTTTGTGAAGAAATAATTTCTAACATTGCTTTGCTCGGAATCAAACTTGAAGAATATGATAAACCACTCACACCACATATATGATGCAAAAAATGTATTCAAAACCTACGTGATTGGAAGAACAATACGAAGTGTATCCCTTCGGTGTTAGACTGGTGTGGAGGGAAATGAAACGCAACTTAATTGGCACGTTTAATTGACTCATCGCGATTCTTCTGAACAACAACAAGTTCTTTTTAAACCCAGACGCACCCTCAATTGAAATTTGACATAGGGGAAGGGGCAAACAACTACAAGTACCGGATTTGTATATTTTGGTAGATCACTAGGTAGTTGTTGATCTCTTTTTAAGACTTCAAGTATCCATGAAGTATCAATGCTTCTTGTGCCTGAGGCAAAAACTAGCAGACGACAACCATTAATTCCGACGAGATTAGCCATCTAGACAAGCATTGCAACACATATCACACAATGGTTTCCAATCTCTCTGGTCGAACTACACAATTTCTTTCTTTCACCATTGCACATCAAATAAGATCTCAAGAAGAACTTCGTAAACTTGCTGTAAAAAGAGAGTAGGATTCACTTTTAATAGTCCATAAGGTTTTGAGTCTAAGTAGCAATAAACTGACGGCGGCCATAGTCTTGGGTATCAGATAAATAACAGCTCATCATAGAAACTGACTTTGCTGAAGTGTTCAATCTCACTTTGTCGGCGCTTGGCTGACTCTGAAATCGGTCACTGCGAAGTTCCTCGTTAAGAACCCGAGGTCCAAATATCAGAAAGCTGCCAATGAGTTAGAAGGTTTCCGCGATTAGTCAGAATAATCTTCCTTAGATCTCATTTATCTGGACTATTTTTTCAATGTTATATATTAGACTCGAGTATAGTTTTACGATACAGTCTACGGTCTAAGCGACTGATAATTCAAAACCTGTAGTATTGTTTTGCTCCAATACCCACCACGCGAAAGATATATATATATATATATATATATATATATATATATATATATATATATATATATATATATATATATACACGCCCTTGGCCAAAAATATAAAGCATCCCTCGTAGATTTATATATTTAATATATTTAATCCAAACTTTTCAGATTTTACCGTATTATTGCTAAATATGTACGATCATAATGTGTATTTTAATAATATGTCCGAATATTTTGTTAGTATCTATAAATTATTATTTTACTAAATGGTGTTATTAATAAAATATTATGTTTTCCAAAATCGGAATTTAACCAATATTTTTATGTTTCAGCTCCTATCTTATATATATTTCAGAAGGACTGTTTGTTTGTTTGTATATATATATATATATATATATATATATATATATATATATATATATATATATATATATATATATATATATATATATTACCGCTATACAAGGCTAACAAAGGTAACCGTTACCATTTAACTGCTTGTTAGGTTAGGTTAGGTGGGAATTTAACCCTTTCTAAGTTTAGGGGGGACAAGTAATCGCGGCTATAATTTGCAATTAAAACATCAACATTGTCTGTGGAATACTCGTAATTAAGGTTTGCCAGACTAATTTTGCAAGTGTAATGTTTAAATAACGCCCTACCGTTACCAAACAAGCGTGATCGCATCATATATTAACCGTGCCTTCAGCCACTGAACTACATGGAAGGATACACACAGTGAACTTGAGAGAGTCACCCAGGTACTCGATAACAACGGATTCTCCAATAAAGAAGCAGCTATAAGAACCCCAGAAGAACGGAAACACAGACAAAGAAAACATTATAGAACTCTTCTACAATAATACTATGAGCACAGACCACCGTGCAGACGAGAAAGCAATCAAGGACATTATTAGTCGAGGAATAGACCAACGACTGCCGAAAAAAAGATCAGACAAACCATCTATTATTGAAATAGACGGAAATCAATTCTTTCAGGAAAAATAACCCTAAAACTCCACCTCAACCCAAACAAAAGTCCCACCTGATATATGAGAACACATGTAACATATGAAACTGTGAGCAATTACCTAACTCATAAATCGGAATGACCGAAATCACACTCCCAATAAGAATATCATACCACCTCAACAATGGTGCACCTAAGAATCATGCACAAGAAATGCACGGAACTCTCCTTAACAGAAAAATGATGGAAGAAAACCCCAATATTTAGATTATGCCCTTAACAGATGCCAATTACTCCTACTTTAAGCAATATATATTCAAGAAAACCAAACAACACTAAATATACAATCCAACTCCCATGAAATCCTACCAACCGCAAGAAGAGTAAATCCAAGGAACGGGTATATTTAGGAGAGCAGCCCCCTTGCCGTTAATCACCTCTGGCAAGCAGCCTACCCCTCCCCTCATTCCGGTCACTTACACTTCTTCGACCAGTTTCTACCTGTACCTACTCTGACTGCTAATTCACCTACACGTGTCTATATTCCGTTCGTCAGTTTATTAACATATTTTTATAATATATATATATATATATATATATATATATATATATATATATATATATATATATATATATATATATATATATTAATTTCCCATTATACAGTAACTCTGAGAATAATAATTTTTGCATCGAAATACGTCAGTATAATAAAAGAAAGTGAATTAATTTCCTTCCACCTTTTTACAATTATTTAATATCAGTCTCTAATGAACTTCGGTAGGATAATTCACGAGTTGAACAAAGGCGAACATAAAACAAATCGCAAAGATTGAAATGAAAATCATTAATACGAGACTAGCAGTCGCTTTTAATAAAACCTGAATAAATATATATATATATATATATATATATATATATATATATATATACAAAGAAAGAACAAATACAGGTTCTGTGGGTGATAATACATCCACCACAGGGCTACGCCATTTTTATTTTCTGCCTTTTAAATAAATTTGAAGACTGAAAGAAAGTGTCAGAAACCTTGTATAGCTGACTATAAATACATATAGTACAAGAGAAAGAAGAATTGGACGCGAATGAGCAAATGAGACAAGAAACCGGAGTTTTTGAGAGGCAAGAGAGAGGGACATTAGAAGAATCCAGAATCAAAGGGAGCAGAGGGCGGCACAATGAAGGCTATCCTTTACCGTGAAGACAGAGATAACGTCAGGGAAAAAAGTTTGAAATTCCTGGCCGGGACTCGAACCTTGGTATGCTGATTGCCGGTCAGATGCTCTACCGTTAAGCTACCAGAAACAGTGACTCTACTTCGCCCAAACCGTTACCCAATCGAACCCAGTATCTCCCTAAGTTAGGAACCTCCAAGGAATTTTTATACCACATCCTCTTTATTGCTCACAATTTAAAGGCTCATTGTCCATGTCGCATACAAAGAGAGAGCAAATACAGGTTCTGCGGGTGATCATACAACCACCACAGGGCTACGCCATTTTTATTTTCTGCCTTATTTCTGTCTTCTCAGTAAAGGATCGCCTTTAATGTGCCGCCCTCAGCTCTCCTTGATTCTGGGTTCTTCTAATGTCCCTTTCTCTTGCCTTTAAAAAACTCCTGTTTCTCATCTCATTGCTCATTCGCGTCCAATTTTCTCTTTCTTGTACTATATTGTTATATAGTCTGCAGTGCAAGGTTTCTGCACCTTTGTTTCAGTCTTCAAAATTGTTTTGAAAGGCAGAAAATAAATATGGCGAAAGCCCTGTGGTGGTTGTTATCACCCGCACAACTTGCATTTGCTCCTTCTTCTCTGTATGTGACATGGGGAATGAGCCTTTAAATTGTAAGCGGGTAAGAGGATGTGGTATAAAAATTCCTTGGAGGTTCCTAACTTAGGGAGATACTGGGTTTGATGGGGTAACGCTTTGGGCGAAGTAGAGTCACTGTGCCTGGTAGCTCAGCGGTAGAGCATCTGGCCGGCAATTAGCAGACCCGGGTTCGAGTCCCGGCCAGGAATTTCAAACTTTTTTCCCCTGACGTTATCTCTGTCTTTACGTTAAAGGATTGCATTCATTATTGCCTTCATTGTGCAGCCCTCTGCTCTCTTTGATTCTAATCTTCTTCTAATGTCCCTTTTTCTTACCTCTAAAAAACTCCTGTTTCTTGTCTCATTGCTCATTCGCGTCCAACAAAAATTAAATTAACACAACTTTTAAATAAACCGCAATGACTTATTATTCAACTTCAAGACGTAGCCTAAGCAAAGACTAATAGTCGACGCTGTTAAGAGGTGTAGCCTAACCTTTGCAAATTTTGCTCTCATTATTTATTATTGTTTCTTAATATGTGCACAAATCACGTCAACAAAACTTAAATCAAGACAACATTAAAAAAACGCAAGAACTTATTCCTCAACCTAATATATAATTATTGCGAAGCTGAAAAATAAGGTGAAAAGCTTAGAAATTAGTACTGAACATCGAATATAAATTTGTTCCGATAATGCATTTTTCTCGATTGATCAGAGTGAAGAGGATTCCTCTAGAGAACAAATCAAGCTGATTATACCTCCTTAGTTTATTCTAATCTTCAAAGCGACGAGTAATTTTTTACCTCTTTTCCTTCTGATTGCTTTTCTTTCCAATGTCTGGAGTGGAGTATAACATCCCGTTTGCGTTCTTGATTACGTTTCTTATGTAAAATTAAAAAGGAGGAATCTCCAATCATGGCTGATCTACTTGGGCGTTTACGCGAAACATGTTTATAGTGTATATGGAGTTGGACATGAGAAATGTTGCCTCACCATCTACGATGCAAGATATTAAATTCACTGTCTACTCTTTTCATTCGCAATTAATTTTCAGCAATTAATATGTTTATTTAATGTTTATGCAATGGACAATTTGAATTGCTGCAATGCTTTCTTTTATTATGCTTAAGTCGGTTATTCATTTCGGTAATATTACTATCTTGGTCATATCAGATGAATCTCTGTCAGTTTTCTTTGCCAACGATCTATACCTCATTTCTTAGTTATAGACCTTTACTTCATTTCTGAATTTTCTTTCTAGTTTGATTTAATCAATATGATTTACTTCCTTAAAAATTATATCATGATTCTTTTGCTAAAAGTTAGAATCGTAAATTGAATTTGGGCGGCCGTAAATCAACATAATTCATACTTGTATAGCAAGCAATGAAATATATGATGTGATGTCAGGGTAAAGATTGAGCATATAAATTAGTTTATTTTGTCTTCAACTATATTTCCTTCAGTATTATTTTTATCCTTTATAGTTAGTTTTCGGAATTTATTTGTATTTATGAATGAATTATAAAACTTTTATGTGAGTGGAATTAATTGAATCCAATTGTCGATGCTATTTATCTGTGACAAACAAACTTATGTTACACTAATATTTTTGAAGTTAAGAGCAGTCTGATATCAGTATTGCCCCCAAGAGGGCCTAGTTAGTTTGTTTTTCGGTTACTTGCGTCTAAACCACCAGGGATATTTGGCCACGGGAGTTTAAATTCAAATTTATAGGTGTGCATTTTTTAAAAAAGTTCATTGAATCTTTGAATTTATTTACCTCGGTGAACTAAAGCATTTTGAGTCTATGGTGATCTATTACATTTTAATACGCTACTTTTTAATCTTCTCCTTCTTTTCTCGTTGAATCAATAAATGGACTCGCTCTTTGCAAGAATTAGTCAGAGGGAGATTAGAGTATTTTGTGGTGTACATGTTTTGATCAAGAGCATTTAGTTCTACCCTAGATAGGAAAACGACTCACTTCGGTGATAATCCATATGATTTTGAATAACTGAAAATATAAAAAGTACTAATATACCTATATATGCAGCTGCGGTCAAATGTTTCAGCAACCTTGAATTATATATATATATATATATATATATATATATGTGTGTGTGTGTGTGTGTGTTACTAGATTGAAAAGTAAAGCACAATTTTTCATTAACTGTTTTATATGGAAATGAAACATTTAAAACAGAAAAAGTTGGGGGGGGGGGGGGAATGGAGGCCTGATGATGTGAGACTCGGCCCTATATAAGCGAAGTTTGAGGCGCACCAGCAAACGCCTCATTAGTAAGGAAAAGATTGTCAAAGAGATGCGGATCAATGCATACAATGAGGCGATGAGAGGAGATTCTTTTAAAAAATCTTAGGAGCCCATCTGGCTGATGAGAGGAGAGAAGCGAGTGGATAAGCAAACAGAACAGGAAATGAAATGATTAGAAGAGCGAATCAATGAATGATTTGGGAAGTGAGAAAGGGAAAAAATATCTCTTTACTTTAAAGATTCAAAAGGTGGCGACTTAAGAAGCATAAATTTTTGTTTAAACTAGATGATGAGACTAATAATAAAAAAATTACTGTCTGTATGTGTGGCCAAGTGGATAAGGCACTGGGTTTCTAAGGCAGGTCACTCGGCCTGCTTTTCCAGCCCCAAATTTGCCGTTAGTAGGGAACTTTCCCAATCAAGGCCGGCCCTCATTTCACTCCTGCTCATTTGCGCAGACATTTCCAACCACATCCTTTATAACGCATATAACCAATCACAGCCATGCTGTCTCTTACTTCTTTCTTTTGCTCCTAAAATATACCCATTACCTCTCCCTCTTTTGGTCCCGAAGAGGTTTTACAGTCCCCCATTAAAACAACCTGTATCAGTGGACACCTTCTTTCCAGTAATGGTCATTCTGGTCTTTATAATGGTTTTATTATTAGGTGAGTATTGCACACGAAATGGAAAGGTGTCAGTTTTATTAATTAATTAGCCAACTAATTTGGTGATGATGGAAACAATGAGCATAGAAAAGAGTGGTAGCGCTCGGAAAGTTAAAATAAATGGTTTGAAAGTGGGAGTGGATGTTAAAAGAGACGAAATTATAAATAACAGGTGTGATTGCGTAATGGGACGGCTATGTTTGTGGCACTAGATAACCAGTGTGAAATGATTACTGGTGGAGGAATTAAAACTGCTGTGAGAGTCTTTATAGATAAATGGGGTGAAACGCGAATGCAAGAATTATAGTAGAGTCTGATTTGCTTGTATGGTTCCGAAGGTTTATGGGAATTTTGAGTGTGGTAGATTTTATTTTTTTTATTTTTTTTTTTATTAAGGGGCTATCTGGCGACTGCCGACTTAGGCATTAGTCGCCGTAAACAAACAGCCTAGTTCTAGGCTACTTTAAAAATTAAACAGGAAACAATAAAAAGAGATAACAATAACAATAAAAAAGCAATAACAAAAATTGAGTGTGGTAGAGAGATAACAAAAGAATGATAAGGTATGAGTAAGGTTGGATTAGAATGCAAGTATTGTCAAAATTAAGGATGTGTATAGAGGCAGCCTGTTGAGAAACCCTAGGGTGTTTATTTATCTGGAAAGACATATGCTCGTCCATCGGCTAGGGAAGAAGTATGGTGTAGGGTGATAAAGTGTCGAACAGTGGGAAGCTTTTTAGGATAGAAGTAAATAATGCAGTCATGTATGAGGCATGTGTACAGGGTGTCACCATGACTAAAGAAATCTTAATTTAAAGTTTGCACAGACCCCGAAAAGGGGTGTGAGCAAATAAATGGGAAACCATGTTAGAATTGACAGCAGGGAGATTGAATATGCCCCCGCCCAATTGCTCCTACAGAATCTACGAGAGTTTTAGATATAGCCTGATTCTGGAGAGTTACGTGCCATACAACCCCCTAGTAATCCATAGTATATATGTACTTACAAAGTATATGAAAATTTCATACACCCTAAGGCTATAAGGAGAGGCTATGGATTCCTAGGGATCGAGAGAGCATGTAACTCCCCCATCTGGCTCACTTTTTTTACAAACTCTTGGAGTCCCTTCGTAGAGATATTTGTCGTGGAGAATATGGAAGAAATTACCTAATCGAGGTTGACGCTAAATACTATAATTATAACTATTATACTCAATAATTTGCTTGATTTTCTTTTATAAAATGATCACAACGCTTGACCAAGCTACGGATGTCGATGATGTTTATCACGATTTCAAAAAGACTCCCGCGTTTACCTCTTTTTCTAAAGAAATACATCTGATGTCCTCTCTGGCAACAATATAAAAATAAGGTGGTGCTGTCCTTATATTTAAGTCATTTCCACAAATTAATGTTAGGTAGGAGGAGTTTGTAGGAATATATTTTGCTTGATTTTTGTGGCAATTTACGAAAACTATTTTCATTATTTCCTATCAGCAATAACCAAAAATTGCAGGATTTTTTTGGGGTGGGTGTAAATTGTGCGGGGGAGGGTAAAGTTAAAGTTCTTTGTTTATTATATTTATGTTCATAAAAGAATGGGTATTTACAGGGAAATTTTGGAAAGAAATTTATCTTACGTTAGCTCTCTGGAATTAAAAACAGTATGAGCTTTTCTACATGAAAATGAAACCAAACATACAGCAAAACAAACTATAAATGTATTTCATGTAGGTGGAATTAATGTTTTGCAATGGCCAAGTCAAAATCCTGACCTGAATCCCATCGAAAATCTGTGGAGGTAATTGAAATTCATGGCCTAGAAACAAGATCCACGTGATTTATCTGATTTAGGGAAAATATGTTTCGAAGAATGGAACGAAATCAGCCCAAGCACGTGTAACATGATAGTAAGAAACTACTCAAAGCGAGTGCAAGCTGTAATTTACAACAGGGGTTGAGCAAACATGTACTATAGCATGTTTGTATGAAAGTTTGTAAACTTTTGCGTTGTCCTAATTTCATTAATGGCCTTATATTTTTTTTCCTATTTACCGTATTTTTATCTTATGGTTACATTGAATTTATTGAATAAAATTCCACGTGCGTCTTAAAATTTATTAACTGTGTTAACTAAAAGTATGTAAATTTGCCTTTTTATCGGTGTGTTGTAAATGATTGCGTTCCACAGTATACAGTGGGAAAAAATAAGTATACGTAGACCATCAAAATTCAATTTTAATAGACTTCTGACCCATCAAACTTCATGAAATTTACACAATAGATGTATATTAATGTGGAGTTAAATGCTATGTGCACAAAAAGGAATCAAACACAATTGATATTGAGGAAATTAAAATTAATGAAAACGGGTGAAAAAGTATTAGTACAAACCGATATTTGGTGACTAATACTTAGTTGCGTAGCCTTTGTTGGCTTCCACCGCCATCAATCTTTTCCTGAAGTTTTCACTAGTGTGCTTCAACATTCCAATGTATTTGGGCACATTCTTGTTTGCAAAGTACCTCGAATTCTTTGATGTTCTTAGGACCCCTGAAATGAATATTGCTCTTCAATGATCGCCACCTGTTTTCTATTGGCTTCAAATCTGGCAACTTACTAGGCCAAGCTAGAACGTTTACATTGTTTTTATGGAACCATTTTCGAGTAGCTTTCCCCCCTTTCCAAGTCTAAACAATGTCTCTGTAGATTGCTGAATTCATGATTCCATCTATGATGTGGATATTTCCGGTACCCTTAGATGATAAACACCCTCCCAAGCCCTCATGCTACCTCCCCCAAACTTAAAAGAAAATTCTACTTTTTCTCCTCTGACCACAGGACATTATCACAGAACTCAGTAGGTTTCTCCAAATGCTCACGTGCGAACTTCAACCTTACAGCTCTGTCTCATCAGCAACGGAGGTGTCTTCCTTGACTCAAAATCATGCCAGTTCTGTTCATTCATGATAGTCCGTTTTGTGACCAAAGTTCCTGCCGCTAGTAGGTCATCTTAAATTTCCTTAAGGGTCGTCATAGGGGCAGCTCTACCTTCCTGAGTATTACACGAGAATCATTAGGGAAAATCTTCTGAGAAGTACCTGAACGTGAAAGGTTGTCAATGGTTGCCATCTTTTTCCATTTCCGAATAACAGAGCCAATGGTGCTTGTCGTGGTAAAGGAAGGACCGATTGTATGAAGGAGCTCGTACGTATGGGTTGTTTACGTACGTCAAAACTCCTGAATTACGTTTTATCTCTAAGACTGCTTTATTTTTTTATTATGATTGATTATTATTATCTTAATTATTACTTCTTTAAACTTTAAAGGTCCCTAGTGCCTTGCTTAGCGTTTCGAGGATGGAATAAAAGTTTGTTAAAAAAATAAAACTTTAATTAAAACAAAAACAAAATATGAACTAACGAAATTCGACATCTTAAATGCACACAAATGACTTCAATAAATTTAAGTGAGGCTTTCTCAAATGACATACTTGAAATTATAGTGATGGTTGATCTACAGCTTACTTGAATATAAAAAGGCAAACTAACTATACATAATTTGATACCGGGGTTTAAATACCTTTATAACTTCCAACTAGAATCAGGTTTGAGTCGGACCTTGAACTCAATGGTTACGTCACTTCAAGAATGTTGTTGCTTAGATGACGCGTGCCGCTTGTCCAGATGTTTCGTCCGGGCAAAATATCTTTAAAGCCACGGAGGCCCTTGGCGCGTACCTCAGCTGGAGGGACTCACGCCTTTGGTAGGAAATGATCTTACCACGGAGCAGTGTAAGAATGTTTCTATCTTCTTTTGACTTACTCTGGGGAATAGTTCGCACTGGCGAGCGATGAGTCAATGCTTCGGATCCTTTGAATCACGGGAGTGCTGGAGGGAGTTCACTCGGGGTATTCCTCAAGGGCGAGGACTATCTCGGTGATTTGGGCTACACCAGGATAGGGGGTTTCTCTGACGAGAGTAAGTTGAACTTACTTCTTAAATCAAGTTAACTTAAAGTTCGGTGTGACCACCAGGAACTGGCTCGAGGATGAGCTTCTTCTTCTGAGTTCCGGTATTACTCAAGGGCGAGGACTATCTCGGTGCTTTGGGCCACACCAAGATAAGGGACGAGGGTTTCTCTGACGAGAGTAAGTTGAACTTGATCAAGTTAACTTAAAGTTTGGTATGATCACCAAGAACTAGCTCGAGGATATACTTCTTCTTAGTCCCTTCTATTAGTAGCCCGGGCCTCTTGTCGGGAAATTCGTCGCCTTGATGACTAACGTAATCTACCTCATTTTTCTAAAGATCTTGGCTTTTATACGTCGTCACCCCAATGGGGTAGGGGCAGGAGGCGGGGATGCGTGGACATGCCGCTTGAAGTCTCCTCTTCCAACGGTTTTCTCAGAGTTTTGTACCTCTGGTCCTGAGGGACATTCTTGTTTCAGGGAGACGCTCCTCCAATTTTGCATCTGAGTTGAAATTGAATACCGGCTCTTAGAGGGAAATCTTGCTGTTTCAACCTTTCAGCTTCTTTTAAAGACAAGGGGCAAGAGAGAGATGGTTACGAGTTTGGGCTACGTCGTCTACACTGCCAGGATGTTGTGGTTAACGACCAGAGGCTCACTTGTGAGGGGGGAGGGCATCTATTACCTCACATACCTCCCTTCGAAGAACTTAATGATGGGGTGGTATCGATTCTCTTACAGTGCTGAAAGGTATTTTTAGCTGCTTGGATATCTTCCAGTAGCTCAGCTCATTAGTATGGAGCTTCCGGATAGCCTTTTTCTGGTAATTGGAGAGTTCTTTATTCTTCGCTATGATAACGTCTCTAATGCAGGAAGGTTGACTGCCGAATGTCATGTCAATCATTGCTGATCTCTTGTTAATTGCTATACATATTATTGAAACCTACTAGAAGCAGCTTTGCCCGTCAAATCTAGTAACATGTTTCTCATGTGCTTTAAAATATTTATTTTGTTAGGTTTATATTTCTGTATGAATACTTTTTTAGCCCAATTTTCATTAATTGGTATGATTAATTCGGTTATTCCCGTGATGCCGGCGTCTTTTACTTGAATGATTGGATTAAGCATTTGAGTACTTCTTATCTCATATTGGTCACTGCACTAAAAATTTCTACCCTCCCATGCGTTACTGTTGGTGTTGGGAATGTCCGGTCCTATTCTCTTGAAAATATTTCATTCTAACATGATTTTTCAGTTGGCAAGTCTTTTATTCGTTGTGCGGTAGCCGTTTACTCTGCACCTGGTATTCACCTGTGCCAAAGATTGTTAATACGTTGTGTGGGGGAGATAATGTTTCCTATGCGCTTGGTAATGCTTAATTTCAGAAATTCGGATGAAGAAGGTCTCTCTGTGAACCACATTTTATTCATCCCTTTCTTCATAAAATCAGCTTGAGGAGCTTCCTGGCTTCCCGTTATCCATGACGTGCAAATATAGAATGAACGCTAGTAGTTTCATCGATGTTCCCTGTTGTCCTGTTAGGTGTATTTGAGCATATTTCATTTGTTTTGTGGTTGACCTTTTCACTCATGCATACGTTCCGTTTCTTTTATTTTCGTCTCCGTCGTCTTTTAATTCCTTTTCCTCCCTTTCTACCATTTATTTGGGGGGGGGGGGCGAGGGCATGCCATAGCCATGGATCTGTGCGGTCCATGGCAGTTTATGCATTTTTCTCTTTATCTTGTTACAATCTCTCCATTCATGATTCTTTTGTCCATATTCTGTCTTTCTCGATGCACTGTCGAGTTAGGTCATCTGCCATTTTGTAAAATCTAAAGCATATTTAAATATTTATAAGCTTTTTACGGTCCATGTGTGCCCGGGAAATCTTCATTATCAACATGAGTAGACCTGGTTGGTTTATTTTTTAAGTCATTTCTTTAGTTGCACACACATTTTTGAAAACATGTGTGTGGCCTACAACTTTGATTTCTTCATGTTTTTTGTATCTCCTTCTTCAATTCATCATTGGCGTGTGTGAGGGAATGACCTCGAAGGACTCCCCTCTAGAGGAAGCCCCCTCTGAAATACTCCTCTCGTTTTTCAAGACCACGTGCGCCTAGCGTGAGAATTTTAGTAAGTTCGAGAAAGAATCAGTCCCTCTCTGGATCACCAGTCACAGCTGTGTTTGCTTTCGGACGCTACTCGCGCTCCTCCCTTTCCTGTGATAACACCGTGAGCAGCCCTCCTCTCTCTACCCCACGTTTCCTTGGCATGTTTATTACCCCGCGAGGGCAGCCAAATTAACTCTACCCTCATATCATGAGACAAGTTTCACCGTCTGGATCGACTCGTTATCATGAAATGTGTTTGCATATACTGGCGCCAAGAATCCTCTAGATACCGCCAGGCTCTGAGACGTCTATCGGACTAGTCACACGGCTATATAACCAAAAGCTCACAATTTCTCGAGGAGATTGAAAGTCAGATATTCACTCCGTTCAGACTGCCGTCTGTTTCTCGTGAACCCCTGTAACCCGTCGTCGAGTCGTCGTACTTCGTCAAAGACCTTTCCAGCAGGTCTGTCTTCGTTAAGCTGTGTCTCTTGTTCAGAGGAAAGCTATTTATCCCCCTTCTTACTGGAGAGTAGTGCGGCACTCTCATTTTCACCACCCCTTCAAGATTCCCGTTCTCTCGAGACTGAGACTCCCTGCCGAGATTACGTCTCTCTGGAGCAGAGAAAATCTCATTCTTCATCACGAAGTAATCCAACCCCATCTTCGAGTCCTCTTCGTCAGGACTACCTGAAGTACCTTCTTGAAGACCTGCACCGTTGTCTCCCCCGTCCCCCCTCTAATGCTCTCGCGCTTGAAGGTAAAGCGATTTTGTAGGTCATCCTCAGATTACCTTTATTAAGTATTTTGTTCACTCCCTTTTGTATATATATAAATTTCCCCCTTTAATTATATATATTAGAATTATATTAGAGGGTAATGTTATTTATATATCCTTTGAACTGCAACTTTGCAAGCCATTAGTCAAATCCCGGTCAACCATAAATCGCACTCTTTATTAGTCAACACAGAACATATTTCAAGCGGCCTTTAGTCAGCTGTCTGCCCGTGCTTGTGTAAGACTCTCTACGCCGAGCTAGTCTGCACAGGGATACCTCGACAGCGTGTGAGCCCCCTTCCCCCCTCTTCTATATATCTACTTTTCGGCAAATCGGGCTTCTCTTTGCTGTTATCTGGAGAGATCATTTTGGCACAAACTAAATTTTCTTCAGTGCTTCGATCACTTAATTTGAAAGTGGCTATTCAACATCTTTCTCTGCGTTGCCTATTACAATGTAGCCATTTTTTTGTTGATAATCTTGAAGTGTTCTCGTTTTAGATTTTCATATAGGGTTTTACAGATCTTCCCTTCCGCCGACTTGTTTCCGTGGTCGATTGTTCACAATGGTATTCTTAAGCATTTAAGGTTATCTTCTATTTATAGTCGAGAGTGATTTACCGTCATCCTTTTTCCGAGTGCCCCTGGCGCTCATTTCTTTGTTTCTTCATCCGGAGCTTAGGTTCTTTTCTTTTTTTCTCGTATAAAAAAGGTAATGAAAGACAGCACGCGTTTTCTCTAATTGCCTAGCAACCTATGGTTCCCTATTTACCTACTTATTTAAGTATTTCACAACCAACAAACCTTTGGTGAGCGTGAGGGCTTCGGAGAAGGAAATCCCTCTTTTGGAACAGCCACCTTCTCCACTTCCACTCAGTCCAGCAGTGGGTGGGGAGGTAAGAGCCTTAGCTCTTTGGGACTGTCATTTTGGGTGGCAGCTTTAGAAGCCCCGGAAGATTCCCTCATGATGATCATCAGGGGTGTTGCCTCCTCTTTGTCTAAAGAGTCTTTAGAGGCGCGTGGCAGTTTTGCTTTAAAGAAAAAGGGCACGCTGGGGAAGGGAGGGGCTGGATTTAGCTGACGGTGGGTGTGAACCATTTATGCTTCCGGCTTCAGCAGGGGAGTGCCCGAGGTTAGGGAAGGTAGAACCCGCAGATGTGTTCCGAATGGGGAAAGAAACGACCGTTCTCGTAGGTATAAAGGGGCTAGGAGCATAGGGTGCCTTTTATAAAATTGAGGCATACGACGTTTCAGGTGGTGCAGGGCGTGTCGGGGCCAAGGTCTTAGCCTCGCGAAATGAGAGACGATCCGTTGCAGAAATGGCTAGGATTTCTTTCTTCAGGAGATATGGACACATTGTTTCAAAGAAGCAAGGTGCAACTCTTTTTAATTGAGAAACTTCACCATACACGATAAGTACTTATCGTTTACTGCCTTAGAGAAACTTAAACACAGTTTAAGTTTATTCCAAAAGCTCGTAGGGCCGAAGCGGTAGCAGTAGCAGCATTTCCGCGGCAGTTACACAAATGCTTTCACGCGGTAGTGATACCAAGCGGCACGCACCGACTCATTGAGGCTATCACGGTGTCGAAGAGTGTAGGGCTGGGTTTCGAAGCCTTTTTCTGTTATCTCATCACAGGTACGACCTTGAACGCTCGTGTTCGGCTAAATCTCCAGTGATGTCTTATAAGGAGTAGTTCCAGCGCAGAAACTACTAGTTTCACGATGTTCATGGTAAAGTGCCGCTTCACATTTATCGGCGAGGAATTGAGTGGCGGAAGGTCACCAATCATAGCCGCAAGGAAGGGCTCTACGCATTTGTCACAAGGGTTCCGTCCGAGAAACGGGTCACTTTTGGCTCTCTACCAATCAAACTAGCTAATGTTCTCTTCTGATGGATCATTTTGCTCATATGCTGCGATCTGTGGAGCAAATACCTTGAAAACGTTCGAAGCTAGAAACTCAAAAAACGCCAGGTTGTCTCTGAATGAGGAGTTCAGACGTAATAAAGGCTTAGCTCAGCTCACTTGCGAATTTGATATTGGTCGGGCCTCCTCTAGAAGGCGCCTCGGTGCCGGAGGTACCAAACTTGGACTGGTTGCATGCAAAGCGGCAGCAGAAACATCCTTCTTCAGAGCACCAACGTAGCAAGAGGAATCCTTAGTCATATTTGACTATTTGCTTTTTCTCTTCTTCTTTGGTGAGGATGGCAGGAAATGAACTCGTTTCTCTCTACCTTCTAAAGAGGCGGCAAGGTCGGACAGATAGGATCCAGCAAAACTCTCTTCCCCAAATGAAGAAAGACTGTTGTCGAAGAGCAACTAGTCGGAGGATTCTTATGGTGCCAGAGCCTCCTAGTAATAAGCTTGCACAGGAAAATCAGGTATGGTGTATGTCAAGAAGCCTAGATTCTTCCGCATGGAAGATCCTGCGCCATCTGGGGCGGATCAAGTCAGGGACCATGTTCAGCCCAGCGGATGCATCCAAGTGAAAATACTTCTCTTCCAAAGGCTTCTTAGTTCGAAATCATGGACTCTTTAGTCATCTTGGGACGGCGAACAGACTTGCATTGAGGAAAATAGAGGGACAGGCACACCGGCACCCTGCAAGTTTTAAATGCATGCATCGAGGGCTGAAGGGTCACGACCTGATGGATCCCACCATATAATGCCTCTCTAAGAGGGTTGGCACTATTGATTGTCACCTCCTGTATCCTGCCATCCCCCTCGATATTCTAAGCAAGTCCGTCATTAGAAAAGCACAAGTTATACAGAACAAAGCAATTCGCTTTATAACGAACGTAACCCTGTGGGACCACACCCCTTCAGAAATCCTACATGAAATGGTAAATATAGAACCCATCAACCTTACTCTAAACAGACGTGCAAAAAACATATGGCAGAAGATTTATCAAGTCATCCCTGCTGAAGTACTAAACCCAATCAGACTACCTAACGAAAAACTACCTAACGTGACAGTTAAACGATTTTTCAAATGTAGTTAACTGCTGGCATTGCAGAAGACTGACCCGATTTATGGATAAACCTAACAGAAGAGCAAACAATATATAATAAACAAAACTAAAAGACAAGCTAAAAACATAAAACACTAAAAGATCCAAAGTGTACAAAGCTTTGTAAAATGAAATAAACAATCTATTAACTAAAAGATCCGAAGTGGACAGACATAAATAAGTAATAATTTTGAGAAAAAATTTAAAATAACAAACGATCAAAATTTAGAACGAAGACTGAAAACCGCAAAAACGAAAGTGTAACATCAAGTCTAACACCTATTACAAGAGATCATATATCGTATGACAAAGGCTTGAATGCTGAATAATCAAACGACAGCCAAATGACTTACAACAAATGAGCATTTACTGAGGTAGCCAGAAACCTTGGTACACATATCTCACTACTACAAAACCACTTTTCTTTCTATCTCCTACGTTATATCCACACATCTATCTTTCACGATCGTTGAATAGTTGAATAATTCCATTTCTGTTCAGTCCCTGAAGACGACCTAACACGGTCGAAAGTCATCTAGGTACGATTATAAAGAATGTCATTCGCGGGTGTTTTTCTCGCCTCGAAGACCCCGTTAAAAATGTTTTAAGAAATATTAAGAAAATACAAGTTAAAATTAATAACGCTGCCACAGCTGTAGACTTCAATAATACATGCATAAAACATGGCCTTTTACCTAATTATATATATATATATGTGTGTGTATATATATATATATATATATATATATATATATATATATATATATATATATATTTCTAGTATTCGATAATAGAAAGTATAAAATAATATAACAGAACAAAACGCAAACACTACAAAACAACTTTCGGACGATAGTTCAAAACGACGATAAAAATTTCAATCACCGGACACAACAACAAAAATCACGTTTAAATTCACCAAACAGACAAATGTAAAAATATAAAAACAAACGTGTTACCACACATAAATGAAAACCTCATATTCAGCTAAGTTAAATTAGGTTAAATAGGTGGCCAGTTCCCTGGAATGAACACTTTACCTTGGCGTTGGAAGTCTTACGCTTTATCCCCTAGGCTAACAAAAACTTTCGGTTTCCTTGACAAACATAATCTAATTGAAGTTATTACTCTTTTTGGATCACTATAATATATTTCTTCTCATTTTTAAACACTTATACTTAGTACTTCCCACTTTGCATCAATGAAACATCTAATCTCACTTCCATAATCTAACATAGAATAATTTCGCTTATTTTGACACTTTTAACACTATCAACGGTTAGTATATAATCCAATCGAACAGTTTCATCAATTAGAGACAACTCAACACTAAAAATGACAGTAAATTCAACCTTTCTCAGAAATGATGATGTAAGGACAAAGCACTCTGGAGAACGAAACCATCCTGACAAGGCTGTATTAAACCGTATCATAAATCTTTTCAATGGCTTTTCCATGTCTCAATTTAGACGCGTTTTAAAATGCCGGAGCGCAGGGAATCGCCAGCCGAGTCAAGGAGCGCCAAGAGGCACCATCCTTCCTCACCTTTCAAGCAATAACAACTCTCCACTTCCCCCACTTGCAACCTTTTAATTAATCCAAATCTCTTCCATACATGTTTTGGTAAGTTAAATTTTGGTATATTTTAATTCTATTTTAATTTTGTAGGTATTGAGTTTATGATTCTTGTGTAGAATTTTACGCATTTTCATTGTTCTTGTATACAATGCTATGCATAAAGTATTGCAATAAAATGTTTGTATAAATAGGCAGCTGATATCTGGAAACAAATTAATTCGTTTTACATTAATCGTTATGTGAACAATTCTTTTGTTTACGAATAATTTCGCTTAAAAACGTCATTCAGGAACGAATTAAGTTCGTAAATCGAGGGTCTACTCGTTCCAGAGATATCTTCGCTACTCTGCCTCTAGAATATATATTTTTATGGCTATTGTTTTTTACAATGGTGATTTTTAACATCCTAAGCATTTTTATTGATTCCTTTTCGATCTTTACACTTTTTTTTCCTGTTCATGTCTTTCTTCCAGGAGTGAACCTCCCAGGTCGTGTTAGATCATTTTTACATTGACTTCATTGGTCTTCGACAGTGTCTCGACTAATGTCGGCAAATTATTGCTAGTAAAATCCTTTTTTTTTCAATCATAATCATATTATGAATCTTGCTTTATTTTATTTTTTTAATATTCTGCATATATTCCTTTAGGGATTGATAGTTAAGAATTGTGGTGGATGTGCCTTTATTGGGATGTCAAAGTTTTTTAAAAAGTCAATTTCCTGCGTAACCTTTTGGATCAGAGCACCCAGATTTGTCTACAAACGAGAATATTTTAGCTATTAAACTTTCATTACCCCCCTCTATCAATCTTGACCACTTGCTCAACCTATCTATTCTCACATCTTGTTCTCGTGGTTCTTCATTTTGTATTAAGTTGTCCCGAAACAATTTCTTTTAATATTTTGGAAGTAAAATTAAAGAGAAGCCTAAAATTCATTTATCATTCACACTAAGATCATTTGCTTAGCTATTATGTGCATAAAGCGAAATACAGTCTTCTTGGAGATAAGCACTAATGCAGTTATTATGAAAAAATGTCACTAACAAGTTTTGAATCAAGTATACTAAGTTGTTTAGTTTAATAGATTTACAAAGCCATTTTGCTTAATATTTTTAATATGAGAATGGACAAGTAAATAAGCAAAAGGCCGTATAAGTTAGGCTAACCTAACTAAGACCATATTTTAGCCAATAAATTTGAAGTTCTGAATTTCTGTCTGAAAATAACAAAACGATCATTAGTCACGCAGGAAACCTGAAATCGCATTAGTTCCATAAATGCAGATATTCTCAGGTATTAAGACGATTCTTTAGGAATCGAAAATAAAATGAGAATATTTGGATAAAAATATAAAGTTTAGGTGAGAGGTAGGTAATCCTTACCGCTGAAATCCCCTCGCTTTCCTGCACATCTTTTGCACTCATGGGTTACAGAACCCAAGATCCATGTTTGAATCGGTATAGGCAACCACACAACCCTGTTTACCAAACCACATACCCTCGTACAGAACTCCACTCATCCCCGCAGGTTTGTTCAAGTGTAGGTAGCATTGACAGAAATGCTGTATCTGACATTTGGTGGATTGTGTACCATCCCGGCCCCAATGCCCGCAACGAAAGCTTGGGTTGTGGCCGTAAATATCTTCACCACAGAATTTCACCTTTATCTCTCTTTTCACTAACCCAGCCATCTTTCCCTCTAACATTATGAACCTGACTAGCTTAGACACGCCGTGTAGAACAGAGTCCTTGGAACTTGTATAAACAACACTTTTAACAGATGCAAAGCTTGCAACTAAAAGCTAGGGTCATTCCTTTGGGCCATTCGGTTGGTCTTCGAACGAGGGATATTCAGATCTTGCAGTCCTCCAAAACAGTGCTGTTGAGTCGGAGTCAGAGTCAGAGTCATCGAGTTGAAGTCGGAATCAGTTAAAAACATTCAACTCCGACTCCTGTTTTATCTTATAGAGATGAACAATCCTAAAAAGTTGTGTTTTTGAAATTTTCTTAGGATCGAGAGTAATATAGCAATATTTCACATTTTGATATAAATTATGTCACTAAATAACATTTGTAGCGTTGACGTACAAATATTATATATATACACTAGGAAAATCTTCTCAGAATCTTACAATAGATTCTTGAAAAAGCTTCCAAATATGTTTAGGAAGAATTCACAATAACCTCATAACTGGCGTTTGTTTGTAAACAACATGGCTGATTCAATATCAAATGCAAGGTTTCCAATAAATTCCTTTGATACGAACAACTAAATTGCAACTTTCAATGCCAAAATTACTGATTCATTCTTCTTCTTCCAATGATGAATTAAATTTTGAAAAATATTTAAATCGGATAGAACAAGAAAAGACAAAGCGAATGAAAACCTAGAGGAATGAATCTTATGTTGCAAACTTGGGGGAATCTAAAAAGGAATTCTATTCAACTGTTGAAGAGATACTCAAATATAATCGCTCTTGTAAAATGCCCTTGCATGAGCATAACCAAACTTACCCTGAAGTTATAAAACTTGCAGCTATGATAGTAACCGCATTTTCCCCTTCACTTGAGTCAGTGTTGAAAGATTGTGTTCTGCATTGAAATTTATAAAATCAGATCTAGAGCCTCAATTAAGCAACAAGAAGCTATATTATTCCTAAAAATGATAATTCAATAAATTTTTAGTTCTTGGATTTTTTGTTGTTGCATAAAGATTGTATAATTGGGATTATTTTTGTATATTAAGATATACTTTCTCTCTAATTTTCGTTTTAATTAGGCATATCAAATCTTTTTCTTTTGAAATGTCAAAAAACTCTGAATTGGTTTTTCTTTTGTAAATAAAGTTTTCATGTGGCCTACTCTAGTTTATTCAACCACATGAGCTAATAATTTATGAAATATGAGTTAGAAAAATAGCCAGATGATAAACTCAATAAAGAGGGAAAGCCATCGTCGCAGTTTTCATGCAATAAAGGATTGATTTTTAACATTATTAGATAAAACCCAGAGTTAGAGTCGGTGTCGAGGTCCAAAAATCTGGGGCTAAGTAGAGTGAGCATCAAGATTTTGATTTTGTAGCACCCATCTGGTGACTGTCTACAGGAAAATAGGTCACTTTACTTAATTACAACCAATATTCGATACTACATTAAAATACAAAATAGGTTAGAGACAATAAACCGAAAAACAAAGGCAAGAAAAAGAAAGCACGCTCCGGCGTCGGGGGGCACCTTTCCCAGGCGCTGTATTTTCCGACCACAGAAAAGAGAGTCAAATAAAATAAAGGAGGCGAGCCTTCTACACAAAAGTCGGATAGTCCACAAGTCTGTACACGAACCCAATCCGAATATAAAGGACAAGCGGTAGTGACCCAGTTCGTTTCGATACACTGAGAGGCAAAGTTCGTGAAGATCTCCAGACTGAGTCTTCCAGCAAAAATGTGCCAAGCAGAACAATCCAGTCGTCGTAATAAGGTGTGAGTGAGCGCTCCATCAAATGGGGATGCGTCCTGCGAAAGTGATCAATTCGAAGCAGACAGGATGCGATCTGAAGCCGTCGCGTCATGGAGGGGGGGGGGGGGGTTAAAACATTGTGAAACTTCGTGGCGCAATGACAAGCAAGTTTAAATTGTCATCAGCCGTCTTCAATCTTCTTTGCCAGGCAGCCAGGTGGGATGCCTATATTCCTGCCATAAAGTCGCTTTGAGAAAGATAAAAACGCTGGACTGGTCGCACAGTCCTCTAGGATTCTTTGTTGCTCTCATTTTCGCGCTCATTCCCCGCAATTCCCACATGTCCAGGAACCCAGCAAAATATAATATCGACATTTGCAAGGATCGTTGCAACCGTGGTGCTACGAACACCAAGAACCATGCCATAAGAAGATTTCAATGCTGCTAGAGCACTCAGAGCACCTTTAAGTCGCTAAACATCACAATTTGGTCCCTAAACCGGGCACGACGCGTTATTTCCCGTGTTGAGCAGGGTATTGCAACTAGCTCGACCGTGAAAACAGACCTTGCACCTGGTACAGCCTCAGAGACTTCAAACAGAGGGGGTACTGTGTGGAAGCTGGCCCCCTCATGGGACATGTAGCCAAACTTGTACACTGTCACGGGTCAAGCGTAACACGGAATTTGCGCCAAAAAGTTCGACCATAATACTCCAGGGAGTGGAAACATTAGGAGAAGAGGTGTAGTGACAAATAGTTAAAGGTCGTACCCTCAATGGTTAGATACAGAGATATGCGCCGGGCTCACGCGTACAAACGCATAATGCATTGTATACGGCGTTTAGCAAGTAGACTTTCCCAGGCATCGACAAGTAGTCTCTCAATGGAGGAAGTGCAGAAGGGTGGTCATCAACCAGAGACCGGTTTGGTGGATTGAGTCCAACTTACGTAATACACGCTTAGCTGCGGATGTATAAAACAGTAACTAGTATTCAAGCTTTGAACGAACAAAGTATTGCTAGGAAAGTTAGGCAGGAGCCCAATCAGCACTCCAAGTGCTGAACAACACAGGACGAAGAATATCTATTTCGAGGGTAGAAGAGACTCTGAAGCTGCGAATATAAGCCTCCGGGGTAAAGCGTTGTTCGAAAACAAGATTAAGAAAGCGGTAAGAATCAACCACGTCTAGGAAAGTCAAGATTGGAGTGCGATGGCAGCAGAAGTGCACCAAGTCAATCTTGGCCAAGGAAAACTGAAACATGTGCGCTTTGACATAGTGAGAGAGGTAGGTTCATTCCTGTGGGAATATATGCTCTAGAGTTGGCATCATTGACCCAACAAAAAAGTTCTAAAGCTCATCTACGTAGAGCGTAACGAGAACATCTTTCGGAAGCACCGAGGTTATAACATTTAGACTTTTGGCAAAGAATGTGAAACTGAGGACACTTCCGTGGAAAACGTCCCTATCCCGCTTCATTGGGCCTGGAAAACATCTCCCCATACGTTGAATTGATAAACTAGCAGAAATTCAGAAACTTAGATTTAAAGGGGTCCCCTTGCCTCTATTGTGCGAAGTCTTTATGATACCGTAATGCAGTTTGCTATCATCGGCCTTCTCCAGATTGAAAAACAGCGTGGTGTAGTCTATGAATAAAAGCCTCGCAAAAATCATTTTCCAGTCGAAGCAGAGGAAACGCTGTGTAAGAAACTTGAGGAAGCCACAGTGTGGGAACTAAAGTGACCTCAGCTGCCTATGAAAAGGACATCGTCCGGACGAAGGTCGATGTCCGAGCATGAAGCATGAGAAGAACGCAACTCACTAAATGTAAACCTGTCGTCGAAGGCATCTGGACTTCTGGAGGTAAAGTCCGGTCGGTGGCCTCCAGCGACATCAAGACGTGCATTGAATAAAGTCGTAGCAGCTCTGGCTAGAGAATACGGAGAAAGCGATCGTGAAGGACTCCCCTACGGACGTGGGATCCGAGGTTGCGGTTATATTCTACTGGAAAACTTGCACCGAATCCTACGACTCACTTCTACATCTCTACAAGAGGAGTCTACGTGATAAGTGAAGAAACTTATGCCTGCCAAGTAGAGAGGCAGGAGTGCTTAGAAAAATCTACACATAGGCTTAGCTCGACCAAATTCACTGGCAGTGAAATCAATCGTTTGGGCGGCACTTATAACGCATACAGGCATAACTTTTCCTCTCTAAGGGCCATCTCACACTCAGCTGATCAACAAGGAAACAGTCAGCATTTAAAATGCCCAGCCGTTAGAAAAATAGTAGTTAGGCCCATGGTAATGAAGTTTCTTGAGAATAACTTAACCACCTGATCCACCAATCTAAACTCCTCGGCTATGACAGAGAAAACAGTTCTTTCCTAAAATGCGGACCACAACTCGCGCTCCATCGCCGCCGTGATAGCCTTTCAGGTGGCAGACTTACATAAAATGAGATTTGAATGCGAAAGTGATCAGTACCATGGATGTCATTGAATCCTCGCCACTCAAGATCAGGCAGTGCATCCGGAGAGCATAGGAATAGACACGGAAATGAGTGGTCATTGGACAGTGATGCGCAAACTCGTCCACAGGTAAGCCACCTATCCCTAGCTCATCGATCAGGTGGGCAAAACTTAACCACTGGGATTGATCGTGTATTCGCCCCCACAAGGGGTCTCAACTGTTCATTCCCCAAGCAGAATCAAGGGCCTTGCCAACCGTGCCCGTCGTGGTTGGCTTACGGAGGAAGGGACGCAAAGATTACAGTATACCTCGTATCTAGCTGAAGCTGTAGTCCTACTCTCTGAAAGGAATTATTTATGGCAAATAGAAGAATGGAAACATCATGATGGGTATAAATTACCGATCATCCTACCCGGCCCCCATTCTGTGGTGCTTTAGTTGTAAAAACTTTATATTCCTCCAAAGGAGGGAGCCTCGCATCTCCAAGCAACCCAGTCTAGCCTTGGGCGAGAGCGTAGTGGCCAAAGCTCATCTGGTGCTGTTCTCTTTTCGGATACAACTTTAGGAACTCCGGAAGACGACTTTATGACTACCTTCATGGGGATTGCCTCCCGTGGGTCTAATGAGTCTTCAGAGGCGTATAGCCTTTTTTGCCTTCACTGGAAACAATCACGCTGGGCGCGGCAGGATCAAGTCTTTGCCTGACAGAACGAGAGATGATCAGCTGCTTGAAGAACCCAAATTTCCATCTACACGATATACGCGCCACATTTCTTCGAAGAATCAGGGTGCGACTCTGCGCAAATGACACACTTGGCTATACACGATAAGGAGTTATCGTGTACAACCTTGAAGAAACTTACATAGACTTCGGGTAAACCTGACTTTTCACCACTGCATGAGCATTCTGTAAGGCTGACTCGGTGGCATTAGTAACATCTCTACAACAGTGGCACGAATGCTTTCATGCGGTAGCAATACCAACCTGCAAGCACTGATTCAGGCATCCTGTCCCAGCCCAACGTGACAAAAAAGGTAGGGGTGGGTCTCGAGACATCTCTCTGTTTCCTCATCACAGGTTTGACTTTGACCGCCACCTAGTCGGAAAGTTCTACAGGGATGTCTTCTAAGGATCAGACCACGAGTTTCCTTATATAAAACACTTTTCACTACGTTCATATTAAAATACGGCGTCACATTCCCAGGCGAGACATTGAATGTCTGAATGGCATTAATCATGGCCGCATTGGAAGGGTTCGACGCTTTTAGCTAATATCCCCATCGGAGAAATGGGTCATTTTTGGCTCTCTCCCAGGCAAAGGAAAGTGCGCCGAACAACCTGATCTTTGTGGGTAGAAGAGTAGGTTTAGAATAGGGTAGGCGGGTATGTAGTAAAAATAAGTAGAAATAGAGTGGTCCAGTAAAGAGTAGGGTGGGTAGTCACCTATTACAATCATACCCCGGTGCTTCGTGATCTAGAGAGGGCGCGCAGTCAATCCAGGCAATATATCTAACGAATCAAACTCTGTACAGGTGAGAATAGTTCTTCCTGTTTCCAGGTGCGGGGAGACTAAAGGTTGACGGGATAGTCGCAAATAAACAAGTAGTGCTGAGAGAGAGCGAGAGGAAAATGCACCAATAACTTTCCACAACCCACACTAAAATATTGATATCATCCCGGTGACATAGCTTCCCTAATTCTCAGAAAGGCTGGGAGGATATGAAGCTTCTCCAGGTACCAAGTGTAATAGCTACACAGAGTACTCCACTGCTGGTTTGAGTATGAATAGTGATTCATTAGTTACTAATCGAAGTTTTTACGCGTTTGTTACGAGGGGCTGTTAATTAGTTTTGCAATTTGGATATAAGGAAACGAGATATGAGGAAAAGTGTTTTATTATTTTCTACCTCAATGCACTTGCGCCATTTGTCCCTGACGCTTCGAATTCCCGACAACCAGAAATCTGCCAACTGCTGTTCAATCCACTCCTGGACCGCGAGCTGGACATCTTCATCGTCCCCAAACCGGCGTCCACGCATTGCAGCCTTGAGCTGGTGGAATAAAAAGTAGTCACTAGGGGCCAGATCTAGACTGTAGGGGGGGGATGGTTAAACTCCTCGAATCCGCACTCGCGCAGGGCAGCTTGTGTGACTCTGGCGTTGTGGACAGGGGCATTGTCGTGGAGGAGTAGGACACCGCGTGTCAACTTGCCGCGCCGCTTCTGACGGATGCACTTCTTCAATCCAGCCAGGTCCTTGGCGTAATATTAGCCTGTGATGGTCCTTGCACGAGGCGCATAGTCCACCATTAATACTCCCTCAGAATCCCAGAAGGTGGTGGCCATGATCTTCCCGGCTGAGGGTTGGTTCCGGAACTTGATGGGTCTCGGAGAGCCCTTGTGCTTCCAGGTCATGCTTTCGAGCTTAGTCTCGGGATCCCAGTTATGGACCTACGTTTCATCACCTGTTACTATGCGTGACTCGAATCCTACCGTGTCTTAGTTGTACAGGAGCAGCAGCTCTTCCGAACTTTGACGATGTTGAAGTCGATCATGGGGCGTGAGGTTTCGTGAGGTTTCTAGGGACCCAATAAGCCCCTAGAAAGGCCGTGGATGATGTTGATAACACTTACATGTGATATTCCAAGTTCACTTTCGATTTCTTCCACCTTCACCCGTCGATTTTCGAGGATCATCCTCTCGACACGGGCCACATCGTCATCGTTGGTCACGACTGACGGGCGTCCTGGATGGCAGTCATCTTCAAGGGACTCACGACCATGGCGGAACTCCCTATTCCAGCAAGCAATGGTTGCATAGGAAGGGGCGGTGTCGGTATACACTGCAACCATGCGTTCATGGATCTCTTTTGCATTCTTGCCTTCCTTGGTGAAAAATTTGATCACTGCGCAGTGCTCAACCTTCTTCATTGTTGAAAAATTTGTGACTGACGATCTGCGATCAGCTACTGCTTCTTAAATAGACGAGGCAGGAGCGTGCGGCTGCAGGTCCTGACTTGTCATAACTTGTCCTAACACCCCCACAAACAGCCATCCCCCTTCCTCTGTTTTGCCCTACCGATTCGCAAAACTTATTGACCGCTCCTCGTTGGTATCTGCAGTATTTCGAAATCAGGTCGGGCGTCGTCTTGATGAAAGAGCACTCTTCTATTCAGCAATGCTAGCCTTATTTGGGTTAAAAAGTTCTACATGGATTATATCTCTCATATTCCACCAACCACACAAGATATTCTTGCGTTAATGAGAACCCTGGTTCAGCTAAGTCATTAGGTTTGACACAGTACTAATCCAATGTCTAGAAAGTTTGATATGACCCCTTTTTCTTCTTCTGTAACAATCATACTAAAAATGGTTCCCCTTTTTAGTCGATAAGGAGAGATGAAAAAAATTTATTCTTTGTTGCAAGTTTACCTCAGAGAAAGATTGCGAAGAATTTATTTTGATTATCGTGAAACTTTTCATATTCCCTTTAAATGACCCTCTAGAGTGGAATGAAGTGAAGGAATGAGTTGAATATAGCTTTTCAACAGTTACAATTGGATTTTCTTTCCCTGCTCTTCTTGAAAGATCTTTATCAAATTATACTGGTCCTCCTGAACGGTTTTCATTCTTGAGATTAAACTTTCCCGAGTGAAATAATGCAACATTACTTATAGGATGTTTAATGTATGAAGAATGGATATTTTGATAAAGTTTTTCGAGAACCAGGAATTAATTTTAAAATCAAGATATTACAATACTCGACTCTTATCGCCTACTATATGATAATATTTATATTTAAGGTGGTTTAATGGATTTAATGGCTTTTTAAGATTTCGGGAAGGATCTCAAATAGGCCTTTTCGCTATTTTTCAGCTGACAGTTATGTTATTTTATGTTATATTAAGCTTCTTTATTCGCTTATCATACGTGCACTAAGTGTTTTTAGTGAAAACCGAAGAGAAATAAAGGCAAATTATTTTTGATGTGACCTAAATCGAATGTAAGGAATAGTTAGCTAAATTTGATGAGCAAAACAATTTTAATGGAAAGGAAAAACATGTAAACTTGCCATAGTAATGATAGAGAGTTAATTATAATAAATTATCGCAACATGAGCGAAAATAGAGTAGGTACAACTGAAACGAGGGTAGTTTAATGCTAGAAAGTTTTAGTTTTATTTTACATCAGAAATACAGAAATTTTATGAAAATAATCAAATTTGGTAAGAGAACGATTCTGCAGGTTTTGTGTTTTGCCCTTAGTAGAATATATATATATATATATATATATATATATATATATATATATATATATATATATATATATATATATATTTTATTCTCGAGTTAGTCACTCAAATGATCCAATTTATTGATCTTTATTCCCTGCTGAGCATTTTGTTTTTGACCGTTCTGAGGAAGAAAAATTTTCATCTTCTCCGGATCCCGCCTTTCTCTTTAATGTCAATGGCTAAGCCGGAAAATAACAGCAGAAACATTGACGACATAGAAACTATTTTAAACAGAATCCGACATACAAGCCTTTGGCTGGCGTTAAGAAAGTAAACACGCAGACCTATAGGTAAATAAATAAATAAAATAAATAAATGGGAGTAAAAGGGATGCTGAATAAAAGTATGTTGCCAATTAATCATGGATTGGCCATTCAGACGATTAGATCGAAACAAAGTCAGATTATAACATTTATTTATACCTCTATTGTGTGTTATAGTTACTGATATTAAACATTATCTCCCAGAGGCTTGAGTTTGTTTGTACAAGTTGTTTAACAGCCGCGGAAAAAGCATTTTATCTTACAATAGTAATAATACTTAAATTCAGATGAATCCTCCATCTGCAGGAACTTTCCCCGCATAATATCTCGTTTTATTAAACAAGAAAAGCGAATCCTCAAACATCATTATACCAATGAATATTCAAATTTGCGTTTTCCCTTAATCCTTTTATTCCACTTTACTTTTTAATTTAGAGAATATATATTTGCATATCCCTCATTCTCGTAGAAATTAGATTTTAGTTCTTTTGGGGTGCCGTAAATTAGAGTAAAGCGGGGAAGTTATTTCTCTATCTACACGTATTTCTTACTTTGAGGAATTTATCTTCCATGCAAAATGGAAACGTATCATCAGTGGCTTGAAGCTATGAGATAATATTAATTTTAAATCGAGACATTTCTCAGAGAAGCATGAATGACCTTCGTTTTCATATATTTTTATTATTTTTTTTTATATTTTCATTTTCTCATCTCCTGACATAGAAGATAGAAATTTCTGGAAATTATAATTATCCATACAGAATAACGTTTAGCAAAAATATCTTCTAATAATTGTATAAAACAGAATGAAGGGTCGATTAAATTCTTAAAATTTGGCTCTTTTATTGTCTCCGCCAACTAATGAGGTAGCAGAAACAAATATATTTGCAGCACAGTCACAATCGAAGGATTGAGTGGCTTTGTAGTTAAAACATTCTAAAGGATAATTATTTTTGGAGTAGATTAAAACGTAAGAAAGTTATAACGAAAGAAAAAAGAATTTCACTCAATTAAGAAAAGTGGAGAAAAGGAGAAACTCAGCTGAACAAATACATGGAAATAAGAAAGAAAAATAGGGGCGATGAATTCAATTAGGAATCTTGTCAAAATTAACTATTTAAACAAAAAAAGGAAAAATAAAAGCCTCAGGAATGAGCTCATGCAAATCCACAGGCGCTTAAAATCACAAAAATTACAACCGGTTGCTGGAGAGAGAGAGAGAGAGAGAAAGAGGGAGAGAGATAGAGAAAGAGAGAGAGTAACAAGGAGTAACAAGGGAAGAAAGTATTCTAGAAGACTTTACGGTCCATTCAAAGAGGGTACCTTTGGACTAGTAGTCGAGCGGGCAGATCTCTGCTCAAATGCTTTACTTCCTTAAACAGCCACTTTTCAAGATCCTGTCTAGTCTTAACTTGAACTAGTCAACAGATTCACTGTTGACAACTTCCACTGGAAGTGCGTTACAACTACCGCAGATACTGTACGTGAAAACTTTCTACTACAGATCGCGATTGTAACGCTTCAGTTCAAGTTTAAAGCCGTGATTTCTTGTTCTGCTCTCAACAAGTATGAAAATATCCCTGTAGTCAACATTGTTGAACCCCCGAAGTATTTTGAATACTTCGATGAGCTGACCACGCAGTCTACGGGTTTCCAGCGAGAACAGATCTAATTCCCTTAGTCTATCCTCATAACTTTTATGTCGGATAGAGGGAATCAGCTTGGTTGCCCTGGCTTGTACGCGTTCCAATCTTGCGATGTCCTTTCGCAATGAAGGACTCCAAAATTGTACGGCATACTCCAGGTGCGGTCGGACAAGTGAGTTGTACGGGCACAGTACATTCTCCTGGTTCCGATAACCAAACTGGCGCTTAATATAGCCTAGCATCCTTTGGGCCTTTTTCTCCGCCTCAATGCACTGTTTCGAGAACTTGAGGTCACTAGTGATAGTTACACCCAAGTCCTTCTCAGTGTTGGTGGATTCAATAGCAGTGCTCTTAAGGATATACTGAGATTGGGGGTTTCGGTGGCCGATATGCATCACTTTGCAATTGTTCACGTTAAAAGGCATTTGCCACGTTTCCGACCACTCCCCAATCATCCCAAGATCTTCCTGCAGACGGGCAGTATTTCCATCCTTTGCAACGTTCATACCAAGCTTGGTATCGTCGGCAAATTTGAAAATCTTGGCAACCATGTCACCGTCCATGTCGTTAAATTAGATGAGGAATAGTAGTGGTCCCAGGACAGAACCTTGTGGCAACCCGCTAGTAACGGGCACCCATTCAGAAGCCTGTCAATTCACCCCCACCCGTTGCCGTCTGCCACTTAGCCAGTTCTCTATCGAGCCGGCTACTTTTCCGTCTATGCCCAGCGCTCGCACTTTCAGGAGAAAGTCTAAGTAGACCACATCCACCGCCTTGTGCCGATCGTGCTCACTGAACACGAAGTGGAAGAATTCCACAAGGTTTATCAGACATGACCGCTGCCTTCGAAAGCCGTGCTGGGAACTCCTCAGTAGCAGGTTTGACTCAAACACGACGTCATTTTGTCCACCACGATGCTTTCCATGAGTTTACCGACTATCGAAGTCAGACTGATAGGTTGGTAGTTCAACGGTTGGCTACGGTCTCCTTTTTTGAAGATATGAGTCACCTCCGCTTCACGCTAGTCTCTAGGAACGCATTCGGTGTCCGGAATGACATGTTGAAAATTGCGCTCAGGTGATGTGACACTTGATCACACACTTCTTTCAACACTTTAAGTAGAAACCCATCCGGGCCAGAGAGAGAGAGAGAGAGAGAAAGAGTAATATCTTTTAGCGTCCATTTTGCGACTGCCTGCAAAGGCATAGTTCGACGTAATTATCTTATAGACTAATGCTAGACTAAATTAAAAAAAAGAAAACTAAAGGAATAAACAAAAACAAAACAAAAAAGTAAGAAGAATAAAATGTGAGCTCCGGTGTCGGAGGGAGGCACGCCTCCACCCGACGCGGGAGCATGCGACTAACACCAAAGAGAGTCAAATCAAATGGAGTAGGAGGAGAGAGAGAGAGTGGAATAAATATTTAGGGGTCGTGAGCAAATAGAAATTAGTAGCAAATTCAATCGAGAGGAGGCGAGGTACGAGGGACACACTGTATGAGTTGAGATGGTCCAGTTCGCGAAAAGGAATATGCTTTCTAAATGGCAATTTGGCTAGCATAAATATAAGAAAATCCTTGCATAAACTCGATTTTTGTGTCAGTGAAAAAGCTTACAAGAAGCTAAATGCAAGTAATATCCCCAAAGGCAAATAAAAGTTGCCTTAGTCGATTCGACGAGTATGTCTTAAATAAATTTACTCCCAACTTATTTTCAATATGGGTACCAACGATTGTACAAATCATATAACTAATACCTGAAATTACTACAAACTACGGAAGTGGAAACAACAAAGACTCTATCGTCTAACCATGGCCAGTCTAACCCGGCTAAAAAAACGCTAAAGTTTTATAGATAAAAAATCATTAATAAACCCAACGGAGAAAGAGGCTAAAGGCTGCTAGATAAAAAAAATCATTAAGAAACACGTCGCAAAAGACGTTAAAGGTTGCTAGATAAAAAATCATTAATAAACCCGGCAGAAAAAGACACTAAGTTTGATAGATAAAAAATCATTAATAAACCCACCTGAGAAAGACACTAAAGGTTGATAGATATAAAACTCATTAATAAACCTGCACGAGAAAGACGCTAAATTTTGATAGATAAAAAAGTCAAAAATAAACCCGCCGGAGAAAGACGCTAAAGGTTGAGAGATATAAAACATTAATAAACCCGCCAGAGAAAGACGGTAAATTTTAATGAATAAAAAAGTCATTGATAAACCCGCCGGAGAAAGACGCTAAAAGTTACTAGATAAAAAATCATTAATAAAATCGCCGGAGAAAGACGGTAAAGGTTGATAGATTAAGAAGTCATTAATAACACGCCGGAAAAAGAGGTTAAAGGTTGATAGATATAAAACTCATTAATAAACCTGCCAGAGAAAGACGCGAAATTTTGATAGATGAAAAAGCATTAATAAACCAGCGGAAAGAGACGCTAAAGGTTGATAGGTATAAAACATTAATAAACCGGCCCGGAAAAAGACGCTAAAGGTTGATAGATAAAATATCTTTAATAAAGCCGGCGGACAAAGACGCTAGAGGTTGATAGATAAAAAAAACATTGATAAACTCGCCGGAGAAAGACGCTAAAGGTTGATAGATAAGAAAATCTTTAATAAACTCGCCGGAGAAAGACGATAAAGGTTGATAATTAAAAAATTCATTAACAAACCTGCCGGAGAAAGAGGCTAAAGGTTGATAGATATAAAACATTAATAAACCCGCCGGAGAAAGACGCTAAAGGTTGATATATAAAAAAGTCATAAATAAACATGACGGAAAAAGACGTTAAAGGTTGATAGGTAAAATATCATAAATAAACCAGCCGGAGAAAGACGTAAAAGGTTGATAGATATTAAAGATTAATAAACTCGCCGGAAAAAGACGCTAAAGGTTAATAAATAAAAAGTCATTCATAAACCCACCGGAAAAAGACGCTAAAGGTGGATAAATATAAAACCTTAATAAACCTGCCAGAAAAAGACGCTAAAATTTCATACATAAAAAAGTCATTAATAAACCCGCCGGAGAAAGACGCTTAATGGTGGCTAGATAAAAAATCATTCATAAGCCCGGCAGAAAAAGACGCAAAAGGTTGATAGATATAAAACATTAATAAACCCGCCAGAGAAAGCCGCTAAAGTTCCATACATAAAAAAGTCATTAATAAACCCGCCGAAGAAAGATGCTCATGGTTGCTAGATAAAAAATCATTCATAAACCCGGCAGAAAAAGACGCAAAAGGGTGATAGATATAAAACATAAATAAACCCGCCGGAAAAAGACGCTAAAGGTTGATAAATAAAATGTCATTAATAAACCCACCGGAAAAAGACGCTAAAGGTTGATAGATATAAAACATTAATAAACCCGCCAGAGAAAGACGCTAAAGTTTCATACATCAAAAACTCATTAATAAACTTGCCGGAGAAAGACGCTAATGGTTGCTAGATAAAAAAAATCATTAATAAATCTGGCAGAAAAAGACGCTGGAGATTGTTAGTTAAAAAAACCATTGTTAAACCCGCCGAAGAACGACGCCTAAGGTTGATACATAACAAAATCATTAATTGACGCGTCGTAAAACGAAGTTAAAGGTTAATTAATAAAAAAATCCTTAATAAACCCGTCGTAAAAAGACGCTAAAGGTTGCTGGATAAAAAATCATTTATAAACCTGGCAGAAAAAACACTGAAATTTGATTAAAAAAATCATTAATAAAACCACCAGAGAAAGACGCTAAAGGTTGATAAAAATAAAACTCATGGATAAACCCGCAGGAGAAAGACGCTAAAGGTTGCAGGATAAAAAATCATTATTCAAATCGCAGGAGAAAGAAGCTAAAGGTTGATAGATATAAAACATTAATAATCCCGCTAGAGAAAGACGCTAAATTTTGATGGATAAAAAAGTCGATAATGCACCCGCCAGAGAAAGCCGCTAAATTTTAAAGGATAAAAAAGTCATTAATAAACCAGCCGGAGAAAAACGCTAAAGGTTGATAGATAAAAAAGCATTAATAAAACCAGCAGAGAGAGACGCTAAATGTTGATATGTATAAAATATTAATAAACCTGACGGAGAAAGACGCTAAAGGTCGATAGATAATAAATCATTAATAAACCCACCGGAAAAGACGCTAAAGGTTGATAGATATAAAACACTAATAAACCTGCCAGAGAATGACGCTAAAGTTTTAGAGATAAAAAAGTCATTTATAAACCCGCCAGACAAAGACGCTGAAGGTTGCGAGATAAAAAATCCTTGATATACCTGGTGAAAAAGACGCGTAAGATTGATAGATAAAACAACATTAATAAACGCGCAGGAGAAAGATGCTAAAGGTTAATACTTAAAAAAGTCATTGATAGACACGTTGTAAAAAGACGCTAAAGGTTGATTAATTGAAGAATCTTTAATGAACACGTCGTAAAGGACGCTAAAAGTTGATAGATAAAAAAACATTAAAAAAAACCCTGAAGAAAAACGCTAAAGGTTGATAGATATAAAACATTAATGAACCCGACAGAGAAAAACGCTAAATTTTGATAGATAAAAAAGTCATTAATAAACTCGCCGGAGAAAGACGTTAAAGGTTAATAGATAAAAAAGCATTAATAAACTCAGTGGAGAGAGACGCTAAAGGTTGATAGGTATAAAACATTAAAAAAAAACGCCGGATAAAGAAGCTAAAGGTTTATAGATAAAAAAAACATTGATAAACTCGCCGAAAAAAGACGCTAAAGGTTGATAGATAAAAAATTCATTAATAAACTCACCGGAGAAAGACGCTAAAGATTCATAGATAAACGAGTCATTAATAAACCTGCCGGAGAAAGGCGCTAAAGGTTTCTAGATATAAAACATTAATAGTCCTGCCGGAGAAAGACGCTAAATGTTGAGAGATAAAAAATCCTTTATAAACCCGACAAAAAAGACATTAAAGTTTGATAGATAAAAATCATTAATAAACCGACCGGAGAAAGACGCTAAAGGTTGATAGATATAAAACTTATTAATAAACCTGCCAGAGAAAGACGCTAAATTTTGATAGATAAATAAGGTCATTAATAAACCCGCAAGCGAAAGACGCTAAAGGTTGCTAGATAAAAAATCATTAATAAACTCGCCGGAAAAAGACGCTAAAGGTTAAAATCTAAAAAAATCATTAAAAAACTCGCCGAAGAAAGACGTTAAAGATTGATAGATAAAAAAGTCATTAATAAACCCAACGGAGAAAGGCGCTAACGGTTGCTAGATATAAAACATTAATAAACCCGCCGGAAAAAGACGCTAAAGGTTGGGAGATAAAAAATCATTATTAACCTGGCAGAAAAAGATATTAAATATTAATAGATAAAAAATCATTAATAAACACCCTGGAGAAAGACGCTGAAGGTTGATTAATATAAAACTCATTAATAAACCTGCCAGTGAAAGACGCTAAATTTTGATAGATAAAAAAGTCATTAATAAACCCGCCTGAGAAGATGCTAAAGGTTGCTAGATAAAAAATCATTAATAAGCTCGGCAGACAAAGACGCTAAGTTTGATAGATAAAAAATTCATTAATAAATACGCCGGAGAAAGAAGCTAGAGGTTGCTAGATATAAAACATTAATGAACCCGCCAGAGAAAGATGCTAAAGGTTGTTATATATAAAAAAGTCATTTATAAACATGACAGGAAAGAAGTTAAAGGTTAAGGGGTAAAATATCCTTAAAAAAGAGCCGGAGAAAGACGCAAAAGGATGATAGATATATGTAATACATTAATAAACCCGCCAGAAAAAGACCTTTAATTTTGATAAATAAAAATGTCATTAATAAACCCACAAAAAAAAACCTAATGGTTGATAGATATAAAACATTAATAAACCCGCCAGAGAAAGATGCTAAAGTTTCATCCATAAAAAAGTGAATAATAAACCCGCCGGTTGCTAGATAAAAAATCATTAATAAACCCGGCAGAAAAAGACGCTAAAGGTTGTTCGATAAAAAAACCCATTGATAAACCCGCTGGAGAAAGACGCTAAAGGTAGATACATAACATAAACATTAAGAAACACGTCGTAAAAACCCGCTAAAAGTTGCTAGATAAAAAATCATTTATAAACCCGGCAGAAAAAGACACTAAAGTTTGATAGATAAAAAATAATTAATAAACCCACCGGAGCAAGAAGCTTAAGGTTGATAGATATAAAACTCATAAATAAACTCGCCAGAGAAAGACGCTAAATTTTGATAGACAAAAAGTCATTAATAAACCCTCCGAAGAAAGACGCTAAAGTTTGCTAGATAAAAAAGCATTAATAAACCCAGCGGAGAGACACGCTAAAGGTTAATAGGTATAAAACATTAATAAACCTGTTGGAGAAAGATGCTAAAGGTTGATAGATAATAAATAATTAATGTACTTCACCGGAAAAAGACGCTCAAGGTTGTTAGAAATAAAACATTAATAAACCTACCAGAGAAAGGCGATAAAGTTTCAGAGTTAAAAAAGTCATTAATAAACCCGCCAGAGAAAGATGCTAAAGGATGCTAGATAAAAAATCATTAATAAACCCAGCGGAAAAAGACGCTAAAGGTTGATAGATAAAAAAAACATTGATAAACGCGCAGGAGAAAGACGATAAAGGTTAATTCATAAAAAAAAATCATCAATAGACGCGTCGTAAAAAGACGCTCAAGGTTGATTAATAAAAAAATCCTTAATAAACACGTCATAAAAAGACGCTGAAGGTTGATAGATAAAAAATAATTAAAAACCCGCGGGAGAAAGACGATAAAGGTTACTAGATATAAAACATTAATAAACCCGCCAGAGAAAGACGCTAAATTTTGATAGATAAAAAAGTCATTAATAAACCCGCCGAAGAAAGAGGCTAAATTGATAGATAAAAAATCATTAATAAACTTGCCGGAGAAAGACGCTAAAAGGTTGATAGATAAAAAAACATTAATAAACCCACACGAGAGAGACGCTACAGGTTGATTGGTATAAAACATTAATAAACCCGCCGGAGAAAGACGCTAAAGGTTGATAGATAAAAAAATATTGATAAACTCGGCGGAGAAAGACGCTAAAGGTTGATAGATAAAAAATTATTAATAAACTCGCTGGAGAAATACGCTATAGATTGATAGATAAAAAAGTCATTAATAAACCCGCCGGAAAAAGGCGCTAAAGGTTGCTAGATATAAAACTTTAATAAACCCACCGGAGAAAGACGCTAAAGGTTTAGAGAAAAAAATTATTAATAAAACAAGCAGATAAAGACATTAACTTTGATAGATAAAAAGTCATTAATAAACCCACCGGAAAAGACGCTAAAGGTGGATAGATATAAAACATTAATAAATCTGCCAGGGAAAGACGCTAAATTTTGACAGATAAAAAAGTCATTAATAAACATGCCGAAGAAAGAGGCTAAAGGTTTCTAGATAAAAATTTATCAATAAAATCGCCGGAGAAAGACGCTAAAAGTTTATAGATCAAAAATCATTAATAAACCCACCGGAGAAAGACGCTAAAGGCTGCTAGATAAAAAAAATCATTAAGAAACACGTCGCAAAAGACGCTAAAGTTTGCTAGATAAAAAATCATAAATAAACCCGGCAGAAAAAAACATTAAAGTTTGATAAATAAAAAATCATAAATAAACCCACCGGAGAAACACGCTAAAGGTTGATAGATATAAAACTCATTAATAAACCTGCCAGAGAAAGACGCTAAAGGTTGATACATAAAAAGTCATTAATAAACCCGTCGGAAAAAGAAGTTAAAGGTTGATAGAAATAAAACATTAATAAACCCGCAAGAGAAAGACGCAAAAGGTTGATAGATATAAAACATTAATAAACCCTCCGGTAAAGACGCTAAAGGTTGCTAAATAAAAAAGTTATTAATAAACCCACCGCAAAAAAGACGCTAAAGTTTGATAGATAAAACAATCATTAATAAACCCACCAGAGAAAAATGCTAAAGGTTGATAGATATAAAACATTAATAAACCCGCCGGAGAAAGACGCAAAAGGTTGATAGATATAAAACATTAATAAACCCTCCGGTAAAGACGCTAAAGGTTGCTAAATAAAAAAGTTATTAATAAACCCGCCGCAAAAAAGACGCTAAAGTTTGATAGATAAAAAATCATTAATAAACCCCCTAGAGAAAAATGCTAAAGGTTGATAGATAAAAAAGTCATTAATAAACCCGCTGGAGAAAGACGCTAAATGTTGATAGATAAAATATCATTAATAAACCCGCCGGAAAAAGACGCTAAAGTTTGATAGATATAAAATCATTAATAAACCCACCGGAGAAAGACGCTAAAGGCTGCTTGATAAAAAATCATTAATAAACACGTCGGAAATAGACGCTAAAGATTGCTAGATAAAAAATCATTAATAACCTAGCCGGAGAAAGACGCTCAAACATAATAGATGAAAATATCATCAAGCGAATATGTCACACTTCCCTAAATTTAAAATAATGAAAGCTGATACAAAAACCAGAGAAGGAGAACTAAACCTTGATTACTTCCCGTTCTATTATGTTTTGGAAGGCATAATTTTACTATGTAGTGTTCACACAGTAACTATACTTCTAAACATTCATAACAGAATATAGTGCAAGAACAACAAAAGGATGATATGGGGGATGACGACAGAGGGCTTCTACCCTTCCCGCACAGCCACACTGCCTGAGCGATCCTGGAGACTACAAGCTCACCTTGGTTGAGAGACAGAATAGATGAGAGAAAGATAGAGAGAGAAAGCGAGAGAGAAGAAGATAAATATTCATCACCAGCGTACCCTTTTAAATGCTCATATAACCGCAAAACCTTGTCTAATAAAATTTGTCATGTCTTCATTCGTATTATATGCATTGTATATAGGAGGGGCGGTCAATAGGTTTTGCGAATCGTTAGGGCAAAACAGAGGAAGGGGGATGGCTGTATGTGGGGGTGTTAGGATAAGTTATGACAAGTCAGGACCTACAGCCGCACGCTCCTGCCTCGTCTATTTAAGAAGCAGTAGCTGATCGCAGATCGTCAGTCACAAATTTTTCAACAGTGGAGAAGATTGAGCACCGCGCAGTGAACAAATTTTTGACCAAGGAAGACAAGAAGGCAAAAGAGATCCATGAACGCATGGTTGCAGTGTACACCCACACCGCCCCTTCCTATACAACCATTGCTCGCTGGAATAGGGAGTTCCGCCATGGTCGTGAGTCTATTCGAATATGACCCCCGTCAGACGTGACCAACAAGGACAATGTGGCCCATGTGGAGAGGATGATCGAAAATCGACGGGTGAAGGGCAAAGAAATCGAGCGAGAACTTGGAATATCACATGGAAGTGTTATCAACATCATCCACGACAATTTGGTCATGACCAAGGTCTCTGCCCGTTGGGTGCCTAGAAACCTGACGACCCATGATCGACTTCAACGTCGTCAAAGTCTACAAGGCCAGAGTTGCACAAGCTGCCCTGCGCGAGTGCGGATTCGAGGAGCTCAACTATCCCCCTTACAGTCCAGATCTGGCATCTAGCGACTACATTTTATTCCGCCAGCTCAAGGCTGCACTGCATGGACGCTGGTTTGGGGATTATGAAGATGTCAAGCTCGCAGTCTAGAAGTGGATTGAACAGCCATTGGGAGATTTCTGGTTGTTGGGAATTCGAAGACTCAGGGACAAGTGGCGCAAGTTCATTGAAGTCGAGGGTAGTTATATTGAAAAATAATGAAACACTTTTCCTCATATCTCGTTTCCTTATATCCGAATTGCAAAACTTATTGACCACCCCCGTAAGTCTCACTAATTTATTCCTTACATGGAATCTTTTCTTTATTATGGCGCAATTTCGTCTCCTAAGCCAGATGGCTAAACAGCCGGTTACTCGAGTGATTAGACTGCGATATCTTTGGTGTTACGATATCCTTTGTTTTATTGGAAGCATAACAATTGTTTTCGCCCTTATAAAATGACAACTCACGAACTTGCTAGAGAAAGAACAATGTCGGGAAGATTTTACCAGTGTAGTGGGTTTTCAGAGGGATTTGCCGGGAAATGTGCGAGTGTTTTGTGTTTGCAGTTCCTGATAGATCGGCAGAAACATTATTATCTATAATTACTTCTTGCCAGAGATGAGTTATAAACATTTGACTGCTAACTACTCACAGAACTTTAACGATCCATAAACAGATGCCCACACAAACAAAATCGGATCACTTTGAACCAAGGCAAAATTGGGGAATAAAAAAGAATGTCGAACCGCTCGTTCTCTGATCGACTCCTATATCTGCGAATTTTTATGCATGCAACGAAATAAAGGAAAAGAGTTAGTTGCTCAAACTTACAAAGACATTGTAAAGTTTTATCTATTAAATAATGTTTAGCTTCTAATATTTTTACTTTCCTTAGCTTTTATTTCTTTTTTTTCCTCTTATTCGCCCCCTTAACCCCCTAAATACTTTTAACATACGAATGATCCCATCCCTCGTGTGATAGAATTGCCTAAAGCGGCCGCGCCTTGCTTCTATCACATGTTGAAACTCATTCTTCATACGTGCATCCTGCGAGAAGAGAGTAGCATGGCGCCTTTATCGCCCAACATTTCCCGATTATCTTCCCACGCTCCAAGTTTAATCAAGGAGGTTCAATCCCCCATTTGCCTGCAGGCGTCGATCTGGCCAGATTGAATTAGGCTTATGGGAAGATAAGGTTGTTCCAAGCACTAGCTGGACATTCCACGGAAGTCTCCCATTGTCCCCAACCCCGAGGGCCTTTTTACGGCTATTTATGCAATAGAATTCCGCGTTTGAATCAGATCCCGATTATCTTCGCCAGGCTTCACGCCGATCCGGTCTCCGTTGTGCACCTAGGAACCCCCTTATTGTCCAGAAGAGGACAATATTCTTGAGTGCCAGCGTTCGTGCCCTTCGAGACGCCAAGTCAACAGACCCGCCCCTGTTGTTCAATTGTTCAGAAGAGAACAACTTTAGAACAGTCATTGTTCTTTGAGCCCGTTCGACAAGAAACGGTTCTCGCTCCCCTGATATCACGTCAGTGGTAATTTAATTCCCCCCCCTTTTGACGTTCTTCAAGAGAACGCTTGGTTACACCAATAACCTCAATTGTTCATCCAGAACATCTGCGATATCCTGTCTCAAGGATCGCTCGTACTTCCGAGCCCCACTTCGCTCCCACTCCTCGAAGTCTGTCCTCCCCCCCTCGTTAAGGACGACCCCCCTAAAAACCCCTCCTCCTGGGAAGAGAATTGCCAGTTGGACCGAAGCCTTTCCTTCAAATCGCCTTCATCTCCACGACGACTTTATAAATACGTAAGCTACGAATTGCATTTAACTATTTAACTTTGTGCTAACGTAACTCCGTGCTTTAACACGGATTTAGCCGACTCCTTTCCCTTCTTGTTTGTTTTGTCATTTAAATCCCTCCAAAATCTTAATCCATCGCCTAGTCAAATTTATCCTATGACCTTTTTCATTTCATGTGTATCTCCCATTTTATTCCCCGGTCATGTAAATATTTTCCATGTGTTGTTTTGTTAGATTAATTAATAAAATTCTAGTTTATTAATGCTTGCAATATTATTTATCCTTGGGCTCTGTTCCACTTCTTAAGTATATTGAAGATAAATAAGCCCTCTCCTGACCTATTTATTAACGTAGAGTCATACTCGGCCATCTGATTAAACCCCGCACTCGAATATAGAATAATCCTCACAAAGAATAGATATATAGTATATCGTCAGGAGGCTTTTCTACGTCACCTCGATTCCCGCGCATAAGAAAGGCCGTTCATTCTCCTCAGCCGGCCGTTCAGCCATCTGGCTTAGTAGACGAAATTGCGCCATAATAAGAGAGAAGATCCCTTATATTAGCTTTTTTAAACCCATTTTAGCTGATATCCCTCTCAAAATTGCCGCTTACCACTGTTCTTACTCTAGATCTTTCACCTGTATCAAAATTGCGATATATTTGAGACTAATATATTCCTAACCCCTTAAAATTCACGAGCACTCTGATCATCCTTGAAACGTAACCACTCATAAAAATATTGTATTCTGCCGCTTCTAACCAATGTCAATTCATACTTTCTTAAAACACATATATCAAACTGCTCACTCTGGTCAGCTTTTAACCTAGTGCACGCCTTCGTTGCAAAAAAACTTTTCAAACCAACCCAAATTACAACCTCATTTGTATGTTTATAGATACCACAATATCACTCACTTATCGAGGAAACGTCCGTCTTCGTAAAGTCAATAAACTATGCATATCATTTACATACACCCTTGGGTTCGGCCAATTTGGACACAACAGCATTTTGCCAGAAACCAACGTTCTATTAAGAGGGAAGAATGAATGAATGTTTTTAGGTCGCCATTTGATTAGATCTAGTCTGCCTGGCGGCAGACGAAAGGTTTTTCGCGCGACGATAAGAATTTTATGAGAATCCGGTGTTCTCTCTCGATTTTAGCTCTTGAGGGAAATAAAGAGGAAATTCTCCTTGGAGTCGAGCAGAACATCTTGGACCTACGTTGTGTGTGGAGCTAGTCCCACAAAGGAAACAGTTCGCGCGTTGCAAGGAGGAAATTCAGGGAATTTTTTGTTGCCGTCACGGTACTTGTAGGTGCTAAACTTCTCGCAGACCCCCCCCCCCCCACCTTCCCTTCAAAGTCAGAGGTTACACAGGACCTCCCTCTGCAGATTACCCTCGACACAGCTAGGAAATCATTTTTGGCTACCCATTCTAGGTGTCAATAATTGGAACGGACACTTCGAGGAGAAGAATTCTGATTTGAGTCACAGTTTGACTCGCTTAGGCGATCCGGCCTAGGATCATTATATCAGGACACTGGTGTAGGATTACCCTCCACATTCGGTAACCTCGGACGACCGGGCAAAGTGCGAACATCGTCAGAAGAAGGAGACATTTACCGTTATTCTCCAAATACTTACGAACTCAAAGGTATCGTTAAAGTGAATAATCTCCTCCCCTAACTTCATCAGTTTAATCGTTAGACAGAGACGCTCCAGGGGTGCCTTGACCAACCAAAAGGCTCTGAGCATAAATTGGAGGTTAAGGGAAATCCTATCAGGAATGGGCTTATGTTTCGTCAACCCTTTCAACAAATTCTACGGTTCGTCAGGGCTGTTTAATGAGGATGGCACTCATCTCTCTGTCCGTGGAAGAAGTGTGCTGCGTGAACTCATCTGCCGTGGTTTATATTAGGTAAAGAAGTCCGATGTAGGGGGAAGGATGACTGAGGCCCGAGTGGGAGAATCCCACGAAGTAGCACCCTCGGCAGCCGAGGTCGAGCACCCAACACCCAATCCTTCCGTCGATACAGAGGAGGAGCGGAAGTGGGTGATGGTCAGCCTCCGAATAAAGCTTCGGAGGGGAAAACGCACGACGAACCGTCGGGAAACGAAGAAGTGAAGGGGGCAGTAGGGTTTAGCGGACGCCCCCTAAGAGTTCTTCTATTAAGGAACAAGTTCTGCGAGCTTAGAGCACTGATGTCATCAGAGAAGCTTGACATAGTGGCCTTCACGGAATCGTGGATTCGTGCAGACACCAGGGACTTCATAGGTTAGTTTGGAGTACCCGGTTACGCGACTTTCCATAAGGATCGCGCTGAACGAGAAGGTGGTGGAGTTCTGTTGTATGTACGGGTCCATCTATCTCCAATCGCATGCAGAACTGTCCCAGAGCATGAGGTGCTAGGAGTCGACATCAAAGTGGACAATACAATGTACAGGTTCATAGTGGCCTATCGATTTCCACATCGGACGGTAAAGGTTGATATAGACCTGTACCAAAAACTGTCCAGTCTCTTAGACGGCCCTCCCTCGCTGCTGGTAGGGGACTTCAATTGCCGAGTCAACTGAAGTGACTGATCGGGCGACGGAAAGGCATCTCGGCTTGTAGACTTTGCTGACAGAAACTTTCTGTATCAGTGGGTTTGTGAGCCTACCCGAGGGGGCAACGTTCTAGATCTAGTATTGACCACTGAAGATGACCTCGTCTCTGACCTGTCAGTGGATGAATGCCTAGGTGGTAGTGACCATAACATGGTAAGGGTTGGAGTCCGTGCCCCCTATACGCAAGGTACTAATGAACGAGCACTTAAATTGGATCCCAGACATGCAGACTTCGATGGGTTTTGGGGGGCACTTGGCCAGATGCAACCAACTAACGAAGGCGGGACGAATTCCAAATGGAACGACTTCAAGAATCGTTTTCTGGATCGCCAGGCCGAGTGTGTTCCCACGAAGGCTGTCAGTCTAGCGAGCATTCAGCCTAGGTGGTTTTCTCATGAAATCGCTAGTGCTATTAAAGCTAGAAAGACAGCACACAGAGCATGGAAGAGAAATAGTAGTGCGTTGCACCATGAAGCCTATGTGACCCATAGTAGAACGGTTAAGGCACTAGTGCGTACGGCTAAGCATAACGAAGAAATTCGTGTAGCCTCTCTCTCCAAAGAGAGTCCCAAGGATTTCTTCGCGTACGTGAACAGCCGAACACCAGTACACCAACGCATCAGACCCCTGAAGGACGACGCAAACGGCGTTCTCCAGGATTCAGATGATGAAATAGCTGGCATACTCAATGACTATTTCTCCTCGATTTTCACGATAGAAAGGGGCGGAGAGATACCCAGACCGCCGATAGTGATAGATCGTGAGTTAGAATCAATAGAAGCAATAACTACAACTTCCAAAGAGGTTTCTAGGAGGCTAGGTCAGTTAAATACGTATAAATCTCCGGGTCCTGACGGCTTCTTGCCAAGAGTGCTGCGTGAGGTGAAAGATCAGGTGAACCCTCATCTTTCTGAGATCTCTTGAACTCATCGATCGACAGTGGCGAAGTACCTGTAGACTGGCGTATGGCCAATGTCACCCCGATCCACAAAAAGGGGGACCGTGGCACCGCATGAAACTACCGAAGAGGTTGTTTTGCCTTTGTACAACTCTCTGGTGATGCCTCACCTAGACTACGCTGTTCAGTTCTGGTCTCCTCATTATCGAAAAGACATTGATCGTCTGGAAAAGGTGCAAGCCAGTGCCACGAAACTGATCCCATCGCTAAGGAACAAGACATACCAAGAATGACTGCGAGAGCTCAATCTCTATTCGTTAGAGACTCGAAGACTGCACAGTCATCTAATAGAGACTTTTAAAATCTTGAAAAGATTTGAAAATGTCAACTCCACCAAGTTCTTTACCCTCCACCGAAATATGACTCGAAATCATGGATGGGAGGTGGAGCTGCCCAGATTCAATACCATTCCGGTGGGTAAGTCATTCACATATGACATTTGCGACACATGGAATAAACTACCAGCGGGAGTTGTTGAGAGTAGCCGTGTCGAACAGTTCAAGAGTAGACTTGACAAATTATACTTGAAAACTTGATCTCATAGCAAGTAATTAGTATGTGCTAAGAATCGAAACCGCGAAAAGTGCCTCCTCGACACATGGAATAAACTACCAGCGGGAGTTGTTGACAGTAGCAGTGTCGAACAGTTCAAGAGTAGACTTGACAAATTATACTTGAAAACTTGATCTCATAGCAAGTAATTAGTATGTGCTAAGAATCGAAACCACAAAAAGTGCCTCCTCGACACGGGCCGCAAGGCCTTTGAGGTAATTCTTTTCCTTGTAACTCCTTGTAACTCCTGCAGAACTTGTATTTGCTCTCTCTCTCTCTCTCTCTCTCTCTCTCTCTCTCTCTCTCTATATATATATATATATATATATATATATATATATATATATATAGATATATATATTTATTTATATATATATATATATATATATATATATATATATATATATATATATATATATTATATATATATATATATATATATATATATATATATATATATATATATATATATATATATATATATATATATACTAGGAGTTAGGGAAGCAAAGATAAGAGATATTCAAAGACGTCAACAAATGGTCCTCTCTAGTCAAAATAAATTCGTTCACAAATTCCTTCTTTGTTCCACTAATCAATACCTATAAAAAAATAAAAATCATAACAAAGCTACAGTTCTACTTAACTGGTTTGAAATCAATAAAAGAAAACGTATAGGTTTTCCACCTGTCACAGACATACTCCGTCCTCCTCCAAAACAAAGGCGCGTACTGATGACTAAACAAAGTTTCCCATCTCTGACTCGAAGATAGATGCCATCAATAAACTCACATTACGTTCACGATGTAATTTAATGAAATCTTACCATTCAAATCATGTTAAAATTAGCCTATCCTTTTTAAAACAATTTTGGGTAATTCACTAAATCGATATCTACAGGATTTTAGTTTTATCATTTATGCCATAGGGAAAATAATTATGGATTCTATCAGAACTTGTTGAAAATGAAGAAATTAAGATAACCTAATTAACATAACCGGAACAAAAATAGTTTTCTAAAAATGATCATGGAAATTAATTGTCATATAGTTATTTTTCAAGTTTTTTGCCTACATAGACTTGATCAATGCAAGATGGAAATTGAAAGGTAACCTGTCAACAAACTTTGTTTCTATACATGCATATTGTAATAGACCTAGAACCAACTTTCCTTTGGCCATCACAGTTCATCCACGGTCCTGCTCTCCCCACTATCCCTTACATGCATTTTTCAGCATGTTTTTCCCACAAACGAAAATAACTTGTTGACAGTTCCATTAACTCGAGCTATGTGAACAGTTTCTTATGTTCGCGAAATGGACACTATCGCCTCTCCGTTTCATGACTGACGTTGGCTCGACGCTCACATCCGCCCCCTCTGCTGCGATAAAAAATCGAGCTCTATCAATTATTTTTGCATTGACACTGAATCGATCAGGTTATGTAGATTTTTTTTTTCATCTGTTACTATTTTATTAATGCTCACTGTTCCCATGACTCTTTCGCTTTGTAAATGCTCGTAAAACTATCATAAAGGTGGATGGGGTGATCTTCCGTGCCATTACTTTCCAGTCTATTTTACATCAATTAATATTAACGATGAAAATCTTCTACAAATACGAAAGTTGCGTGGAGGAAAACGAAAGACTCCAACTCGTCATACCGAAACGCTAAAAGTAAAGAAATTCCATGCAAGTCATTCACGATTCAAATATTTTGACATTCAAATGACTGTAAAACCTGTACACTTTCACCTAAATTACATACCTGCAAAAAAATAAAGAAAACTGCAATGATCTTGTCTAGTATGGCGCTTGCAGTCTTTTTGTCATGTATCTCTCAGCAAGGTTATATTGTCATTTGTAATCCTCTATATTCAGTAAGGTTACATTTAAAGCTCATTTAGGAGAACTGCTGGTAGACTCTCTGACATTTTCATATATGCAAACAGTAATGTTTTTTCTTCTCTATATGTTTTATTAATCAATGCTGGTGCACCGATAGTTGCTAGCAACAATGACGAATTACACAGGTTAATTATTTGTTTTGATAAATCCCTTTACATTTGTTTTCCCCTAACATTAGAACTTGATAGCAAATGAAAGGGGATGTACATCGTCTTGATTATCAAAGTTCTCAATCCGTCAGGTTTTCTAATTGCTTCGGGATTCTACACAAAACATTGGCATTTAGAAATTTAACTATCTTCTTTAAGAAAATAACCCAATTTTGGCCATTTGGTTTAGTACAAATCATTTTAAATGTTATTATTTAAATCCATACCATTTAATATGGTTACATTTTATCATAACCATGAAGAATAACAAAGTAAGGTAATCTTTTCAGAACAAATAAAATATTCTAATTATGAACTTAGGTATTTTTTAGCCCGTGCCAAGTGGTAGCAAGTCTCTAACAGAGGTTTTGCATTTGGATTTCGTGGTAGGAATAAGCAAAGAGTGAAAAAGGAGTCAGTGGATGTATTTTCTAAGCGATGTCAATTCTGTGAAGTTTATGTCAGCAGAGTTATCGCAGATGAGCATAAATCTGTAGGCATTGAAAGAGTAAACTTTTTAAAAGAACACAACATTTTATCCAAATATGTTGGTACGTTTTTCTATATATTAGCAAAATTTTATAGCACTAAAGATTTCACGTTATAGAAGATATCAAGAACTTCGTCCATCCATCTCAAAGGTAGCCATACCGACCTCTGTTCCCCTAAACCACTTCTCCGAACACTGCGAATGTTTTCAGTCGATAACAGCAAGTCAGGGGGCGAAGATACGTTTCAGAAAGAAATTACTATACGATACTTGTAACTGAGGGAAGAAAACCGTACTTTTCAAAGCAAAGATAGTTATAAGGCTTTATCATTGATTTGTATATGACCTTGTTTCGTATCGAATTTATGATAACTAGGATTAAGCATGGTAACTTATTGGGCGAAATTGTGGATGTCAATTAAAATTGATGGTTTTCAGTTTTTTCTCAAGAATGATCCTACTATGGTTATGATACAACCATTCTGTTTGAGGGATTTTGATCTTCTCCAACTTCATGAGTTGATTTCTTTTCTTTAAAGCGCTGGTACTTTATTATGGGTATAAATGCCCATCTCTCAAATCGAGTGAGATAACAACAGCCTTAAAAGGTTCATGAACGCCTGGATTTTATTGAGTATTATTTAAGTGTCATCGGAGTCTTCATCAGAATGGTTACTTTTTCTATCGCCAATGGCATTTACACTATGTAATTTAACCGGTAATTTTCCTTTCATTACAGCAGGTACTGCAGCAACACCAAAGTCCATTGCTAGAAGCTGAAATAGATACAGCAGGTAAACATTACCTGTGGAGATGAATAACATCGAATGTAAGTCACTGGATAACTCACAGTTGTGCTGATGTCAACATATGCAAGCATTTTTCACGGCCCTAAATAAAGTTTTTCAGTTTTCCTGTACAATTAAGGATCCTTCCTTAGCCGCCTAAGATAAAGTTCAATCTAAGCTTATTCGTCATACTACAGATAAGGACGGTCTTGTATGAGAAGAATTACACCAAAAGTTCATTAGGTTAAAAAAATAGTAAGTTGCATTACCTTTATGGCGTTGTTCGGGTGTTTTAGGTAATCAGGAAAGAAAAAGCTATATTCAGCTGTATTTGACATTAAATAAAAATATCTAGCCTAGGCTCTGTAAGATGTCCTTTTAAAGTCCATAATCCTCAAGCCAATTCTTAGAAATTCAAAATAACATTAAAACCTACCCGAAGTAGCAAGCAAAGCAATTCCTTTAGAAAATATCGATTTCGAGCGCCACTCCTACAACAAATATTATTTGGGAATACCAAACAAACTAACTGCTCTAATTTGCCCCTATTTCTCTAAGAAATTAAACAAAATAATCAAGGTTAATATACTGGTCGTGATCCTAAAGTTGAGAGGGAATAATAAAGAATATTTATACTGAAGGAGATAAGTGTTTTTAGGTAATCAGGAAAGAAAAAGCTATATGCAGCTGTATTCGACATTAAATAAAAATATCTAGCCTAGGCTCTGTAAGATGTCCTTTTAAAGTCCATAATCCTCAAGCCAATTCTTAGAAATTCAAAATAACATTAAAACCTACCCGAAGTAGCAAGCAAAGCAATTCCTTTAGAAAATATCGATTTCGAGCGCCACTCCTACAACAAATATTATTTGGGAATACCAAACAAACTAACTGCTCTAATTTGCCCCTATTTCTCTAAGAAATTAAACAAAATAATCAAGGTTAATATACTGGTCGTGATCCTAAAGTTGAGAGGGAATAATAAAGAATATTTATACTGAAGGAGATAAGTGTTTTTAGGTAATCAGGAAAGAAAAAGCTATATGCAGCTGTATTCGACATTAAATAAAAATATCTAGCCTAGGCTCTGTAAGATGTCCTTTTAAAGTCCATAATCCTCAAGCCAATTCTTAGAAATTCAAAATAACATTAAAACCTACCCGAAGTAGCAAGCAAAGCAATTCCTTTAGAAAATATCGATTTCGAGCGCCACTCCTACAACAAATATTATTTGGGAATATCAAACAAACTAACTGCTCTAATTTGCCCCTATTTCTCCAAGAAATTAAACAAAATTATCAAGGTTAATATACTGATCGTGATCCTAAAGTTAAGAGGGAATAATAAAGAATATTTATACTGAAGGAGATAGGTATAAAATAACCCTAATACGAAACAGAATAGTTTGATAATCTTAACTATTTTTAACCTGAAAAACAACAAAGATCAAAACTAATTAATATCTAAAATTTGCACTTAACAGCGTATGTTATCTTTTATGAGAATTTGCTCCTAATTGTAAGAAAGTCTGTTTCTTGGAGCTTTTAAATTTCTGGTTCGAGTGGTTTGTTGCAATCATTCTTGACAATTATTTTGCTTTCGTGTTGGCTTGAGTGAGTAAATAAGCACTCCAAAACATAAAGTACTTACCTTCCTTCGCTTCCAAAGGAGTTCGAGCATATAACTTTGATAAATTTTTGCCTTTATAAAAATTTATTAATGGAGAAGCTTGTACATAGTAGCCGCCTCTCCTCATTTTCTCTTCATAATTCTTATCTTTGCCTCAACTCTTATCCATTTGAGAAAATGCGTATATAGAACTAATCAAACGTTAAATTTTGTTTTAGTGTGCTTGTATCATAGTTTGAAAGTGAAATATAAATAAATACAGTCAATTTATGGGAGCAGTCAATATTTACAATGATGTCCCTTCTTTTAACATGTTGGAGACCAAATTTGTACTTTGTTCAATAAGCACCCGAAACTGGTCACAATAGGATAGCATCTGTTTATTAATCGCCAGGTTGATTTTCACGCACAAATTTTCTATTGGGTTCGAATTTGTCGAATTCCAGAACCAAGGTCCTAAAAGTTCAATGTGTTTAGTAAAGTGCTTTGCTATTGCTTTTGCTTTGTAAGAAGGCGCGCCACCATGCGGAAAATACAGTTACACCCGCAAAATTGGTTGTGAGCTGTTGGGAAAAGGACAGTACACCGGGGACACAACATAGGCTTCGTGAAAGCGCTTCTCTTTTTTCCTTTAAAGAGGGATCTTCCAGAAGCTCCAAACATTTGCCCTATTCTTCAAAAGTCAATTCTGTATATTTTCTACAAAATTGGAGTCTATCCGTATGGTACCCCTTTCTCAAAATGAAGCTTTATCGCAGACATTCTCGACTTGAGAGCTATGTCGAAAAGTCTCTGCCTTAATGTGCACATTGAAGTGTTCATACCTACTTTTTTCAAATTGGTAGCATGCTTATCACTGGAAGAAACTCAAACCTTAAGCTTGGACCTTGCTAGGAGGCGATTTTGACGTTCATTTGAAGCATTTGAACGTCCATAAAACTGCTTCACAGGAGTGTAACCAGTCATTTTGAGGTCAATAATGATCCTAAAGATAGTGATCCTTGATGAAATAATCCTTATAACAATCTTTTTGCATTTCAGATTAATTAAGTGGAGAGCAACAATGGTTGCACGCTTTTCTTTGGGAAGAACCATTTCTAGAATTGAAAAAATTCAAACATTTTTTTTACCAAAATATATTCCAAAATGATTATAATTACACAACATAAACATTTATCCAATATTTGTCATAAATTTAACCTTTTTGATCGAATATCAAATATACAGTGACTGAAACTCAAATCCTGCACGAACAGAACTACAGCGAAATTTGGGATTCAGCGAAGGAATGCACTTTTTTTTTAAATACTGACTTTTTAATAAACTTGCAATAATATAAATATTAGAATAATTATTCTTATCACATAATATTTTCTTTAATGAATGAAAAAGTTCATAAAGATCGATCAACTCAACTACCACCACAACATAGATCTTTATTGCAATCATTTCTCGTTTGTAGTCTGTCGAGATGGAACGAGAAAGGGAAAAAGCAGATTTGAGACTGGCTCTCGACAGCTAGGTGTGATACACAAGAATGAATACAACGTCACAACCTGACATGGTTGAGGTAACTTGCCTTGCTGCTTACTTATTCATAACTAAAGGAGTTCTTCAGTAAAGAGTATGCTCATGCCACATTAATAGATGCATAAATAAAATGATAGGAAATGTAAATGGGATCATACGAGATGGTAAATATTGCTCGTAAATGGAAAATATTGCTCAAAGAAACATCACCATACCTAAACTAAATTATACAAGATAAAACCTAATTTGAACATTCTCTGGTGTGGAGGGCAATAAGAATGCTCAGAAGAACGACCAAAATCGAACAATTAATGATAATTTTCAAAGGAATCTAGCCTTTACTCATATGTTTCATATGTTTCATGCGTATAACGTAATGAAGAAGTAGGGATGGGGGCATACTTTCCAATCACTTTGCCCGCTCCCTTTAACCGTAATTTTCTTTTAATATTCAGGGAAGCGGTGACAACCTAGAGAGTAAAATAAAAACATTTGTAAAAACTTCCTTTGTTCGCTCATGGAACGATTTTTTACTACTGCCGAGGGATTCAGTAAGGAATGATTTCCCTGAGGTCAGCATACAGAATTACAGAAGCGTTCAAGAGTGACTCCCTGTTCAGTCATCTGTTCTTTACTAGTGAAAAAGAAAGTAAATTATTTCCATCACTTCTCCCGGTGCACAAAATTGAGTCACTTTGTGCTTAATCCGTTACTGGTGAATTCACGATCTGAACAAATGTTAAAAAATTATGAGACGAAAGCTTGCGATCCCTTGGATCTTTGTTTTATTTGTGTGGCTGTTTCGAGTACTCTATTACTTAAGGCATCAACAAAATTGCTACCAGATTGTTAATATTATTCAAGACGGTGCTGTGGCTTACTAGGAAGTGTTCAATTTCTTCCAAAAATAATAAAAACTTTCAACTAATTATCTTCTAGCACATAGCTCCCCAACTTTATGAAAGGCATTCAGCGTCGACAAAATAATAGGTATCGTTGCGGATTTTATTGGTTTTTATACGATCAAACCCCACTTTGTGGCTAAGTGGTAGAAAGTAAAGAGGTTCTCTCACTTGTGCAAGGCTTAAACTTTCGTTACTTTAATGGTTATTGATTGAGACACGACGCAAAACAGAATAAAATATAGCAACCATTAACGATACCGTTATTAGAGGCCTTAGACAACTACATAGGAAGATGATTTAATATTTCGTAACAAATTCATTGTTTTCAGTCTCAAAAAAGGGAAACAAAACATAACTAACAGACAGACCGAGGCAGTGGCAGGAAATTGCTTATAACAACATTAATGAATGAGGAAAAGGATCATACATGAGACGCAGACTAACTTGTACAGTTTTTTTTTTAAATTCATTCGAAAAAGATGCTCATTTTATTTTTAAATAAAGCTCTATTTAAGCCTCTTTCTTTTTATTTGAAAAGAGGGGATGATTGTTTTAGAAAAAAAGATATGTCCTTTCTTTGCTATATTTTTCTATTCTTTGTTTATTTTAAATTTATTTGTGGTTGCATATCTTTACTCTTAGCCTTTTTCCATTCTCTCCCTTTCATTTTTCTACACAGGAACATGCCTTTGTGTCGTAGTAATTAATTTATCTACCCAACCAGAATAAAAAAAATGATCAACTCTTCAGAAAATCACCTCGTTTCCTATATGCTTAAAGCAAACATTGTGTAAGGAAATTAAATTTCTTTTCCAGCTCAAATTTGTGTTTTTCAGGTTCTTGAATCCAAAATTCAAGAAAGCATAACGTAATCGAATTAATTTTCCTTCCCATTTCACTCGTTAGAGTAATTTTTCTAAGTAATAATTTTAAGTCTCTCAAAAATAAAGAAATTAGGCGAGAAAAGCGTTAGTATTCTTAAGTCTAGTCTAATAGCCCTCATATCGTTATTCTCCATATGACGGTAAAAGGCAAAGTTCTATAGATAAATGTATTTTCCTAGTTCACAACATACCGAACCTCGCAGATAGGTATGGTATTACAGAAAATAAAAAGTTAAAGGCTATCTTCGTTATGTGATTTTTAATAGCAATTACCTTTTTATAGAGTGAGCTGACGCAACATGTGCCCCCACCCGACCCATGGCGCCAAGTTTTGACTTTATAAATGAACTAGTTGTCACCTCAAAATTTCATTTAACAAAAATCCGAAGGCGAGGAAAATAGCTGGCATCATTCTTTTTATTTACCGGCGACGTTTCGACCACAATACGGTTGGTTGAATAATAACTGCTTCCATTATAATCCAAAGCCTAATTCCACAAAAAAACAACATGGCCATTGAAGTCACTTAAAATTATAATATTTGGTTATTAATCATATCTTATTTTTTCAAACAGTAATTACTCTGATTTTATGCTTTTTTACTTGTAATTATACATCTAAAATATCACTATTAATTTTTAATTTTATTGAGTATAATCTATGTTCAGTAATTTACGATGTTTTATCTAATTTTTTTTGTGTCTGTTAAAAATATAACTCCTTTGGACTTTATAGAAATTTTCTAGCTCTAATTGTTTTTTTTCTTTTTAATCATTGAAAATTTAATAGACTTATTAAAAAGATTTCTGTTTATATCTTTTATCCTTCGTAATAGGTCTCATTATTTAAGTGATGGTGATATATAAATATATATTATTTTCCCTTTATTGGGCTATGGGAACCACTTTTACGTGTCCCGGCTTCTCTTTCACTTTTTCTATTATTTTACGCAATATCTTATCTCCCCTCTGGTTTAGGTGCACTCAATCGATTTAGTAACGATCGTATCTTCAAATTATTGTAATTTCTTAACAGATCTAATATTCTATTCTTCTTATAGATTTTCTAATTTTCTATTTCAATTGAATTAATATCTTCGTTTAAATTTATTTAATAATTATCTAGCAATTAATTTAATTTATTCCATTTCAAGTTGGTTCTTGTTGTCTTTACAATTGTTATTGTATCTGCTCCAAGATTGTTTGTTTCCTCTTTACAGGTGAACAAATTATCAACTGTTTACACCGGGTAAATATATACTGTCTTTAGATTGGGATTTTTTTAGCAAATTTGTTTTATCCTGTCTTGGTACAATACTGGCACCTATTCCCTTTTCATTTACAATATTTCAAGATTTTTTCACTATTGTATCTTGTGTTTTAGGTATATTTTGACTTCATTTAAATGTATATTTAAAGTCATTGTACTTTTATTTCATTTATCATTATATAGTTCGTATAGTTCCTATATATCATTATAATCTCTCGAAAGAGCCTTTGAACTTTTTATTTTTATTTCGGTTTTGCCCCAATTTGAAATTACTTCCTTTCAATTTTACTTCAGCCACTAGAAGTTCAAATTTAATAATTACCTGTCTCTCTCGCGTTATTTTGTGGGTTTATATAATTTATTTTATTGTTCCTTATTAATGTCCATTCATTTTTTTTTATTTTTTGTATAATCTTTTCCTTTTATTTTACCTTTCGATGAACCTTTTGCTTGTTTTGTATTGATTTCATATTTCCAATTTATTTTTTTTATTTTTCTTATATTCTCAATTTTTTTTAAGAACGGCTTTTGGTATATTCTGACCTTTTTTCTTACTCCGATAGTTTCATTTTTTCTATTTATTTTTTCTGCCCTTTTACGTATTATACAACCAATGCCTGATATAAATTTTCTTTCATAACCACATCTTTTACATGAACAGTATACAGTTTCAATTTCTAGGTCTATATCTTTCATAATTTCCATAATAATGATAGTTATACTTTGATTAGACCAAAGTATCTATTTCTTTAATTCAAAACCCGAAGCCTTCGATCGAACCTAATTAAAAAAACTGCCCTAAATCTAATTATGAGCAAAAATAACCAAATTAAATTACTCCAAATATTTCCCCTTTCAGCTAATTATCAATGGAAACAAAATCACAATATTAAAGCAATAAGATATAGGCTCTGCAGTTTTCAGGTTATTACTTCAGAAACCTGAATGGTTATTGATACGTTTGTTATCATTATTCTATTTAATTCATTATTATTTCTATTTATTTATTTTAAGTTAAAATTATTCAAAACTGCTTAGTCAGGAAACTAATATTAGTCTTGCAAAAGTAAATAAACCCTCCGATGGCCGATATCTATAGTATTTATTTAGACTACTCTCCAATTAACAAAGACTTAAGATAGGGCGCCAGCCTGACGTGATGTAATCCGTTAGTTTTAATACTCTGTATTATGCTCAATATCAATAATTTAGTATATCTTCTTATTTATTTCAATATCATAAAATGTGATTCAATTTAATTAAAGTGTTTCATTTCACTAAGAATTCGGGAGATCCGTACAACATACCCGACATATAAGATTTTCTTATGCTTATCCATCCTAAAGTAGAAATTCTCGGTTCGTTGGTTTCCAATTGCCACGTATGTATTTTTGTTGTTTATTAAGCTCTAGAGAAACCGTAGAAATTTCTGTCGGAAGCCAATATTTGTTCATTTATATTTCAGCCCTTCCCTACTTACTTTGTCGAAGGCCTGTGTTACATCCCGGGAGAGTATAATAGTTTTGTGCACATTCACCTTCGCTTGCAGTGGTTTTAACTTTAAAAAAGCTTGAGCCTTCTCTAATCGTCTTTTGTTCTTGAACCCATATTGCTGTCCGTAGTTTATGACTTGTTCTTCGTTGTGGTGTACCAAAGGTCTGCATGGTATTCTTTCAAATACTTTCCCCAGGAAATTTTGTAGAAAGATCGCTCTCTAGTTTGCAACTTTTGTGTGTTGTTTTCATGGTTTGGGTATATAGTGTTTTTTTGTCTTGAATATTGTAAGGAACTATATAATGTTCAATGCTGCGTTGAAGAAGTTTTTAGAGGTTTATTATATGTATTGGCAGAGATATTAGTAAAGTTAGATTTAGTTAATCCTGATTGGCTTGCTGCTCTTTGTTTGAATGCGTTAATTTTACTATCTACTTCTTCCATTAATTCTGTTTCAAATTCCAGGTCGTATTTTGCCTTTTCTTTATTTTCCTCTCTTATCAGCCAATTGAATTAGGCTTGAAGGTAAGTTTTTTTTCTTCTAATGGCGGGATTAATTCCCGTACGTGTTATCATTTCATTTATTATGTTGCTTTCTGTTTCTTTGTCATTAATCTCTGAAATGCATTTTTAATATATCTATTGCTGGCGCTTTGGAGGAAACCATATATATTTGCTCATGTTATTATTAGGTAGTAAGTTATTTAGAGTATTCCAGGATCCTTTTTTGTTGTGCCTTGGATGCCTTACACCCATATATTTTAAACGTTGCAATGTCCACCTTACCATTATCAATTATTAGGGTTGGTACATACATTGTTATTTTGCTGTGTTAGGAATATCGGCAAAAGTTATCTTTTCCCCTTCTTGTTGAACATTCTTTTGTTTGTTTGTTTTTTGGGTTTAAAGTCATGTTTGCTTTGCAGCCATTTCATGGCAAGTTTCCGGACGCCCTTAACGAAAATGATGCACTTTTTTATGAGTTTCTTTAGTCTTTCCAAAAGCATCTAATTTCCGAATATTCTGATAATATACATTATATGTTCTGATGTGCAATTTTAAAAGATATTAGGCTATTTTATAAAATCTTAGGAGAAGTGTTGGTGTATACTCGTGTTGTTGATCTGTTCAAGGGTTATCGTTATGTAGAACTATTGCCTCTTTGCTTTGTGCTTTTTCCTTCCCCGGACTTCTTGGTGAAGGTGGGTCAAGTCTTTTTCCCCATCATTCTTCTCTGAGGCATGATTTTTGATACTACACTAAATTCCAGCTCAATTTTTTTTAATTATCTTTTTGATTCCTCTATGACTAATCTTTTAATGCCTTCACTACTGTAGTAGATGGCTACAAACCAAATTTTTGTCTCCAAAAGATGGATTATATTCACTCCCAAGTTCGAGTTAAGATAATTTGGTACCGTTTCTATGGACTGCTCTTGAGTGTGTGTGTGTGTGTGTGGGTGTGTTTATGACTGGTGAGAGGTTCTCCCAAGTACTATTCCCATAATGCAAGGTGAGATCTGCCTTTGGTGATACGATAAATGGATGGATGAACCAGGATGGGCTCCTCTCGAGAGATAAATCATGAGGGATTTATTGAAGACTTTGCCTCCTCGAATGTTTTATTATCGCAGCTGTATCCTTCATACACATACTACTTCTTGTTTTATTTGTTTTTTCCAAGAACCCTTAATGAGCGTCCTGTAGTTGCAAAGTAATATATGAGCCAGAGGGTAAAAGGGAGAGAAATCGGTAAAAAAAATAGAAGAAAACGATGTAGCGGCGAAATTATTCACAATCTTCTTCTACATATGATGAGGCTTTTGGGTAATTTTTTTCTCTTCTATCAGCGAACGTCGATGATCGAGCATATGCAATGATTGTCAGGGTCGATAAATGACGATACTACAGCTGTTGTTTGTCTAGCATGGTAACACCACTCAATCGGCCATCTATTTTAATGGGATCAGTGTAAGAGGAGAAGAAGAAGAGAATGGTAAATATAGAACATAGTAGAGACAAAGGACAAGGAAGGAGGCAAGCTGAGGAAAAAGGGGATAAAATCCACCTCTTGAAAGGAATAAACTGATGGACAAATAAACGAATAAGAGCAGGTAGCATAAATAAATTATTTAAATAAACAACATATATAAATATCAAAGTGCAAGTTTAACATAAATTCCTAGCATGGATTTACCCCTAATGTGTCTATTTAAGCAGAGGTTTTCGATACATAAACAAGAGTTAACCTCCCTACATCCGCTCCTTCATTAGATAATTGGGGTAGTTTTCTCGCTGCGTTGACAAAACGGTCCGGGTCATGCTTGGTTGTAAACAGTGACTTGAGCCGCTGTTCTTCTTCAAATCGCAGCTGGACTCTCAAAATTCCCAGGATGTGATATGTGTGTGCATTCTTTCCGTGGCTAGTCATTCGGAAAGTGCCATCCGTACATTCCAAAAAAACATCCACGTAGGCTTAAGAAGCGTTCTCCTTATGTTCCCTTGCCAAGTTTATATCTGTAAAGACTCTATGTAGGATTGGAAATCTACTAAAAGGTCACAGTTCAGAATCTACAGGGTGAGTGCAAGGTCCAGTGAGAGTAAGTAACTCAAATCACTGCATCACGAGGTAGAGTAATAACAACTTAGACTGGATTGATATTGGCTTTACCTTTATCTGGACCCACGGTAGATTTTTTTTTCAACTCAGGTCAAAGATATGTAGTTGATAACACTATTTGTCTGTAAGCCTCTTATTATTTAGAAACTCTTGGTAGTTTTTAGTGGTAAGGAAAATTGTTTTCAACACAATGTTCAGTCACATGGAAGTTTATAGAGACAAAACGTTAAAAGAAACAAAGAGCTAAAATTTCTGCGACAGATAATAAACATAAAATATTTTAAGTATTTCGCTCTGTGGCTCCGGGACATACCTCCCTTCCCGAGCTTTTAGATCCCATATGACCACACTTACTTTTGGCGCTCACAAAGTTGTTTTTTTCGTATATTGACAATAGGGATTAAGATCTCATAAACTCTAAATATTCATCAGTAATACGTAATATATTGTGCAACTTTGTTCTGCAATGATAATTAATATGAATATACTGATCAAGCCATCAAAAAGCATATTTCGTTCCTGTGCAAAATTGCCAACTTTGAAGACGAAAGTCAGCTTTGAATTCCGTTCCCAAACTGTTCAAATGCGTGATGAAAATATTAAATAGCTCATAGTGGCTATGAACAAACCCCTTCCCATTATGCTTCTAAATTCTCTGAAAATATCCTAATGAGCCAAAAATTGGTTTAAAATTCAATTTCATCCTCGATGAAAATTGGAAAATTTTCGCTGATGATAGAAAATAAATGCATTATTCAAGGGGTTTATGATTGAAATTTTATATATATATATATATATATATATATATATATATATATATATATATATATATATATATATATATATATATATATATATATATATATATATATATATATATATATATATATATATATATATATATATATATATATATACATAAATATATACATTCGTGCTTAAAATCTATTTTATAAAGCATATAAACACTTACCAGCTTTGTTGGAAGAATGTACTATTTTCGACAAGAACCCATTGAATAATAATACATTAAGTAGCAATGTGAATCCCATACGCAACATTGTGGGAGTAAATTGGGATTAAGGAATATTATAAGTAAATCACTCTTGCAATACCTCCACAAACTCACGATGACATTAGATTTACATGTATAGAATCAACACCCACTAGTCGATAAAAAACCTTTTGCAAAATATAACGCACAGTCTCTCGAAAAATACACACAAGTAAAACGCAACAATTTGAAAACCCGAGCACAACACAACCACTTCCAAGCCAGGACGTTTCTACACTGGTCTTCCAAGCGCATGTGAAGAAGCAGAAAATTTTCTAATCCTATTTGTGCTTGTCATACAGAATCAGGATGAGTGTGAACTCGAAAAAAAAGCGATTATTGCTGATGGGCAATTTGTAAAGATAAGAAAACAGAGCGAAGGGAACTTAGGCTATTCAACAGTTCCAGCGAAATTTTTCAACATCACTTTCTGTTTTTTTTATCGCTCAAGCTTACTAAAAGGATAGATTATTAAACAGTCTTCTATTTTACTTTAAACTTTTGTTAAAGTTTCTTTATAACAAAACAATTTATCTCTAGCATAACGGAAATTGATATAGTTTTTATTGCAAGTGTATTTAAATAAAATAAAGATAATAATCTTGGAATTACACTTATAAATGAGCTTAAAATTTAACGATAAATAGAAAAAGTATTTACTGCAATATTATTACATGTAATTGGAGCGCATATATATTAAAAACTTAGCAGCTACCAAAAACTATTTATATTAATGACGTATATTTACTCAGTGTTTTTAAAAGTGGACTGAGTCTGAAGTGGGGAAAGAGGCAGTATGCTTGAAACCCCACTTAAAACTACTATGCGCCAGAATTATTTCGTTGGGTTTAAGCAATTTATGTGGATATATTAGAACACGGGCATCATTTAGTGAGGTGGTACAGAAGCGGGCAGATAATTTTCCCTATTTTTTAACTACTAATACAATCATCTAACACTTATGTAGTAGATATAATTTGATATTGACCTATTAATTTTCAAAGGAATCAAATTTAATTAAAAACTCTTAGCTTTCTTTTGAGTACGTGCGGGTCGCTGTGTTTGCTGGGTTGAAATGTAGTCTTTACATGTTGTTGTCATGACAATGTGGGAAAGGTACCTGCCGTGGAAAATGATATATAGGTTTCTTATGATATAAATTGATTTATGAACTTTAAACCTTCAAACGTTGTCATGAACACCGTGTGTGAAAGTAATTGTCGTAGAGAATGATGTATGTAGGTTTCATATGACAGAAAATAATTTATGAACTCTTTAACATTTTAACAGTTTATGTATTTACGAATACCACTTTTGGGAAATGCATAGAATGGAGAATTCTCTCTTCTTTTAAGGGAGGGGGCGGCTCGCAGGTCCTCCTCCACCCTGCCCCCAGCAACAATTCGGGCATGGGGATCAAAGGAAGAGAGGGCCCTTTGCCGACTTGCTCATGGAGAAACTTCCCACATTTCTGGTCCTCAGCTCAAGTGAACCAAAGGGGAATTGTTTGGTAAGGAAGTCCGGAGCAATGTTTCGTAGAAGGTTGTAGTAGGAGAGAGAAAAATGAAAATAATGAGTAAAGTTTAATGAGGACCCAAGATAATCAACCATGGTATTCAGAGGTGAAAAAGCAATATTTCCCATGCCCAAAGGTCATGCGAGACCTGCTGATTAATTTGGCTTCCGAACCAACTTACTGCCTTTTTCTCTTTTCCGCGGTCAGAGTCCAGAAGTTCCTCTAGCTAATGGTGATCGGCAGATTCGACTATTCTCTTTGCACCAAATTGTTTTATGATAATTACGTGTGTAATGGCGTTCATGCCTTTGGATTCATTAATTATTTATGCTTTGTATATCGTGTTTTATTTTATGTATTTAATGTTGCTTCCTTATTCGGTTGTTTGTTTGTCTTGTTCGAGTTTTGTTTTGGTTGTCATACTTCTTATATCTTATTCATGTACATATATTCCATGATCTGTTATCTTAATCAAGTTCTCATTTCTTGGTTGTCCTAGTTAGGTTCTCATAATTCGGTTATTATTCTTGTAGAATAATTTGATTCTTTTCGGTAGTTTTTCGTCTTCAGTATGTTTCTTCTTTTTTCTTATCGGTGAATATTCATGTTCCATTTTCTATTCTTCTTGATTTCCTCAGCTAATGTCATGAGCTTTGGAAGTGAAGTTGAGTATGTTGTTCGTTGGGATACAGATTTGTTCTGCAAGTAATTTGAGGAAGTTGTTGGTTTTCTTGAATATATCGTGTGCCTTTTTTGTGAGGATCTTATTTATTGAATGTACGAGTAATTTGGCCTCTTCCTGTAGGTCTCTCATTTTTTTCTAATATCTCTTATTGGTGTTTGTCATTAATCTTAATGCTTTATTTTTTTACTCTTTGCATATCCTTTTTCTTCTTTGTAACCTCATATGTAATGGGATTGGGGGGTATACCCAATGCCATATGTATTTTTCTCTTGTTTTTCATAGAAATTCCTCGGATTGAATATAGTAATTGTAAGGTTGGAATTTTTATTTGTATCTTTTCCTTCTGATGGCTTATGTATCCTTTTGATTTTACTATTCTGCCCTAACTTTAGCTTCGGATCTTTAGTAGTACCTTGCGCTTTTAAGTGTGATATCGGCTGTTTTTATTCTTGGAAAAGGAATAACGATAAACGTTTGGGATGTTTGTCTGTATTTTCCATTTTTGTAAAAAGATTTGATGCTTCCAATTTTCAGTATCGTTATATGGGCTTTCCGCCATTAATTTCTGCTGGTGGATGTTATGTAGTGGCTGATATCATCCGCGAACTGGATGTTCAGCGTCTCTGGTCTTATTGATAGTGGCATGTCTGCTGTATATATTAAATATAACGTGAGACTAAGACACTAACCCTGTGGCAAACCTGCTTACATTCAGATTCTGGTCCTTCATATTCGTTAATCGTGATTTTAGATTTTCTTTTAGTGATATAGACGCAGAGAATTATCTGCAAATTGTTGTCGATTTGAAGCCTTAGGAAGGCCTTTAGCAAAGGCTTTTTTTACCTCTCTTAGCACTAAGTCAATATATCTTTTGTTCGCTTTCGCAGGGTTTATTTTTTCTGTAATTATTCCTAGCGCCATAGTGGCATCCACTTTCTTCCGGGATCTAGATTATATATTATTATAGTGATTATTTTCCTCTATATATTATATTAATCTTCTTATTATTATTTATTTCGAAGACTGTACCTGGAGGGTGTAAGGATAACCTACCACGTGATTTACGACGTAAATTGTAAATTACGTCGAGGCGGCTGGGAAGCGCAGGGAGGGCTATTTGAAAGCCGGCGAAAATTTAGTCACGTAGACACTCACGGTGACGGGTATAAATCGGGACCCCCTGACTCGAAGAATCAGAGCCGATCAGGAGTTCGTACATCGAGAACCTACTGTTCCCTGCTGAGTCTTACTGGACCCCAGCCAGCAATTGTCGCTATTATCTCTGCCGCTGTACCGATTTCAAGCTTCCGATTTACTCATCTCTCTCGCTCTCACCGGTAAGTCGGACACATCTGGTCTGGTTACGACTCTCCCTGTTTCCAGGACAGCCACCCTCTGTGTATTGCCTCACTACTTCCGTGACAGGTATTTGGAGTATTTCTTTTCATCTTGCGCCGCATTCTTAGGTTCTCGTTATCAAAACCTATATCTCTAATCGCAATCGATCCAACCCGCTTCCTACACTGTCCGAACGTGAGAAATTGAGGGAGAAAGAAACGAATTGTATATACAGTCCCTTTACTTACAAAAAAAGTACAATGATAGTTACAGTTATATTTACAGCAATTTATATTTACAAGGGAAGTGTGCACACTTCAAAATGAGGCCAAATTCCCCAATCCAAATACGATACCAAAAGAGAATTTTATAACAGGCGAATACAACAAATTTACTTATATATCTACACAAAATATAAAAAAAACACAACAACAACCGATTTAAAAGGGGCACGCACTATCACTTGTGTGCTGGAGGTGGGTGGTAGTAGGCTAACTTAAAAGGAGGCAGGATTGTCAACGAAGGTGGGTATGGTGGTCCAGGTGTTTAGTGAGGTATGAAAGCCCCCCGTCTCAGGGCTGCACGGAGCACTCGTCTAGAGAACCCTTCTTGCAGTCTGTCCAAGCTTCCACTCTCTCTTTCCAGAATATGGCGCTTTGCTAAAAGAATATTATAAACAAAGTACAATCTTGTTTTAATTATAGTGATTATCTCAAAACTAGCTACTATCTTTCCAGAATATGACGGTTTGATAAAAGATTATTTTAAACAAAGTACAATCTGAGAAAGAGAAAACAATTTTAATACATGAAATCAAATACATATATATACAAAGAGAAAATATAAAAAAACCTCATTCCCACTCACACACACATTCTTACAGAGGGAGGGAGAGGGTACTGAGAAAAGGGGTGGGAGATTGTCCTTTTACACACACTCACATTCGCTCCACCACACGCCTCCTTCCTTAAGCCATCCGACCAGCAATTCACAAAACCCTTTCAATCACTCTTCTTGGTACCACTTGTGCTCAATCGCACCCTTCTGCACCCATTCACACTCTTCTACTGGTCCCTGGCTACGCGTAGCAATTACTCGTGGTTGTTCGTCAGTCGTCCTGCCAGTCTCATCGTCACTATTGATCATCTCATCAACCATACTCTTAGCCCTCATTACCAGTTCTCCCATCTCACGACAGAATTCTCTCATACTCTTCCGTTCAGAACCTTTACTCTTCATACCCCCATTCATCAGCTCCTCACTCACAGCTCTCATCCAACTCAAGGTACATTCTTGCGAAACAGACAGGTCACTCACATCCCCTGTATTCTCAACAGGCATACCAGAAACCCCTTCGACTGGTTCCCACCAGAAACCTGAAAAATCAGCCACTTCATCATTCACTACATCAAACTCATCCCTACTATTACAATTCGTAAAACCCAAAAAATCAGCCACACTAGGTTCATTCTTCCCAAACACACTATCATTCATACTGTTCCCAAAACCAGAAAAATTTGGCACAGGCAGCTCACTCACTCGTCTACTTATACCAGCCAAATCACTCACCTGTTTACGCAAAAACTCAATCTCCCTTTCAAGATCCCCCATACCAGAAACACTCTGCTCAGACTTACTTTCATTCGTACTTGCATTCTTCCTTTCACTCTTCTTTGTACGCTTTCTACTCCTCGAGACTAAGACTAGCTCTTTCCCAGACAGATCCATACTCTCACATTCAATCTCATCATCATGCACTTTACCTCTCTCTCTACACAGTCCATACACCGGATGGATCACCAGGTAGTCAGGAGGTTCTCTCCATCTCCTTAACTGACTCTGATGAGCCCGCACTCTCTCAGTCATACCGTCATTCAAACTCTCCAAAACATACGTCACCCCATTTTCCCAAACCCTCACAACTCTATAAGGTCCATCAAACTTCTCACTCATCTTTGACACATTCAACCTACCCTTCACTTCTTTCACATTCAATACTTTTGCCCCTAATTGAAATGAATGGAACCTTTCATGCGCCTCACGCCATACACTCTGCTCACTTTCACTGAAACGAAACCTATCTTTCACTCACCTTTCAAAATTCATCACAAACTGACATGGGGACATTCCAGTTGCACTATGCACAGTTGAATTATACGCCCACAACACTCTCCCCAGACACACATCCCAGTCATTCACTGTCGTACTCATCATTCTCAACATCTCACACAAGGTTCTTATAGTCCGTTCAGCCAATCCATTTGAAGATGGTACATACGGAGTTGTTCTCACATGCTCCACACCATTCTCTCTCAACATTTGCTCAAACACTTCCCCTACAAATTCAGGCCCATTATCACTCAGACATCTTCTAAGCTTCCATACACACATGGAAAAAACAACTGCTCAACCACACGCGCAACAGTCACACTCTTTTTATCTCTCACAGGCGCTGCATACACAAACTTACTTTTATGATCAACCATAACAACCATACCAACATTCCCAGCACTCGTACGCGGCAAAGACACACAATCAATCACTACCAATTCAAACGGTTCTTTCGCATCAACTTTCAACATCGGTGGTTTCACTTGCACAACTTGCACCTTTCGCTTCTGACACCTTTCACACGTAGTTGCAACATCCTTCACGACAGTTCTCAGAAACGGATGGAACACACGCTCCTTCATACACTCCCACAGCTTAAACTTACCCATATGCCCATAATTATCATGCAAAACCTTCACCAGAACAATCATACCAACCAAAGACATCACAGGTACATACATATCATCACCACACTTCACATACCTCACAAAATATTCAAAATTCATACAAACAACAAAATCCTTAGCATACCTTTTAAAATCACTTAAACACTCAGGCCGTTCATTCAAATCAACACGCGTCATTACACACCTCTCCAACTTCGTGACAAAAGGACACATCTCTTGAATCTCTAGAATATCATCATCACTTAAAATCTCATTCTCATCATCCATGACCAACTCAATCATACCGCAGAATTTGACAACATTCTTTACACACTCATTTAACCTCATCACCTCACATTCACCTTTCATAAGCCGATCCTTATCAGCATACAAATACAAATCATTTAATCTCATAAAGTCTACACCAAGCAAGAAACAACACGGCATTTGCTCATCTTTTAGAATCACAAAGTCATGCTTCACATTCACACGATTACCCAAACTCACTTTCAGACTAACCTGTTCCTATGCCACTATCATGCCATTGCCTAATCCACTCATCCGTAACTTCACAGGTTTATGCTCGCAACATCTAAACTCATCATACTTACTCAGAATCATCTAATTCACAAAAGACACCTGCGCTCCAGTATCAATCAAATCACAGAACAACCTTTCACCAACTTTCACTCTTGCTTCCATCATATCAGGTCCACCATGTTCGCAATACACGGAAGGAACAAGCACACCAACATCAGCACTGATATCCACACTGTCATTAACTCCCATATCATCACTCAACACACACTCATCTTCATCCAGACAATCATTCTTCTCTCTTATATATGAACACTTTTCAATCACCGAATTGTAGCGCACACCGCTCAAACATTGCAGATGTACCACATTAGGATTCAAACCCTTCATCTTCTCATCTTTGTACACAATCGGCCTCTCACCACCAAAGTGCACATAAACAATCACTCCATACAAACGACTCACTACAATCAACACTTCCTGAAATGGCGGGACCCCTTGCATACACATCGCTCTCAATTCTTTCATGAAGTTCCGCACCTTTGCCATACCAATGCTTTCAGGCTTCCTACACACTTCATTCATTACCTCCTTCCTTAAATCATCTACACTATCGGGCACTCTCACATCTACTCCATCACTCTTCAAATCTTGCAAACCATTCCATACACTCTTAAACAAGGAATCACCACCACCCTTACTCTCTTTTCCATTCATAATCCCTTTCGGCAAATACTCAGGATCACTCACTCCACACACATTTTCATCATTCGTACCAGGATACCTTGACATCAAATCAGCCACTCCATTCCGTTCACCAGGCACATACTCAATCACATAGTCAAAGTTACTCAAATCTTCCAAAGTCCTTGCAATCCTACTATCAGCCCACTTCATACGCTGCAGATACACAAGAGGTTGATGATCGGTTTTTATCACAAACCTCACACCATACAAAAATGGACGCAACACTTTCAAACAATATCTTATCGCAGCCAGCTCTCGTTCCACAGTCGAATACTTTCGTTCTGCAACATTCATAGCCTTGGATACATACCCAATTATTCGCCTGACATTCTCTCCATTCAAACGCTGCTCTTGCATCAGAAAACCTCCCATACAATACCCACTCGCATCTGTATACAGTTCAAGCATTTTAGCATTTACACTATAATCTGGGTAAGCCAATTCAACATCTTCAGCCGCTGCCTCTTTCAGTCTCTCATACGCCTCATTCATCTTATCATTCGACTTGACAACCGTACTACCTTTCTTGCCCATCCACTCAGTCAGAGGCTTACTCACACCAGAACTATCACGTATAAACTTTCGCTAGAACTCAATCAAACCCTAAAACGACTTCAGTTGCTTCACAGTCACCGGTTTAGGAAACATTCGCACCTTCTCAACATACTTCGGTGATTTTCGCAACCCATTCTCACTCACCGTATGCCCAAGGAATTCCACTTCTTTCGCAAACCATTCACACTTCGCCACTTTCACCTTCACACCAACACTCTCCAACGTTCTCAACACATCATTCACCAATCTCATATGCTCCTCAAAAGTCTCAGTCATAATCAAAATATCATCTATAAACGCAATCACATTCTTACTCGCAAACTTACTCAACACAACATTCATTGCCCGCTGGAAGGCTCCGGGAGCATTAGCCAACCCAAAGCTGAGGTTCCGGAACTGGTAATGCCTCTTTGAGGAAGAGAAGGCAGTTACCGGCCGGCTCTCCTCAGCAATGGGCATCTGGTAATACCCCCGTACCAGATCCAACTTCGTAAACCACTCCATCCCATGCATACTATACACACACTCAGATACCACACACACCGGAAACCTTTCTTTCACAGTCTTTTCATTCACCTTTCTATAATCCACACACAGACGCAATCTTCCATCCGGCTTACGTACAGGTACAATTGGACTATTCCATGCACTCTCGCTCTCTTCAATCACCCCCAATTGCTCCAATTCCAAGCACTGCTCCTCAATCTCATCAGCAACCGGACGTGGGAAATGCCTTGGCCGCTGATAGATTGGGGAGTCCTCCTTCAGGACAATCTTGAATTCCGGGAGCTTTGCAACCCCGAAATCCAGATCACCCTTACTGAGGGCTCCCTTTCGTTCAAATATCATTCGATACACATCCTCCCTTTCATACTCAGTTAAACATCCATCCAATTCCACCATGCTCTTCATTATACGTCCATTCACACGTCTCTTCACCTGCAACATTCACCCTGATATCCGCACTATCATCCATACCTACCTCATTGACAGTGGAGAGGTGGCCCAGTACATCTCCGATTTGGATTCCCCTCACCTGCCCTTTCACACTGGGGTCCGCCTGCACACATACAAAAGGATCATTCATTCTCATCAAGCCATCAAACACACAAGCAACACGCCTTACCTTATAACACGCATCCTTTCCATGTAATATTACAGTGTTCTCACTCACATTCAAATTAACATCCTTACTCCAACTCACTCTAACAGACACCCTTTCACCCTTCACAAGCCTCACATTCTCCATAGCAGTCACCTCAATACCAGTAAACACACTCCTCAAAACACTACAATCTTTCCCTATATACAACTTATACACCCCATTTTTACCAATCTTTCTCTCAATCTGATCACTCGCAGGATGCACAACCATACGATTCATTTTCATAAAATCATACCCCCAAATCACACCATACTCACTACTCACCTTATCAATCACAGAAAATTCACATTCATTCATCATCATACCATGCATTCGAACAGCTGACCTTATCCTTTCAATCACAGGCACTCTCCTATTACCAATACCTACCAAACTACCCTTGCACTCAGACAGGAGGGCTTTCTCGCTAACCTTGTCATACACATCTTTATACACCAAGCTCGCCTTGCATCCAGAATCTATTAAAGCCAAACACTCAATTCCATTCAACTCCACCTTTACGCTCAGACACTCATACTTCCTACCAGACAGCACTTTCACACTAGACAAACTTACCAACACATTACTCACACTCATGCACCCAGAGGATACTTCAGCAGGTACCCTCTTACCATTCAGTTTCCCGCTTCAGACTTTCCATTTACACCTTGCGCTCTCAGTCTAATCCAACACTTTTCACTCGAATGTCCTTCCATCGCACAATAGCTACATACATTCCTCTGGTCACGACACATCCTTGCATAATGACTAGCCTTTCCACAATTACCACATGCATATTTCATACTTTCCCCACCAGTTGCTCCACCATTCAACCTCGGACAATCTTTTTTCAAATGGCCTATTTCTTTACACTCGAAGCACTCTTTCACACTTTCCTGGCAATCCTTTATCATATGCCCTTTCTTACCACACCCAATACATGCACCAGATGTCCACCTACATTCTGCCAACATATGACCTTCCCTTCCACACCGATGACATTCCACAATCTTTCTCCCACCATTCAGTCTCTCGTTTACTGGGACATACCTCGGTTTCTCTCTCATATATCCGTTCCCACGCTTGAAATTCATCTGCCCCCTTCCATTCGACCACCCTCCATTTGCCCATCCATTCTGCCGGCCCAGGAAGTTTGACATCACTCCAGCTGGTGCAGCCTTCAGGGCATCCCTGTAGCTGACAAACTGCTGGGGTGGATGAAAGCTCCTGGGCTTCTTACCTCCAACATTCACACTGTACCATCCATCCTCTTCTAGATCGCTTTCATCATCAAATCGTCCATCTTCTAACAGTTCCAACACATTCTCCCACATCAACCGTTCACCTGTCAGTCTCACTCTCTCCTTTCTCTTTCCACTCAGCCATTCACTCACCTTTCGCGGGATCGTGTCCAAAAACTTCCTCATGAGTGGTTTACATTCATTTACATCATCATCACCATACCTCGTTCTTGCCATACTCTCAAGCCTATGTGCATACATATTCACACTTTCACTCTTCCCCATTCGAGCCTTCTCAAATTCATTCACCCTTTTATACTTCACACTCTTTTTCATTCGTTTCACCTGCCCAATCAATCTCTTCTTCACTACATCGTACTTTGGCTCTCCACACTCGTTATCACTCGCAAGAACTCCAATACTTTTCCCTCCAAACATTCCCCAGAACACTCACCCAGTGACCCTTGTTCTGCGGGTACTTGAGCTTGCAGTACCGCTCAAAATCCCCGAAGAACTCATCCATACTCTTTCCCCCATGCAATCTGAACCTATCAATCCTTGGCACTTCCCTAATCAAAATTCCTTTCCCCACATTCACTTCACTCTCCGAAGAGCTACTCTCGGTCTCACTCATTCCAATCATATCGTCACTCTCTCCCTCATCTGAGTATAGCGAATCCACACTCTTTCCTCTCGCCCTTCTATCCTTAACCTTAGAACCATGCTTACTTCCTCTCTTACTTTCCACTCTCTTCCATTCACCCCCTTTCCTACCACTCCCAGTATCTTCTTTAGACTCAATCATACTGCCATCCATTCCATTTAGCGGAGTCCCTTCAGTAGGAGCAATGGGCAGGGTTGTAGGTCCTGGGACTGATCCAGCCCCTGTCATCATGTTATACAGGTCCTGCCTCCGTCGGTCCGTCTGATCCTGTCGGTCTCCCATTTCCTTCTTCATCCTATCAGTCTTTTCATTCATCCCTTTTATTTTATTCTCCATTCCCTCCATCATTCCCCTCAACATTTCACACTCCTCTTCTTTCTTTCTCAACTCCAGTCTCAATCGCACTACTTCTTTATTCAATGTTTCCGCTACAGCCATTGTTCCCAAGTTAGTAAAAAGATAGGAGGAGGGAAAAATCAGTCAAACTACTTGTCACACTAATTGGGTATGGACTGCAATCCAATCCCGTCACACTCCCGGTTTCGAAGTCTCACGTCCCTATTCGGGCACCAAATGTACCGGGCCGAAAATATATCTCTAATCCCAATTGATCCAACCCGCTTCCTACACTGTCCAAACGTGAGAAATCGAGGGAGAATGAAACGGATTGTATATACAGTCCCTTTACTTACAAAAAAGTACAATGATAGTTACAGTTATATTTACAGCAATTTATATTTACAAGGGAAGTGTGCACACTTCAAAATGAGGCCAAATTCCCCAATCCAAATACGATACCAAAAGAGAATTTTATAACAGGCGAATACAACAAATTTACTTATATATCTACACAAAACATAAAAAAACACAACAACAACCGAACGAAAAGGGGCACGCGCTATCACTTGTGTGCTGGAGGTGGGAGGTAGTAGGCTAACTTAGAAGGAGGCAGGATTGTCAACGAAGGCGGGTATGGTGGTCCAGGTGTTTAGCGAGGTATGAAAGCCCTCCGTCTCAGGGCTGGGCGGAGCACTCGTCTAGAGAACCCTTCTTACAGTCTGTCCAAGCTTTCACTCTCTTTTTCCAGAATATGGCGCTTTGCTAAAAGAATATTATAAACAAAGTACAATCTTGTTTTAAATATAGTGATATCTCAAAACTAGCTACTATCTTTCCAGAATATGACGCTTTGATAAAAGATTATTTTAAACAAAGTACAATCTGAGAAAGAGAAAACAATTTTAATACATGAAATCAAATACATATATATATACAAAGAGAAGTATAAAAAAACCTCATTCCCACTCACACACACACTCTTACAGAGGGAGGGAGAGGGCACTGAGAAAAGGGGTGGGAGAATGGTCCTTTTACACACACTCACATTCGCTCCACCACAACGTAAGACGGGCTTGGTGAGTATATTCCTGCACCGATTGTCCGGAGTAGCACTGCTTATTTTTAACGACGTGTTGTCTTTGTTGGTTAAATCCTGTGATATATATATATGCACCTGTTTGTGCACTGTATTTATTTAATACATTTGTATTTAATGTGACCGGTTTGTGCACTCTATTTATCTAATACATTTGTATTTAATGTGGCCGGTTTGTGCACTCTATTTACTTAATACATTTGTATTTAATATGAACGGTTTTTGCACTGTATTTATTTAATATATTTGTATTTAATGTGACCGGTTCGTACACCTTATTTATTTAATACATTTGAACCATTCATTGTATTATTATACTCTTGCAGATATCTAAGTACCTTTCTGTTATTTCTTTTTGGGGTCGGAAGAACTTAGTTTCTTCTTTTGCCTGGTTTTTGAAAAAACAATATTTACACTGGTTTTAATGCGTCAGGTAAGATTTCGTTATTTAAACTTACATGAGAGCTGTTTTATAATGCTTTAATGAGGGTAATCGGGATGTTGGTCCAGTTTGTATTTTTGAGTAATGAATGTCCTGGTGATTTCTGCTTAAAGGAGTGAATTATGCTCATAATTTCTTCATCAATTGTTTTTGCCCCAAGTCCCACTTGTGCTTCCCTGTTAGGGTCCACCGATTGGGCTAGAGCAATCCTATTGATGTTATTAGGTAGGAACTCATGTACCCTTTCTTCCATTTCAGCATATAAGTTTTCATTTTCTTTAGGTGAAAGTGAAAAAACTGAGTCCCAATGCGGTCTGAATTTTACTCTACTTTTTGACCTCTTGGCTTAAGTTTCTATTTTCGTCCTTTATGTTAATTTTTATTCATGGTTTGGACCCTCTTGTTTCTTTAATTCTCCTTTTGTGTTCTGTTTAGATCAGGGTTTCTCAAACCTTTTTGCTCCATGCCCCAACTCAGTTTCTTAAAATTGTTATGTCTCCCCTGATATAATAAATTAAACTATATTCTGGAAAGGGAAAGTTCATTACAAGAAATACATAAATTCTTCGAAAAAATATAAAATCCTTCAAGCAAAATAATATAATTAAAAAATTAAATCATTGAAACAAAATAAAATCTACTATCAGTGTAGAGGAATGAATATAACGAGGACAAGCTGACGCTTGTTTGTTTATACAGTGTCAACCGTTACGTTCTACATGGGCCAAGACTTACCCCCTCCCCTTTTTTTCCGCTGCCCCAAGACTTTTCGAAGTCGCTACAAAGAAGGATTTTGGTCAGCAGATTTCATAATTTACGAGACTGGTGGTGTAGTCCGTTAATATAAACATAGGAGGGTGTGAGAGCCTTTAGAATGGGAATCTTCCTGCCTAAGGCTTCGTCAGCAGAAAATCTAGGTACAGGCTCACTGTTCCCTCTGATTATTTATGTCTATTTTTCGCCAAATAGACGAAATCTCACCTTCTCCATGCGTAAACTTGACGGGGCTAAGTGTCACAGCGTTGAAAATTTATGCCCTAGGAGAGGGGCTTAACCGTTGGCTAGTGAGGGTTCGCCCCTACTAAACTTTCTCGTTTACCCTCTCCCCAGGGGATAATCGACGTATATATAGTTTGATCTTGAGAAATCTAGAGAAGAAGCCGTGTAGCCATCGAGAGAAGAAGACGAGTCCTTGAGTCAAACAGGGAAGCAAGAAGATAGTTAGAATCAAGCGGGACTTACCCTCCCGAGGCTGTTTCTTTGGTCGATTAGAAGAGCAAAACAGTGGTATTGAGACCAACTCTCCTAGCATTCTCGTCCAGAGAAAATCACGTATCTCAGTTTGCTGAAAAAACAGAGATACTCCTCACCAAAGAAGAGCAAAGTGAATTCCCATTCGAGAAAAGATTCACATTTTGGTTAAGTCTCATCATCGAGAAGCCAGAATTGGTAACACCCGGATCGGGATAAATTCCATTCGTCCAAGATCCACTTACTTATATTGTCAAGTCGAGGGAGGCATCAGCTGTTTTCCCGAATCACATCACCACGCTCGCCTCACTTCAGCGAGAAGGTCCCCAGTCAAGCGTGCCCAAACCAACCCGAAAAGGTGCTCACTTTCAAGGTCACCCAACTGTCGACACCTTCCCAGTTAAAAGTAAAACGAATACAAAATAAATTATTCATTTTTTTTATTTCCCATTCTGTGCAAAGGTGTATTCGTAACAAAACCATTTTAAGCTAGTAGTCGTAACCAAACTATTTCAGGTTCAAATGACTTAAGAACTTGTATTAATTGAGCTTAAAGCTCGTATATTAGAAGTGATTTTTGTGTCAACCATCTCGTAGTAGTCATTTGTAATGTTAATTTTTATTAGACCCTCTTACTATAGAATTAGTGCATTTAAATATTTAATATTTCGTTCTTTGATGTGATTAAATGTATATTTTGGTCTGAGTTTGATTAGATCCTCGAACGCAGCACTGGCAATAGATAAATCATAATACGAAACCTTCCTGGTTAAAAAATTAAATTAGAGCACTCTTAGAGAAAAGTAAAATGGATTTACTCATGTACGAATCAAACGTACATACGTACTCGACCGTAAACCACGACAATAAGTAAAAAGATATAAAGCATAACATATCAAGCTTAAATAAATAATAAATTTAATGAGAGGCTTGTGCTTTATGTTTAGCGCAAAATGCATTATTCGAGACATGAAGTTTATTATTTTTAACCTTAAAACTCATTGTTTTGTGATAAGTCAATTTCTCTTTTTTAGTAACAAGTCAGTTACATTAGTGAAACCACATTCTACCAAATATGAGAATTCAAATGGCAAGAGTAGTTTTATTGCTAAATTTGTTGCATTCTGGTATTTTGTCTCCATCTCATTACAGAGCCATATCATACGAGTATTTATTTTGAAGATAGTTTTAACAGAATCATTAATTTGTTTTCTGACAACTCTTCTTGTAGCTGTTTATTTATTAAATTCCTTTTTTTCTAAAATATACGCTAAATAGCTGCGATATGCTTTACCGTTAATACTTACAATGAGATTCATTTAAGGTTTGTCATGTAAATACGAGTAGTCGCTAAGAATATCAAACAGTTCCATGAATCCTTTCAAGCAATTGGGGGAAGAGACATTCGCATTGTTTTTTTATGTAGTTAGCTCACTTTACCACTGACTTTAAGATGTCATTAACATATAACAGGTGATTTTGTTTTGTCCACTAAATTTTATCGGTGAATAACGCAATGCACAAGCAGCATTTCTGGATTGTCCTTCTTCATTAATTTTAAGCAGCCATTTTTCTTGTCCATCATAGTTGGAGAATTATCAGCTGAACAAGATGTCCTCATATGAGGACAGTAACGTAAGGGTTAAAGTATCTCCATACTGTATGTATATTTATATACATATAGAAACATAAGCTATAAATCTAAAACAACGATTATGATTAGGAGGAACGCAAAATAAAAATCATTTGAAAAGATTTTTAATACACAAGTATATATTAAAAAATTATAAAATGAAGTTATTTGAAAATATTTATTTAATACAGAAGACAACAAAATAATATTTTATCATTTAACACTAAAAAATATAGCTAAACGAAAGTCTAAAACAACGGAAATCATTTCAAAATTCTTATTCAAGAGTGAGATTATAAAAAGTAAAGGGAAATATTTTGAAAATTATTATTTAATAATATAAACAATATAGAAAATATACTGAAAATTTTGTTTCATATGGATAATATAAAAAGAAAGTTGAAAACTTTATTGCAAATTTTCTTAACAGTAATTCATAAAGTTACTATAAGAAGAAATATATCACGAAATTTGAGAATGAACTAAATACGGGACAACTGACAACTTAATGTAGAGTAGTTGGGTAATTTTAAACTTAATTGTTGCGTTCATGTGAAAAGTTCAGCTCAAAAAACGCTTTCCAATTTTCCTGAAAAATCTACTCAATTTAAAGGAAATACCTAAAAATCATGTCAAATAGTTTTTTGTAAGATTCACCTCACAAAGATAAATAGGAAAAAGTCATTCAGCCCTTCCTCCCTCCCCAATTTAAAACGAGATAAATTTTAGCATCAAAATCGGTGAACTAATGCTGCAAAGTTCCAAACTGCAAAGTGTGAACGATGGACATGTGATTGTCATATTGTCACATAGGCTGGGCCAGACACACGATGACGTGTGGAAGTGAGTTTATGGGACTTTTCCGGCAATGATGATACGCAAAGTTGTATATATGTAAAACTTTAAATAATAATCCTGAAATTTCAAATTTCCCCTTTTGAATTGTTAAATTGCCCCCTCCCCCTGTGGATCGTGCGCCCCACGTTTGGAATCACTGTTTACAGCGATTTATTTAAAAGATTCATCCCAGCATTTTTCTTGCTGCTCAATTATTAATAATTCATTTCCGCTTTAATTCTATTAATTCGTTTAATTTTTCAAAGCTAGGTTCCCCCAGCCATATTGTATTATATGCCTTTTTATTTGTTTATTTTTGTTCTTCATCTCGGTTGTCCACTCGTGTTGTTGATGAATTCGGTACCTTGATTTAAGGAGGTATTTTGAGTCTGCGGCCACCAGGTCATCCGTTAACGGCGTCATCTCTTCATATACCTATTTTGACTAGTAAAGCGTCTACCTTGTCTTTAGGAATATATTCATTTAATTCTTCTGGCATTTCTTCTAATTTGATAAGTGGTATTGTTTCATTTTAATTGCAGTTACTTGTATCGGATTTTGATTCAATTTGAACAGTGCTCCTATATGGTCGAGGCAAAATATTGGTACCGGTTCCATATGAAAATTTAATGGTATGTCACAGCTGATTAAAACTGTCTAGTTTTGTAACAGTGTTTCCTGCAATATATGTGAGGTAATCGGGTTTGATTTTTTTAGGATGTTTCTCTCTAACAATATTTCTAGATTTATGCCAACATTGTTTGTTTTTCAGTATCCGCTTACTTGGTATCTTGCATTTAGGGCAACCATGAATATTGTTTACTGTCATTGTCTAAATATTGTTGTGAAGTTATGTACTGGTAAGAAATTTCTCATTGGCAGTTGATATCCCGTCGATATTACTAATGAGTTATTTCTTATTCTATTTTATTTGCTATATATGCCTCGTCAACAATTGGAATTTTGGTGTACTTAAGGCCTCTTTTGATTGCTATAGCCATCCCTCCATTTCTTTCTCCTTTTGGGTTTTTAGTTATGACGGTAGAGTTGTATATTTTTAAAATATTTATTCTCTTCGTTACTTATTCCATGTTTCGAGATGAGTACAATATCTGGATGGATCTTTCTGGTGTTGTTACCAATTGTTCTTCCTTATTTGCTTGCAGAATATTGAGTTTTCTATATCATTCACGTCCCATTTTTCCCTACTTGACTTCGGTAGGAGTTGCTTAAAAGGATCGTAATTTTTTTTGTATTCAGGATTTTGTCGCGTTGTTTGCCTTCTGGTTTCGACAGTGGTGCTAAATTTTTCATTTTTCCTCTTGTTCATAGGTTCCATTTTAGATAATTACCACATCACCTGGTTATACTCTATTTCTGCCTTCCCTCAATAGCTTTTCAATTGTTTTTTTTTCATTCTCATGACTCTTGTATGCTCATTTGCACTTATCTTATTTAACTGCTTGCAGTATGTAGGCTTGCTTTAATTTCTTTGGCAGTGGCATGGCGTCACTTACCTAGATCTTCAAATGGATATCATTATTTGAACTATCCAATCCTTTTTCTTATTTTGGTCTATTTTAAAATATCGCTCCTCCTCTACTCTTTAGTTTCACTTGAGATGACGATTTTTCTTGTTCGTTTGATTTTTCTGTATTCGTTTCTTTTGGTTGGAGCTCCATTTGTAGATTATTTTACTTCTTTTTTAGTCGATCCATTTTAGTTCTTCCGTTCTTAGTATCTACCCATAAGTCTACCATTCGGCAAATGACGCTTGTATTAGCAATAATTTGAGGAGGGATTGCTGGGTTTAGCCCAATGTTTCCCAAAGTTTCAATGGCTTCTTTGAACACTATTCTTTCTGCGTCTCTCTTTTGATGCCATATCGTGATATACTGTGTGGAGTTATCAATTATCTTTACCAATGCTACTTTTATATCCCTGTACAAAGTTCGGATAACTTTGCACCTGTCCAGTTTCGGAGCTTCTCCCGATCCTCGAACTACAAGTCTTTTGCCCTCAATCTCAAGCTTTCTTGGAGCGTCTAGGCATGCCTCTTAATTTCTCTTCCTCTTTTATGTTTTTTCTTTCTCTGAAAAAATCCGTGTTCCAAAGTACTAATTCTTTTTCTTCTAGTGCGAAGCTTTCCCTACTTATATTTATATCTATTTTTCCTACCTATGAGAATTTGCACACTACTCGATCACCCTACCGAAATATTCCAAGCCCTAGCAGCAGTCCACAGTTGGTTCCAGGCTCGTGGTCGATAACCGAACCCCTCCTTTTCTGGCACTCTACGAGGGTCTTTTGCAGAGGTTGACTATACTTAAATTTCCAACTGTCTCTAAGACTTTGCTAGTGATCGAGGTATGCTGTGCTAGTTGGTTAAAAGTAAAGTGGAAGCTTAAAGCTTAGACGGAATACATGAATAAGATGAAAGTAATACCACTGTGCAGTGTTAATTAGTTCCAAGGGGACAGGAAATCTCCCAAAAGAGCCGAGGGAACGCTATTCTCTCTTCTTCTTTGTATTAAGTCTGCAACCGAATCTCCTTTTTAAATATGCTTAATACAAAGTTGTAAGGTTTATTTGATAAAAAATCAAAAGAATTCCTTTCGGAATGGAACTGATATTGTGAGGCGGAATTATCACATATCAACTAACCTTTTAGAGTGTCAAGTAAAAAGAAGTTAGCCTATGTTACTATGATTTTATCGAAGGTCGGGAACGAGGGTCAAAGATTGAAAGGGGGATAAATTCAAAGGACAAAATTCAAGTTTTTTACATAAAATAGCAACCACCAAATTCTCTGGTATATAAAATACATATGAACAATATTTTAGCAGATCGGGAAAATTAATTCAAAGAACAACTGTTAATAAACCAGGTAATGGCTTCGCCACTTTCGCCTATGGGGAAGCTTGCGCTTTGCTACTAAGATTAAAATTTAAAATCTAAAAAAAGCAGCCATGGTTAAATGATGGTTAAATTTTTATAAATTTTCTGAACTTCGCTGATTATAATAATTTTAAAAAAGAACTCTAAACTAAATTTCCCCCCTTTCAAAATATCACGTTGCTGAGATATAGTTATAAAAGAAGATATATAAAAATAAATTTACTTAGCTTCACCATTTGTAATTCTTTGGGTTTCAAAAAATTCACAAAATTTCGCTACTTATATTTATTTCTGAACTTCACCATTTTGTTTTTTGATATTATAAAAAAATTATTAGAAAAAACATAAGTCATAACCAAACTAAGATGAAATTATTATTCAAATCATCAAAAAAAATCTCCTTCTTAAATTAGACAGTTAGTGATGATTATAGTGATGATGATGATGATGATGATATGATAGTTAACAAATAAATTGTCCTTAATACTATGCTAAATATGACAAAATTAAAGGGGTATAGGCTAGAGAGTATATTGTGATATAGTAATCTTATTACCTACATTTTCAGGTAATTTATATCTTATGTTTTGCTCTTTTATTATTTTATTTTATATCTATAGTATATTTTTATATGTTGTCAGGTTAAAAAGCATGCTAAGAATTTGCCTGTCTTTCAACGTGTCCCGTTCCTGCATTGAAATGGTGTGTATTCCTCGATTGTAACTGAGAATAATGTATATGATTTTCTTGGTCATGTGAAACCAATTGATGTGGAACTATTTACTTTGATTCATTTCCGAAATTAACAAAGGTATTGAATGTTCTGAGTTAATTTGGAAGAGGATGAATGAATTCTCTTTGATCTTGAATGTTGCAAGTAAAGAGATCGAGCCGAGTTGTGAATATAATGAAGAGAAGTTTGATCGCTGCGGTATACTGCTGAGATAATAAGAATAATAATAATAATAATAGGTATTTATAATGCGCCCTTTAGGGATGTTAGCCCTCCCAGAGCACAGGTTGTGTAGCAAGTGTAGATAAAGTTTACAGTGGAGAGAAGGCAATTCTGAAGAGATGAGTCTTCAGGAGATGTTTAAAAGTAGCAAGGGAGGGAGAGGATCGGACTTCGGTAGGAAGGGCATTCCAGAGTCTAGGAGCACAAACTGAGAAGGAACGGTCACCTATCAAGCAGAGGACAAAAGGAGGAGTGTTCAGGAGGGAAGCTAGGTTAGACCGGAGTGCCCGAGGAGTTTGACGACGGCAGAGGGCAGATGAGAGATAAGGTGGAGCTTCGAGGTTTAGGGCCTTGTAGGTAATGAGAAGAATTTCATAGTGGGTACGGAAGAAAATAGGTAAACAGTGTAGCCCCTCTAACAGAGACTTAGAAGGAAAGAACCGGGGGTGGAAAAGGAGGAGTCAGGCAGCATAGTTTTGAACTAGTTGTAGGAGCCGAAGTGAAGAAGAAGGGAGACTCACTAGAAGAGAATAGCTTTAGTTTAGGGGTGAGGTAACGAAGGCATAAATAGCAGTGTCAAGGCTTTTTCGATCAAAATGGGATCGAACACGTGAGAGGTTTTGGAGGAAACCGGGGGAAGACTTACAGATACGATGGATGTGCGGTTTAAACGAGAGTTGCTCGTCGAAGATAACACCAAGATTACTGACGGTATCAGAGAAGGCGACATTGGTTTCCCCAAGGTTAAGGGAGGGGAAGAGAGCTTTAGATTTCTCCACCATCGGATCTGTACCAACAAACAGAATTCAGTTTTATCGTGGGTAAGTTTCAGAGAGTTGGCAGACAGCCATTCGTTTAGGGAGGTGTAGGTTGAAAGGAGCTTGGTAATTGATTGAGAGAAGGACACAGGGAATGAAGAAAGGTCTATTTGAGTGTCATCAGCATAGAGGTGTGAGGACAGGCATAAATCACGAAGAAGGGAGCCAAGAGGAAGTAAGTAGATGCCAAAGAGGTGGGGATCAAGTACTAAGCCCTGAAGCACCCCAAAATGAATGGGTGCGGGTTCGGAGAAGAGATTATCGAGCGCGACCTACTGAGTGCGAGAGGAGAGGTATGAGTGGAACCAATCAAGTGCAGTGCCCAAGAGACCAAGAAAAGTGTGAAGACGATCAACGAGGAAAGTGTGGTCGATGGTATTGAAAGCAGAGGAGAGGGCTAGAAGGACTAGAATGGACGTACAACTCCTATCGGCTGCTCTACGTAAATTGTCTGAAACATTAAGAAGAGCGGTTTCAACAGAGTGTTTCGCTTTGAACCTCGACTGGTACATTTCATCGATATTGCAGTTAGAAATATGGTCATTGAGGCGAGAAAAAAATACTCTCTCGAGGACCTTAGAAAGGAATAGAAGCTGTGAGATAGGGCGATAGCTAGATTGTTCAAAGGGGTTAAGGAGTGTTTTTTTAAGGATAAGACGAATTGAGGCATGTTTGAAGGAATAGGGAACCACTCCTGTGGATAGTGAGGTGTTAATGAGATAAAGAATAAGTGCAGGGACAGCAGAGAGAATTTAGGGTTGAAGTTTGGGTGGAAAGACGTCATTAGGGGATCCAGATTTGTTACAGCGTGATATCAGGGCATTTGCTTCCTCAGAGGACGCTCGAGTGAGGATGTTAAGCGACAATGGACTATGGTTAGGGAGAACAGCATGGGCTTGTTCAGGCGACTGCGGTAGTACGGTGGAAGGGTTAATCACTTTATCAGGGAAAAATTTAGAAAGAAGTAGAGGGGTTGATGGGAGGAGGGTGAAAGAAATGGGGCTAGGCGAGGAAAGACGATAAAGGAGACGAAAAATATTCCGAGGGTCATTCTTGCTCTCAGACAAAAGTTCGCGTGAATGAGCCTCGCGCGCTGATTTTAATTTGAAATAATATGTCAAAGTAGCAAGTAGATAGGCAAGTGAGAGGAAGGTCGTGTTCTGTCCACGGGAGCGTGCTTTACGAAGGGCTCGTTCATCAGCACGTAAAGACCTCCTTGAACGAAGGAGTTCCATGGTGAACCAAGGAGCGCGGTGATGGCGGTTTGAAGAAAGAAGGAGTGATAAAGAGGCGTGCGCGTCAAGGCAGGCAAGTAATGATTGGTGCAGAGAGTTTAAGGTTTGGTCAGGTGAAGCAGTAGTATCAATAGGAGGTAAGGCAGAAACAACGTCAGTAAAGATAGAAGTAGTATCAATTGACGATAGTCGCCGGAAAGAAGTAGGATCTCGGAACGAGCGAGGAGGTATAGGTGCAGGGATTATAGAATTTAAAATTGACCAGGAAAGGTCAGTTACTGTTAGATTAGAGATATGGAAGTTTGAGATGACTAAGTCCAGGGTATTACCATGTATGTGTGTTGGGTATGACACATGTTGCGTAAGAGAGAAGAGGTCGATGTTGTCAATGAATGCACGAAAAGTCTCATTGTGACTAGGAACATTGAATTCACCGAGAATAAAGAAGGACCAGTATAGGATAGGTCGGAGAGTAGGTTACTGAACTCCTCGAGAAATAAAGCGGGAGACGAGTTGGGAGGGCGGTAAAGTACCACAATAGTCAGAGCGGGCACAGCACGTGAGACCATTGAGAGCATTAAATGAGGATAAAGGGGGAAGGGAGAAGATTTAGGAAGAAGGATGAGTCGGAAATCAGTGCAACTCCCCCTCCACGGTGGTTCCGAGGAATATTCAGGAAAGAATGACCCAGAGGCGTTGCAAGGGCAGTGCATGAACCAGAATCAGACTCGAGCCAAATTTCTGGAAGGCCAAGGAAGCAAACCCTAGTGCGAACAACGAGGTCATGGACATATTTCGAATTATTGTTCAGGCTCCTAGTGTTCAGAAGAGTCGCTGACAGCTCCTGCTGGTGAGCACAAGAGAAAGGGGGAGATATGGAAGTGTTTGGTTAAGGAATAATGGTAGGGCGAAAGAGGTTCCTAAGGGACGCCAAAAGTCTCGGCGCCCTCCTATTCGGAGAGAGTTAGAGAATTCCCAGCCCCCCTTTATCTTCGCTTATGTAGCTGGCGAAAGACGATAGTTTAAAGAGTTGAGTGAGAGGAATGAGTCCCTATCATACATAGTAGGGGAGAAGTAGGGAGCAAAGGCGAGAATCATGAAGAACGCAGCAGACGGGAAAACTTAACCCTAACCTGACTCATAGAAAGTGGGGGAGGGCTCACCGAGGCGAGGCGTGGGAGTGAAGGAGGGTTAGCCAGGACGATGCGAGTCGAATAAAGAAGGAAAACAAAAGAGCAGCACGTGGCAACAAATGAATCAATGGATTGAAAAGGAAAAAGCAAGTTAATATTTATGCAATAGAAATAAATGGCTATATACAAATAAAAATAGATAGCGATATACAAATGCAGTATAAAGGAAAAAAAAGCGAGATTATATTAACACAAGTAAAAATAAAAGCCAATAAACATGCGGGTGGGTCAAAATAAACAAGCAAAAAGCCATAAATAGAATAAGGCAAAACTTAATTGAAGCCGAAATAATCAATGAGTTACAAATAAAATTTGGCACTTGCAAGCGAGACTGCCGGTGAATGCCGAGCACAGCACTAACTAATTGAAAAGTATTAAACACTGCTGTAATTATAGTTCACACAAGGAAATTAATTAAAAACACTAATTAAAGAGCACTAAATAACAGAATAACGATGAATCAGGAGACGGGTGATAAGAATGCCGATCAAGAGCTTTGAGAATGGAATTGATCGTCGAGGCGATCGAAGATGCTCACACAACAACCTATCCCTAAAGTGCTGATAAAGGCTGACCAAGCAAAATTCAAGATGAAATATTTCATCCCGCCAGACCACCGCTTGCCGTACTGCTCCTGCAACGCTAGGGACAGCATACTGAGTGATCATGTGAGCATAGGGCTGGCCATTGATCCCCCACCCCTGCCAGCTGTCTCCCCTCTCCCTGCCACATAAGCTTTAGGTCTGACACAAAGATTGGAGCATTTGCTGGAATGAGACCCTTCCATCTCACTCCACCCCAGATCATGAAGAAATCATCAAACCGCCTCTTTGTTCAAATTCAAGAATCTTCCTTGCCTCCTCCAGAGACATGCCCAATACAACATCATACTTGGTGTTGAGAGTCCCACACCGTTCAACATTGCACTGAATCAATGTTTAGAAGTCCCTCCCCCCCACCCCAGGCTCTCCTCTTATTCACAACCCTGCCATAGTGCTGGAGTGCCCACCTGAAAAACTCCATCCTCCTGAACTTGTGCTGATCCTTCATCCCCTAAACCTCCCTCCTATGGCAATTTATTATGTAAAAAATCATGAAATATTTCATTCTAAATTTTGCTATGTCACCCTTTAGAAGAGAAAACGGTTCAGGAAAATAATAGAGAGGGTAGGCAGAGTTGATACTCGTAGGTCGGTGGCTAGACACCGATGCGTGGTGTTGTTTTGTGTATTAGGGTAGTGGCATTGTGCTCGACTGGTCGACTAGGGTCGCGGGAGGATTGGGGTGAGAGAGAGGCGCGTGTTGTGGAAACTCGTTATTCATGTTACTGTTATCTTACATATGTATGGATCTGAATTGGCTGAAGTTACTCGACAGCTGCAAAGTATCTTAACGCCATCGGTTAGGTATTGTCTGTCGTGTATATGGATGTATGTGAGTTTTTTTGTATTTGATGCGACACTTCCGGTCAGTAAGTTAGTAGGAGAGAAGCCTTCTGGTCCAGAGAAGGAGCTCCGTGTTGTTGGTTAGTTTCCAATGTATATATTCTTTCATGTCACACCTTATCGAAGGCCTTCTTCATGTCATTACTAATGGAGAGTGTTTTATTGAAACTTTCATGCTTTTTATATGTCATGAAAGATGGTCACAACCGCTTGAGTGAACCTGCTTTTTCTGAAGCCATATTGGCAGAGGGAAACCAGTTAGTCTCTTCCAGAGAATTCTGGAGAAGGGTGTCGATCATTCGCTCAAGTAACTAGCAAAGTGCTGTAACAGAACAAAAGGCCTTTGCTATTTGCCTCTTTGAGGTTTTGTTTTTTGTGTGTAGTAGTACGTTGTGTGATGATTTAAAGGGATGTTAGAAATGACCGGGGCAAGTGAGGTGGTGAATACGTTTGTATTGTAAGGGAGAAGTTTTCTGAGAGGTGGTATATTGTTGTGGTGGAAGGGTGGAAGGGCTTGGTATGCGTTTTCGTGTGTTTTAATGTATTGCTTTTTTTGCTTCGACGGTGACAGGAGTGGTAAGTGAGTGTCGTGAAATAGGGTCAAGTTAACCCTTTCTGTGTTTCGAGTGCGTGGGAGTTTTAAAATAAAAGCAGAGTGCAAATTAACCGAATGTAGGTTGGCCAATAGTCGACATCTTGGAGATTTCGGGATAACAGAAAAACGGGTACAAAATAACTTTATTAAAATGCATATTAATATTATTTTACTGGGTTGAAAGGAGTTTTAAAACAAGCTATATACATATCAGATGTATACGGGTCTCCGCGGATAAAAGGGGGGAGACATGGTGGGGTCGGTCACCGTACAAACAAACCAATAATATTGACCGAGGGTCACTCGAATGACATTGAGCGTATACGAAGCCAACGATAAAGGCTTACAGTGGGGGGGGGAAGTAGAGATATCACTTGCACAGGAGAGTTGCGCGTTGCTGTTACGAGGGGCGGTCAATATGTTTTGCGAATCAGTAGGTCAAAACAGAGGAAGGGGGATGGCTGTTTGTGGGGGGGGGGGGTTAGGACAAGTTTTGACAAGTCAGGACCTGCAACCGCACGCTCCTGCCTCGTCTATTTAAGAAGCAGTAGCTGATCGCAGATCGTCAGTCACAAATTTTTCAACAATGGAGAAGGTTAAGCACCACGCAGTGATAAAACTTTTAACCAAGGGAGGCAAGAATGCAAAAGAGATACAAGAACGCATGGTTGAAGTGTCAAACGAAACCAATCTATTCATATGCAACCATTGCTCACTGGAATAGGGAGTTCCGCCATGGTCGTGAGTCCCTTGAAGATTACCCCCGTTCAGGACGCCCGCCAGTCGTGACCAACGAGGACAATGTGGCCCGTCTGGAGAGAATGATCCTCTAAAATCGACGTGTGAAGGTCAAAGAATTTGAGCGAGATCTTGGAGTATCACATGGAAGTGTTATCAACATCATCCACGACAATTTGGCCATGACCAAGGTCTCTGCCCGTTCGTTCCCTAGACACCTCACGCCCCATGATCGACTTAAACGTCGTCAAAGTTCGGAAGAGCTGCTGCTCCTGTACAACCAAGACCCGGCGGGATTCGAGTCACGCATAGTGACAAGTGATGAAACGTGAGTCCATCACTGGGGTCCTGAGACCAAGCTCGGAAGTATGGCCTGGAAGCACAGGGGCTCTGCGACCCCCATCACCCAATCAGGTTTCGGACCCAACCCTCAGCCGTGAAGATCATGGCCACTATCTTCTGGGATTCTGAGAGATTGTTGATGGTGGACTATGCGCCTCGTGGAAGGACCATCACATGCCAATATTACGCCGAGAAACTAACTGGGTTGAAGAAGTGCATCCGTCAGAAGTGGCGCAGCAAGTTGACACGCGGTGTCCTGCTCCTCCACGACAATGCCCCTGTCCACAAGGGCAGAGTTTCACAAGCTGCCCTGCGCGATTGCGGATTCGAGGAGCTCAAGCATCCCACTGACAGTCCAGATCTGGCCCCTAGCGACTACTTTTTATTCTGCCAGCTCAAGGCTGCACTACGTGGACGCTGGTTTGGGGACGATGAAGATGTCCAGCTCGCCGTCCAGGAGTGGATTGAACAGCAGTCGGGAGATTTCTGGTTGTCGGGAATTCGAAGCCTCAGGGACAAGTAGCACAAGTGCATTGAAGTCGAGGGTTGTTATATTAAAAAATAATAAAACACTTTTCCTCATATCTTATTTCCTTATATCCGAATTGCAAAACTTAGAGACCACCCCTCGTACCTTGAAGATTTGGTCGGAGGGAGTAATAGTCTCTTGACACTTTCTATTAACAGCGCGAACGCAGATCTTGCTTTCGAGTAAAACACGAATCGAGATAAGGCACGCTGCGTTTGAGGAGAGGGTGGAAACGGGTCGAGGTTGACTCACGTGAACTAACGTCTATACCTGGAGCTTTAGGGGTTCTACGAGAATTCTGCCGAGTCCAGCAGGACGCAAAGAGCAGGTACCGATGGTGGGCGGCCAGAGGATAGTGACGGAGCAGGGCGGGCGGCGGATACTGGCTTCCAACTCTGGTGTCTGAGGATTTATAGGGGGGTCGAATGGGATTTTTCCCTCCGTCCGAAGGAGATGGTTTCAGGGTCAGACGCATCGGTAGACGAGAATATTCTCTCACTTTTTTTCGCGAAAGTTCCTAAGCCGGCTAGGCGAAACTTTGTTAGAGCTCAGATGGGAACTTTTGGGCTTTGAAATTTGTCGCAGCTTTCTGTGAAGGCGGCATTTCAGTTCACTGTGGCGTCTCAAGGCATCTCATAATTTAGCACCTCCATTAGCGCAGACAAAAAGGGTCACCCAGCTGTTTGTTGTCTCGCTCTCCATCGAAGCGCAAGGCGGCGCTTCTCTCTCTGATCTCTGACACTCCTCCATTCCAAGTTGGAACTTCAGGGGAAGAAGTGACTTCGGAAAATGATTAGTTGGGGAGGAATGTAAATTAAAGTCTCATGACAATATCGGATTAAGTTGAGAATACCTAGGACAAATGCTACGGCGTGGTTGCCGAAGGATATTTTTCTATATGATACAATTAAGTGGGGCTCACTGGCCTGAGGGTGAGTTATCCTACGATTATACAAAAAAATTGAGGGTATAACAGGAAGTCATTGTACACAGATAAACAAACCACCCAAACAAATATATATATATATATATATATATATATATATATATATATATATATATATATATATATATATATATATATATAAAGTTTACGCGTTTTCTTATTATATTCTTTAAATATTCAAATTTATTTGATGAACAAAAACTGATATATGGATAAAAAGGAAAGGAAATGGCTCGGAATTAGTTTGGAGAAGTATCTAACGGATTTCTATTTAAACTATCAGCCATACAGTTATCAGTGCCTTTTAAATACAAAATTCAGAATTGGAATTCCTGGAGGAACAAGCTCCAACGCATTAACCGACCGTTATTATTATTGACGCTACGTAGATATGATAGGGGCTTATGGTCCATTGCTACTACAAATTCTTTGCCTAATAAATATATTCTAAATTTACAGATTCCCTAAATGATAGTGTGTGCCTCTTTCTCAATTACCGCATAATTTTTCTCACGCGATAGTAATTTTTGCTTGCGTAAGCGATGGGGAAACTTTCACTGTAATTATCATACTGGAAGAAGACATCCTATACCGTCATTACTGGCGTCGGTGCGAATGCCAAACAGTTTGTCTGAGTTAGGGATGCGTAGGATAGGGCGGATGACAACTTCTCCTTGAGTTGATTAAAGCTGAGAGTTAAAAATGGCGTCCAATCGAGGCATTCGGGGACCTTCTTATTTAATAGCTCGCAGAGGGGATGGGGGGAGATTGTTGCAAAGTTGGGTATGAAGCGACGATAGAACGATGCAAAGCCTATGAAGGATCGCGGCTGTTTTTTATTACTGGGAAACAGCATGTCCACGATGGCCCGGATCTTTTCTTGCTGGGGGGCTAATCGATTAGAGCCAAAAGCGAAGTGGCACTTGCCGGGGACAATTGTCAAATTATGTTCGCGGAGTCGATATAGAAAGGCCTGAAGAGTGGTCAAGTGTTGATCCGAATCTTGGGTGGCCACATGAACATTATTGAAATAGAAGGTGACGTTGGTTAAGCCATCTAAAATTTTCTTCATCATCCGGACATAATTTCTACAAGCCGTTACTAGAGTAAAGGAGAGCCGTCGGAACTACATAATTCCCCTCCTCAGTGTTCTCAGTAAGGAAAGCAGTAAATTTCTTCACTTCCTCCCTCAGGGGTATCTGATAATAGGTCTTGCATAAATCCAACTCGGAGATGAACTCGGCCTTCTCAAAAAGGTGGAGGTTCTGCTCTATGGTGGGGATTGGTTCGGCATCGAATACGATAATGAAATTTAGCTTTCTAAAATCGATGCACATTCGATAAGAACCATCGGCCTTCTTTACCATGACAAACGGGAAACAGTATCTTGACTCCAAAGGTTCGATGATCTGCAACCTTAGAAGTTTATCCACTTCGTTATTTAATGCTTCCGGGAGGTGTATAGGCAGGGGGTATGGTTTGGAACGGATGGGTTCCAGAGTGGTTAGTTGTATATTGTGTTCAAAGTCGGTAGCACAACCAGGGATCTCGGTGATGACGTCATCAAAACGACTCAGGAGCGCTTGCAGTTGATCCCTTTGAAGAGCTGGTAGCTGATCGCATATCTTAATTTCTGCAGGCGGGGAATTATTAAAGTAGGGCAAGGCATGCAACGGGCATTCCTTGTCTTGCTCTACGCAGGCAACTTGGATTACGCAAAAGGGGTCCATGGAGTAATCAGATTCCATGGGGGATTCTTCGTCGATTGCAACTATCTTGTTGATGCTCTCGCACTAGTGGTACCGCTTGAGCATATTAATATAGAAAAGCTGTTTTCCCGAGCACGTTTCAATAAGGTAATCGACGAGACTACGATCTCGACTATGTGATAGGGGCCCTTCCACTGGCTTAACAATTTGTTGTTGTCCATGGGAAGAAGAAGGAAAACTTCTTCTGCTGGGTTAAATTTCCTTTCTTTGGACTTACAATCGAAGTAAGTCTTATACTTGTCAAAAGTGACGTCGGCGTTCTGTAACGCAATTTCTGCGCACTTTTTCAGCCTCCTTCTTAAATCCAGTTGATACGAATCAGAAGTCTGGATATTTTGATCCAATTTCTGATTGGAATTAAGTTTCTTTAGGATACTCAGGGTGCCTCTGACGTTTCTACCATATAAAATTTCAAAGGAGACGAATCCTAATGTACGATGAGGAATTTCACGGTAGGCAAAGAGGGCTACCATAAAAAAGCGGTGCCTTGCAGTGTGTTAATCTGGACACAACTTCCTGAGAATGGATTTGAGGCTTCCATTTAGCATTTCACACATTCCATTCCCACTCGGGTGAAAAGGAGGGGTACACAGGGGCTTAATCATCAGTAATTTACCAACGTAATCCATTAATTCGGAGATGAATTTACGAGAAAAGATGGAAATAAGGGCTTCGCCGCATGAGATGATTTTATTGAGGCGTACAGCCTCGGGGAATCGAGTGGCCAAGTCGACAAGTGTTAAAACGTAAATATGGCTTTCACTCGACGGAGGGTGGATCGGTCCGATTAGGTTAATAGCTACTTGGGAAAGGGATCAGAGATTAGTGGTCTCTTCTGCAAAGGCGCAGGTCTGACTTGTCCTTTTATTGCTCTATTTTGTCAAATGACGTACGAATGACGATTTTAAGATCCTCTGAGCGGTTTTCGTGTGACTAAAGTGACCAGCAAATAGACTATCGTGGGCCGTTTGCAGGAATGGAGAGATGTGGGAGTGGGGTACACATATTGTGCGTGACTCGGAGTTGTTTTCATCGGTGCACACTCGATAGAAGAGGTCGTCCTTGATGAGGAGGGAAATCACCTTATTTCCTCTGACGGTTTCGCGTGTTTTGTGGGAGCTGGGGACAAGGACATTCATTCCCATTCCCTCTGGCTTTTGGCAAATTCATGGGTCATCGTACTCTGAAATTCGGGAGTACACGGGAGTTGCAGAAGTGTAAGGGCTTTCAGTTCCTTCTTCGCGCGGGAACGAGTAGTAACGTGTTGAGCCAAGGGAGCCAAAGAAACTTGGAGGGACTGACCAGTTAAGTGCTTCTAAACCGCGAGTTTTGAGGGTAGTTGGATCTCACGTGGCCAGGAACTCAACAAAAATAGCACACCATGGGCCTCCTGGGGAACGAAGAAGCAGGGGAGTTGGGAGAATATGGCTTAACATCATGGTGGTCCGACGAGAAGAGAGGTTTGGGTTTGAAGGGCCCAGTCACCTTAACGAATTTATTCCCATTACTAGGAACAAATTTGTTTTTGCTGGTTTTGGATTTAGGAAATAGGGGTTCTGATTTCTTCACTTTCTTCGGATAGCAGTTGTGGCTATCCGCGTAGACGTCTGCCTCCTCGATGCATTCGGTGAGAGTACGGCACCTCCGGTCGTTCACGAAGGATCCGATTTCCGAAGAGAGCAACGCAAAAAATTGGTCCTTGAGGACGAAATCGACCAAGGCATCTTATTCATTAGGCACTTTGGACGCGTCAATCCCAAAATTTAAATGACGCTGTAGAGTATAGCCGAACTGTCGGAAGGTCTGCTTAGGTTGAATGCGAAAGTGCCTAAATTTAGCTCGATAGAAATCCGTGGTTATGTTGTAAGCGGCGATGAGTAATCAATTGTTGCCTCTAAAGCCAGGGAGATAAAAATGTCTCGGAGTTGAGAGCTCAACAGGGGCAATAGTTGTGCTACGACGTCCATCTCGATGTCCCACTGGTTCTGCTAGAAGATCTTTTCGAAGTGGATGAGATAAGATACGAAGTTTTCCTCTTCTTTAAAGACGGGGAGTTTTATGGTCGCAGACCGCGGTGTGTCTAGTCTAGCACTTGAGGAGTTTATGGAAAGCATCTAGTTCCTCGCTCTGCTCATTTCCAATTCGTGAGAGCGAATTCTCTCTCTTTCTTCTCGTTCTTTTTCTCTTTCTTTGGCTCCTTCTCTTCTTTCTTCTACCTGGATGTAGGCCATCAGATCTTTGCCCTTGAGTA